>CM062813.1:701005150-701610874 GCA_031772625.1 Pinus tabuliformis
TCAATGCTTTGTTGAATTGAATTTCTAGAAAACATATAGGAAACGTTTTCAAGGATTTGATAGAATAAAAAAAAAAAAAAATATCATTTTTCTAGCACAAGCAGAGATCAAAAGTTTATAAATGGATTGATATACAATACAATTTGAGCGATATATATTTGTAGTTACGTCACATACCTTATACAACTAAATATAACAAGATAACTTTCATGGACTCTATTTTATGATGTCCAATAAATCTATTTGAGCTCATAGAGGATGGTAATAAAAGTTATGTTTCATTTAATTTCAATTTCATTTGCTCAACTAGATTCTTGGGTCATTTCTACTTCTGCCACATTTCTTCTTTGTACATACTACTTCCAAAATATAATCTGTAACCTATTTAAATATTTCCTCTGACAAAGAGACTTCGGTGAGTAATTTAAATGCATAGTCCTCAAAAGCCATGTCAAAGTCACGTCAATGTCCTGCTTCCTATTCAAAACAATGTGTACACTAATTTCTTCGATTTACATTTTGAGTTATTTGTTATTTATATTTTGATAGAATGAATTAAATTGATGAAATGTTTGTGATTTTTGTTTATAGAATCCATGTGTAGACTTAATTGACATAGTCTAAACTATTGGACATAGAAAAACTTGCAATTTGTTTATAAAGGATCCTTCTATTAGTACAATTTTGTGCAAGTTGAAGCATATACTAGTAATATTTTTTGTATCTTCAGTAATTTTGGTTTGTGTGCTTCGACTCAAAATGATATTATGCAATCATAAAAGGAGTAAATTTTTTAATCATTGATGTAGCAAATTTTTTGGTGATGCGTTTTTTTTCCTGCATACTTTAAATTAATATGGTTTACATTGATGAAATGAAACCAAATGACATGGAGGTCCTATGACAATTGTGCTTGAAAGCACAGGCAATAGTGGCTTTGTTCAAGTCATGGGAAATCGTTTTAGAGTTTCAATTACTATGAAGGAAGGGAGGTTCTATAATTGAGTGAATTTGCTCGGTATGCTCCTACTTTCATATTTTGAACCGGAATCAAGTACCTGCATATTTTTCAAGAGGAAGTGGGAGAGTAATAAGGATGGAATCAGCCCCCGCAAGAAGATGAAGGCAATAATCTGGTGATTGATTCAATTTCTAGACACTCCTTATTACCCTACAAGGACTACAAGGATTGGTACTACAAGAAAAAAGAAATTGGCTTCTAATCATGTGAATAAGCCCACTCCTTAAAAATGTTTCATTTGGTTGTTAGAAATATCATGGAATGGTTTGAAGTTCCACACATTCGTTTCTACCTGGAAGTTCTTTCCAAGTATGGTTTTGATTGATGTTACAACTTGTATGATGTTGTACTGATGCAATAGTAATGCATTGTAAGAATCTCTTTTCCAAGCGAGGATAAAACATGTTTATGTTTTATACATATTAACTCACTCTAGAATGGGATCTTGTTAGAAGAGTAATATGGATACTAAGTCCAAAATCGATTAGTAAAGCTACCTTTGTAACAAAAGAAGCCAATATAATCAGGCATAATTCAAAACTATTATAAGGAGATATAGATATGCATCTGTAACATTTTCTATATGGATACTAAGTTCAAAATAAAGATACCTTTTCTTTCTTGCCTTTTGTAGCCAAATAAACCAATATAATTACTCATAATTCCAAATTATTATAAGGAGATACAACTATGCATTTGTAACATTTTCCCAATTTGTTCGATGAAGTGAAATATTTAACTTTACAATCTTGATTTGAATAAAAAGGACTTGGCATGGTCTTTGAGAAGCCAACACATCATTTTTGTCGATATTTACCAAAGTTCACATACAAACAACATTTTTTTAAATAACAACCTCGATAAGCTAATAGCTTCGTGGAAGGAAAACATAAATTCTTCCACATATTCTAAAACCTAAATTCTTCCTCGTCTTTTACGTTAGGATATGCATGTAAGTAATTTGTGTTGAAATAACTTATAGTATTGTAGGTTAGGGTATGTATGCAAGTAATTTGTGTTGAAATAACAGATAGAATTTGGATAATTTATTATCCACAATAAATGTCTCTAACCTAGAAAAGGGTAAGGGCATGATTTGAGTTCAAAAGAAATGTTATATGAAACATATCTATTGCAGGTATTCAAGATAGTCCAAAAATGTTGAACTTTTAGTCGCTTGAAAGCCTTTACCTACCTTTAACAAGATTACCTAAAATGAAAATTAATATTTTATATAATGAAAATTATGATTCTTCTTTGCGAAAAAAAATATTATTCTTATTTTTATATTATTAATATTAATGTAATTAATAATATTGATCATTATTTTTATTATATTCTTTATGTTGATATTAATATTATTACTTACGTAATATTAGTGTTAATAGTATTAAATTTATTAATAATATATTAATTTTATTTAATATTATAAGTAATATTTTTATTAACATTAATAATTTGATTATATTACTATTAAAAATATTTAACATTATTAATGCTATAATTTAATACTAAATATATTTATTAACATTCTAGCCTAATATTAAAGCAATAATTTAATAAAAACAATGTGACGTGCGCTTATTGGAATTTCACATTATTATAATAATAAGAATACAATGAACATCATGTATGTTGTTTCTTAAAGAATATTATCATAATGATAATAATAAAAATGTAGCTCACGAAGCTTACAAAAATAAAAACTTAACTTGACATAGAATAAATAGTAAGAATGATCATAATTTCACGTTATTATAATAATAATTGGATGATCATCATGTATGTTGATCTTTAAGAAGATTATCATAATGATAATAATAAAAATATAATCCTACCAAACTTACAAAAATAAAAAATTAATTCAACATAGAATAACTAGTAAAAATGATCAATGTAAGTGGTTGACTAAAGTAGTGAAAAATATCTGATATATATATATCTATATATATTACATATTTCTAAATGTCTGATATTTCTCTCATTTCTCTCTCAACTGCACATTAATATCCAAGTTAAGCGCGGCTTAATTTTTATTTCTACCCTTTGACTTCGGACACAGGATCTGAGTCGAACGACCCAATGGAAAACGATATGGTCAACACAGTGGCACTGGAAACGTCGGGCGGAGAAATTTTTCGGGTGGGCAGAGAAATTGCAATGGAGTCGAAGGTGATAAAGAATATGGCAGAATTCATCGATATATCTCATGCAACTGTGCCTGTTTATGTATCCACTCCAATATTGGAAAAGGTGATCCAATACTATGACTATCATTTACGCAACTCAACTCAAACCTCACGTGAAATTAAAGAGTGGGATGAGAATTTTAACAGCGTGGACATATCAACACTGCGGGATATAATAAAGGTAATGTTATCATAAAAAATAATGTGTAGTATTATCTTTTTAAAAGTCAACAAGTAATGTAATTGAATGCTGGTTGATATGTTCTTGCTATGCAGAGTCTTTTGGATTTGTCAAGTGAGAAATTGGAAAGAGAAATCCTTGCCAGGCCCGAGATCGAGAGTGATGAATTTTTTATATAAAAATAATTAAATCAAAAGAAAAGTTGTATTTAGTTAGTTTGATATTTTTTGGAGTAATTTTTAGGTCTGATATTTTGAAGTTTTTGGTGGATTTCTGGCTAAAATTTTTATGGCCAAATCTTGATTTGTGTTTGTTTAAACTCGTTTTTTTACTGCATATATGGATTCAACACCCTCAAAAATCTTTAAGGCACTCCTTGTGATTTTAATGAACGTGGAAACTTTCCAAAAAGTCGCACATAAAACTACTCTTTATTTTTATATCATTCCTTTTATATTATATTCCATCATATTGTTTTTAGTGAATTTTAAAACATGATTGATATTATTTTATAAAACTGCAAATTATATTATTATATAATTATGATTGTTTTATCTTATAAAATTATTTATATTTATTAGTTTCTTTTCATCTATAAATTAAATTTAGATAAATATCAAAATTTTCAATAATGTTGTTATTTATAATAACTATTTCTTACTTGTTTTGAAAATTATGTATAAATCATTCAATTTTTTGGAACTGTTTTCTTTTCTTTCTTTCTTTTCTCACACACGTAACTCATTTTATGTATTTATATATTTACGAAACATTTAATTTATATGATCGTCTAGTGATGTAAACTTAAGGTTGTAATAAAATTCAAAACACTTTTTTTAATTTCCATTAAGTCAATTTGTTTTCTTCTTCATTGACTCTAGCATGACTCTAGCATGAGCATAATGGTTCTTTGCATGAATTTTTGTGGCGGTTGCTGCTCTCTACAATTGTATTCAAAGTCTAAGCACAGCTATTTTCGAAAACTGCGATGGGTGATTATAAGCTGTGTGTGTTTAGTCCAAGCTATATCACTGTTATTGGGGGTGATTTTCACCATATTTCTAGGGCATGTTTGAGTTATATGGAAGGTTGATTTACTGCTTATTCACTGTTGCATTTTTATAGAGGATGTGGTTGAGACTGGGCACATTTCCTTTGGCTAGGAATTCCATTCTTGTAGTCGCATGAATACTAAATTATAATCAGGATTTGGGGCGTTCCACTACACAAAAGGGCTTCTTGGTATGGAGGAGTGAGGGTGCACTAAAAAGAACTCATAATTTTCTTAAGGTTGGAGATTGGAACCATATTCTTGAGGTTGTGGCCAACAGTAAGCTAAATGTTCACCTAATTTCCTCATTGTTGAGTGAAAACATTGGTTAAATATTCCTTGTATAGGTGACCCACTATTGTATAGAGGCTTCGAAATACTCTAGAAAGTCAAACTAAGTTTTATTCCAAGTTTTGGGTGCATTCAAACTCTAAATCTACATTTACAACAAGGATGTGAAGAATAAACAAAGTTCATATCATTATAATTGTGTTTCATAAAATGTTCTCCCTTACATCCTCTTGAACTGCTTGGATTTGGGGTTATTGTTGCATTTGGTGTATTAGACAATCATTTTCCACTAAGTTTAAAATAAAGAGATTATGTCCCAGAAAACCATTCAATCAAGCATAAACTAGTAAACCCAAAAAATGTTTGACAAAATGCCAAACTCAAAATTTCAAACAAAATTTGTTAATTAACATACAATTTAGAGGGATAAGTAGACTAATTACTTTTGTAGTTTAAGATCACTTGTACAAAAGGCTGCGAGCACATTCTAAGAAAAAATACTTCCACATAGGATTAACAAAAAGTGTTTGACGAAAGTTGCCAGCACCAATAAACCATTGAAATCGGCAGTAGAGAAAATATAGTTGAAACAAAACATTGATTCTTCTTTAAATGGATGGGAGAGGGCTCTTTAAGAGTAAGAAGTAGGCGAAGTTGTTGTCCTCTATGGAGAATATGAGGTCCCTTTGTTGACTTGTGCACTTCCATCCCACCATACTCTAGACAATGGTGGTTCTGGCCTATGGAAGTAGTCGTGCAAGAGTTTTTGCAGAAGGCCCCTTATCCACCTCAACACAATATTGCACGTGGCTCTTAAGAATTTACAACCAATTCAAGAATAGGACTAGAATTTGATAGCAGAGAACAATTGTCAAAAGCATCAAATATATATCTAGGTAGCTCGGACATTGGGGTACATGCCTCTATAATATTTTAATGGATATATTGCTACAAAGTAGGTCGATGTTTACAACATTGTAATTTTGATGATGCGGATTGTCAATGTAAGGAAGCATAACCTTTGTATCCAGGTTTCATTGACTCTCGTCTCTAACGTTTTGGTCCATATATTACATGCTTGCAGATACCCATATCCACAGGTAGTTGGTCTTGAATTATCTATAACTTTAATCATTGTATCATTTGTGAGTTGCTATTAGAGATATAGTTCAACATAATGTAAGTGAGAAAATTTGGCAAAAGACAAAGGAACGTATGAACTACTATAGTATGGAAATAAATCCTATGGTTATATATGAGGAACCCAAACGTCGACCTATGTCCATATCAGTCTTTGAAAGACAATTGGCATGTAGGATAAATATGAGTTTGCAAAACCTAGAAATTGGAACAAGAAGGTGGGAACAAATGGAAAAAATAGAACACACGTGTCTTCTATGTGATGAACAATGATGGAGGAGCATCTAACCCCCCTTAATGAAAGAGGAATCTGAAGCAGAGTAAAGAGAGGACAACATGGACCATGGAGCAAAATAGGGGAAAATCTATTTTAAAACAAATTTAAAGATGGAAGTGATAAGTCTCAAAGACTTGATCTAAATGTAATCTACGATGTGTTGTATGCATGCATGTAATGAGAGCTTTAAGGGATTTTTGTTAGAGGGTTGATTGGATCCTTCTGTGATCCGATCCAACAATGCAACTTTATATATATAGAGGGAAACACAGAGTGACATGAATAGATTGTGTAATCAGTGCTTAGACTGATGTAGTCAGGGAAGAACCCGTGTTAAGGCTGAAATGCTTTAGCTATACTGTATATAATAAATATGTGTTTTTCGGGTTTCTATATGTCTGTGTATTAAGTCTTTCACTTCTATTATATATGTGTGTGGGAGGATTGAAATCCCAATTCTAAATTCATGTTGATCGACCATTGATCACGGAAGGATCAATGGAGATCCAAAGATCTCGTGTTTATATGAAGGTTATGTGTGTTAACAGAGAGTGGCAGAGTAATTGTGTTTTAGGCGAGAATCCATCAAAGGAAATGAACTCCATTTACATAGAGAAATAGCGAAAACCCCTTAGCAAATTTGTAAAGTGGACCTGAAATATTATAAATCATGGCATATACCCTTATCGGGTCTGGAATGCATATTGGGTTGGCGCATTGAGCCAGTCAGAACAAGCCTTTGAAATGTAGCAGTAGTGATATGCGATTAAATCGCAACCGTCGGATCAGAAAGCAAATCGACGATGCGAATCTAATCGCTAATTGCAATCAGGGACTTAAGAGATAGTGCGAGCGTGATCAACGCGGACGGCTGACGAGCAAATATGGCGATATCACTGATAAACCAATCGGTGATCAGAGGTGTCAGTAGTCGGGTATCAAAGGTCAAAGGTGGAGCGTCGTTGAGGAGAGACAAAAGGAACAAACTCACCGATATATATAGAGGTGGGTGTGTTATTTTTGAAGTCCGTATATGTGAAATGGAGCGGGATTTACATGGTTTCCCGTGTATTTTGTATTATCTGTGGTTGCGGGGTTAAGGCTTGAACCCCATATTTATATTGGCTCGACTTCTAATGTAAGTCCGCGATTATAATTTAAAAGGCTTAAAGCCTAGAAGGCTGCCGATAAGGATTTGTCTGCCCATAACCCATAGGCCTCATAATTGTTTTGTTTAAGGAAAGGGATTTTGACTTACCCCCAAGATATCTTTTCATCAAGTGGTATCAGAGCAGAATATGATTCTACGTGAAGAAGGAGTGCAAGAAAAAGCGAAAGGAGGTATAGTTGTTTAAAATTGGAGAGTTTGTGGTCTTACTATCGTGCAGATAGCGACAGTAGAAGGTGAGATGAGTTGCAGCAAAATTAGAGCAAGGTGTGCCGATATGGTTCCAGAGCAGAGAACCAGAAAGATGCCAAAAGACCGAGTGAGGAGGGCTTGGTGAGGTATCATGTAAAAAAGGAAGACTATTACTGCAGAGGTTTGGTTACAGCTCACAGAAGACCATGAAGGCAGTTCCCCTAAAGAAATGCAGTGGGTAGAATTGCCAAGGACAAGGAGAAGCATATGACCAGGAGGCCATAAAATTTTGGGCCTCGGGAGTCTGATGCAAGAGCATCTAACCCCCCTAATCAAAGAGGAATCTGAAGCAGAGCAAAGAGAGGACAGCGTGGACCATGGAGCAAAATAGGGGAAAATCTATTTTAAAACAGATTTAAAGATGGAAGTGATAAGTCTCAAAGACTTGATCTAAATGTAATCTACCATGTGTTGTATGCATGCATGTAATGAGAGCTTTAAGGGTTTCATTTCGCTATTATAAATATCATGGAATGGTTTGAAGTTCCACACACTCCTTTCTACCTGGAACTTCATTCCAAGCCTGGTTTTGACTGATATTACAACTTGTATGATGTTGTACTGACACAATAGTAATGCATTGTAAGAAACCCTTTTCCAAGACAGGATAAGACATGTTTTTGTTTTATATATATTAACTCACTCTAGAATGGGATCTTGTTAGAAGATTAATTTGGATACTACGTCCAAAATCGATTAGTAAAGGTACCTTTGTAACAAAAGAAACCAATATAATCAGGCATGATTCAAAACTACTATAAGGAGATATAGATATGCATCTATAACATTTTCTATATTGATACTCAGTTCAAAATCAATCAGTAAAGATACCTTTTGTTTATTGCCTTTTGTAACAAAAGAAACCTATATAATCACTCAGAATTCAAAATTATTAAAAGGAGATCCAACTATACATATGTAACATTTTCTCAATTCGTTCGATCAAGTGAAATATTTAACTTTATAGTCTTGATTTGAATAAAAAGAACTTGGCATGGGTCTTTGAGAAGCCAGACAAATCATTTTTGTCAATATTTACCAAAGTTCACATACAAACAACATTTTTTTAAATAACAACCTCGATAAGATAATAGCTTCGTGGAAGGAAAACATAAATTCTTCCACATATTCTAAAACCCAAATTCTTCCTCATATTTTATGTTAGGACATGCATGTAAGTAATTTGTGTTGAAATAACTTATAATATTGTATGTTAGGGTATGTATGAAAGTTATTTGTGTTGAAATAACATATAGAATTTTGATAAAGGATTATTCGCAATAAATGTCTCTACACTGGAAAAGGGCATGATTTGAGTTCAAAAGAAATGTTATCTGACACATGTCTATTCCCAGTATTCAAGATAGTCCAAAAATATTAAACTTCTAGTCACTTGAAAGCCTTTACCTACCTTTAACAAGATTACCTAAAAATTGTAGATTCAAAAAGACAAATCCTTATTAGGCGGTTGATGCAAACATAATAGGAAGTGTACAAGTAGTCAATAAGAAGAAGTACAATTAACAACTGCATTGAGCATTTTTTAGTGTTATGCAACCATGCAATAGATATCTAAAATATATCATTACACTAACTCATATGTGCTTCATAACATTGAAAAATCTAGTAGTTGTTAATAATACCTCAAAAAACTGCAAAATTAAGGGAATTAAATAATACTAAAATGTTGTATAAACATACCCATGGGGCATACAACAAACAATGCCAATGTGTTATGTTAAGGCGCTTTGTGTTGTAAGCGTCACTGGTTCTCAACTAGAAGGGAAGGACTCGCAGAGATATGATTATGATGATGATGTTTAAGCGTGTTTTTGGGTTGTTGAATATTTTTGTATATTACAAAAGCCTCACAGATATAGTATAACCTTCCTTCCTTCTAGTGTGACAAGAAAGTACATCCCACGACTTGTCTAGTCTCATTCCTGCAGCATCATATCATTTAATACACTTTAAAACTTTTGTTTTCATTAATGAATGTGTAAATTTTTGGATTGTGAAACTGCTTGTTGAGGGTTACTAATATTCTATGCAATATTGACAATCTGTTCGTCTTCTGTTTCTTATTTGGTTCAAAATTGAAGAGCTCCAATTTAGTGACTTAAAGTGGAATGGAATTTTGTAAACTCCTATTGAGTGAACAAGATAGGTTATGGGTTTTCATGTAGGTCAAACCATAACAAAAATATTTCACCCATTTACCATTAAAACTTGAAATAAGACAACCAAGGACATGAAATTGCGAGCACCAGTGGGCCATAGGCTTTGAATAGAAGCATTCCATGAACTCAGGCCCTTGACGTCCAATGCAATGGAACTTCCCTAGCAAACAATGAGCAGCGGGAATAATACATCTCCAAACCGTGAACCACAAACATTGGCCGTGAACATCCACTAACCATGAGCTATCAAGAACCAAAAGAGAAACCATGAACCTCAAACTGCTACAAGCCAATAGAGCATCCACAAACCATGAACTATTGAAACACGTGGACTCAGAAGGACAAGAGACTCCATTGAGAGGCCTTAGAGTCTTATAATGCACAAGTTGACAATGTAATGCAAAGTCTGACATTTCAAATAAGGAGCCACTGACTGAGTTGATAAATTACAACCTCTTATTGACCGAGAGGAAGCAGAGCATTGTTCGTGAGAGTGGGACCATCACTGAAATCCTTAGAGGCCAGGGGAGACCTGAGAGACACTATGTGAGCGTGAGAGGATGGAAATTCCTAGACCAAAGGAGGATGGCTACATTGACCCTCCAATTTCGAGAAATCCAACGCATACTGAGATACATGCCAATTGAAGAGTGTTTGGATGCAATCAGGAGTGCAGGCATGGTGACCATAAACAAGCGAGAGAGAAACACTAAGCATAACTAACATCAATAGTCAATTTTCAGAACTTCTCATCAGGTCCGAAGCCAAGCTTAAAGAAGGACGCATATGAGCCATGATGCCATCTTCATCCATCTCCATCAAAGTAAGCCTCTTCGTGCAATAATAAGGCGACATGATGAACCAATGAGGGATGACGTACGATAATAGGATCAAGTAAATGATTCCATCTCGCAAGTATAAATATGAGTGTGTCAACCTGTATGAGGGTTGAAGTTATGAGCCAAGTTGCAACCTAATCCACCTGTGTTAAACGTGACAAGGACAGTTGTTTGGATCCAACACCCATTGTGGGGATTCTTAATATTAACGTTAATGTTATTAATATCATTGATATTCATAATAACATTAATATATTATAATAATGCCCCTGGTTCGTGGAATGCTTCTATTCAAAGTTGTGAAAACTACCCCTTTTGGTTTGTTGGGGTATTTGGTTAGGTAGGAACCAAAATATTTTTCAAGATAAGGTATCAAATTGGAATCTTACATGTTCCCACATAGTGGCACTTTATAAGTTGATCCCTGAGGATGAACTGAAACAGAATCACTCGAACATTAATGCAGAAATCATTAACAAGGCTTTCCCTTTGGTGTATTTTGATGGATTTGCTCAACAATATGGTTGTGCTAGAGGAGCAGTTTTGTATTTAAATGAAGATCATTATTACAAGATGAATTTGGATTTAGGATAATTATGCATAACTTAATAGCCTTAGAATTCTTATTTTTTCCCTTGAGAAAGCATGTTAGCAACTGCAGATATTTGGTAACTCTAAACTAGTCATAAATTGGTTCAATGCACACACTCAGAAATGTGCTAGAAACTATTACAATAAAATCACATTTTGACTATGAAATTTGTCGTCATATCTACAAGGAAAGGAACTAGATTTCTGACAGTCTATCTAAAGAAGCAGCGCATCAACATTTTGGTACTTGGATGACACAGGAACATATAGGACACGAGCTCTACTAGTATTTTCAAAAGCCATTCATTGATCTTCAGCCACAAGGGGCAGCGAAAACTTGATCCTACACAACACATAGATGGACCTCTTTTTACAAACCTTGCTTTATGGAATGTATATATTTTATATGTTTTTTATTTCGAGTTACAATTATCTATCAATTATTATTTGAACTCTATAAAATATTGTGGCAGTTATGACCACCAATTTTGAGATATGCTCCTTTTGTAGCATCTACAGCATGTATTTTTCAATATTTTATATAATGAAAATTAAGATTTTTCTTTGGGAGAACAAATATTATTCCTATTTTTATATTATTAATATTAATGTAATTAATAATATTGGTCATTATTTTTATTATATTCTTTATGTTGGTATTAATATTATTACTTAAATAATATTAAAGTTAATAGTATTAAAATTATTAATAATATATTAATTTTATTTAATATTATCAGTAATATTTTTATTAATGTTAATAATTCGATTATATTATTATTAAAAATATTTTACATTATTAATGTTATAATTTAATATTAAATATATTTATTAACATTGTAAACCAATATTAAAACAATAATTTAATAAAAAACAATGTGACATAGAATAAATAGTAAGAATGATCATAATTTCACATTATAATAATAATAATAATAATAGGATGATCATTATGTATGTCGGTCCTTAGAGAAGATTATCATAATGATGATAATAAAAATGTAGTCCCACTAAGCTTACAAAAATAAAAACTTAATTTGACATAGAATAAATAGTAAGAATGATCATCATTTCACATTATAATAATAATAATAATAGGATGATCATCATGTATGTCGGTCCTTAGAGAAGATTATCATAATGATGATAATAAAAATGTAGTCCCACCAAGCTTACAAAAATAAAAACTTAATTTGACATAGAATAAATAGTAAGAATGATTTCACATTATAATAGTAATAATACGATGATCATGTACCGCGGTCCTTAAATAAGATTATCATAATGATAATAATAAAAATGTAGTACCACCAAGGTTACAAAAATAAAAACTTAATTTGACATAGAATAAATAGTAAAAATGGTCATAATTTCACATTATTATAATAATAATTGGATGATCATCATGTATGTCGATCTTTAAGAAGATTATCATTAAAAATATAGTGCTACCAAACTTACAAAAATAAAACTTAATTTGACATAAAATAAATAGTAAGAATGATCATAACGTTGGTGATTGAAAAAGATGAGTCAAAAAACTCTCATATATATATATATATATATATATATTATCCATTTCTAAATGTTTTATATTTCTCTCTCAACTGCACATTAATATCTGAGTTCAGCTCGTGTTAATTTGTATTTCTACCCTTTGATATAAGTAATTGTGAAATATTATCTTTTAAAAGTAAGTAATGTAATTGAATGCCGGTTGATATGCTTTATATTATGTTATCGCACGCAGCAGATTTTCTTGCCATGCAAAGTCTTTTGAATTTTTCAAGTGAGAAATTGGAAAGAGAAATCCTTGCAAGGCCAGAGAACAAGATATATTTTTTATTTCTGATGAATTTTTTATATAAAAATAATTAAATCAAAGAAAATCTGTATTTAGTTAGTTTGATATTTTTTTGGAGTAGTTTTTAAGTCTGATATTTTAGAGTTTTAGGTGAATTTTTGATGAAAATTTTTATGGCCAAAACTTGATTTGTGTTGTTTAAAATCGTTTTTTTTTACTGCATATATGGATTCAACACCCTTAAAAATCTTTAATGCACTTTTATTGGGAAGAGCCCAATTGTCAAACTTGTGATTTTAATGAAGCTGAAAGCTTTCCAAAAAATCGCACTTAAAACTACTTTCAGTCATTTCTTTTATATTATATTCCATCATATTGGTTTTAGTAAATTTTAAAACATGATTTATACTATTTTATAAAACTGCAAATTATATTATTATATAATTATGATTGTTTTATCTTATAAAATTATTTATATTTATTAGTTTCTTTTCATCTATAAATTAAATTTAGATAAATATCAAAATTTTCAATAATGTTGTTATTTATAATAACTTCAAACAATAAATATCAAAATGTTAATTTAAGTTCTTATACACAAATTTTAGGAAATGATTTATTTTATTTAATTCATTTACTATTTCTTACTTGTTTTGAAAATTATGTATAAATCATTCATTTTTTTGGAACTGTTTTCTTTTCTTTCATTCTTTTCTCCCACAAGTAACTCATTTTATGTATATCTACAAGTAACTCATTTTATGTATATTTATATTTACGGAACATTTAATTTATATGATCGTCTAGTGATGTAAACTTAAGGTTGTAATAAAATTCAAAACTTTTTTTGTAATTTCCATTAAGTCAATTTGTTTTCTTCTCCGTGGACTCTGGCATGAGCATAATGGTTCAACTATGTAGCTGCTTTTGTTTTGCATGTCCTAGATTTTCCTAATGTGTACACTGTTGCAGGTGATATGGGTGACATCAGTGAGGTTTGGGATTGCAAATTTCCATACTTTAGTGGAGAACAAACACAGTTGAAAAACAGGATAGGTATTTTCTTTGGATTTTTCTCATAATATGCATTGGGAATGCCCATGAATAGTTCTTTTTTTTATAGATTTTTTGTAGGTAAAATTTTTCCATGCACTAGTTCCCAGCAGAAAAGGTTAACTTTGGGAAAACCATCTTTATTCCAGATTTTAACTTTGGGAAAACCATCTTTATTCCAGATTTTACCTCACATGTTATCCAAGTTAACAAGTTGTGGGAGATTTCCAATTAGCCTTTCTTAACCTTCTTTAACTATATACCTATTTTCTTAAATCTTGTCCAGATTATGTGATCTAACATGAAGCTTGCAATTGGAGCATATCCCTTTAATATTTCCTTTTATTTATATTCTTTATTTCCTTACTCCCCATTTTGGGTTAGGCTTTGGATCTTCTTGACTAACTTCTTCGTGATTTTGAACAACTTCAAAGTGGTTTACGGATGTGGAGGCCCCGTTTTTGTTTTGGGTGTTTGCATATGGTGCCAATGTCAATTTATTTCCTTCTTTTCTTAGCATCTACCATTGTTATCATTTGATCTCTATTGTAGTTTTTGGCCCTTTTCTTCTGAGAGTTTTGGAACATTTTCTAGCAAAAATGATCGTATTCGTGACATAAAAACATTTAGAAAAGTGATGGTATTCATCACATAAACATCATTTAAATGATATGTGCTCGTAATGTAGGGTTTGGCGACGTATCCACTCCCTTGTTGTGATATTAATCATAGAAGGAAGCCCCTTTTCTAGATCAACATCCAGGCATATTTTGGTGCATGTAAACTGGGAGTCATCTACCAACTCTACTATTCATTTCCCTTAGCAATCATCGCTCCAGTACGATAGTAACAGTCTGGTGAGTTTAACCCAAATTAATCCAAGAAATTTAACCCAAATTAGGATCGTAATCAACACCAGTTTTTTTCAGCAAAGAAATCGCTAGCAGTGAAGCGCGTTCCAATGTAAATATACAAAATTCAAAACTTATTCACCAATAAAATATTAATAAATATTTTTTTTTAATTTGATGGTAAGGTGTTTTCTTTTTATAAGAACTTCGCCCATTTTCCACTCTGCACTGGTCTACAGCATTGGATCCCACAACATAATTGTCAACCAACTTCATTGCCATTACCCTACTGCCACTCGTTATGCAACCATTCACGAACGATTGGATTTTGGTTTGAGTCTCTCAAATGTGGCGGTTGCTGCTCTCTAAGCAAAGTATTCAAAGTCTAAGCCTAAACTGCGATGGGTGATTATAAGTTGTGTGTGTTTGGTGAATTTATACGAGTAGTCTTATCGTCATTTAATGAAGCAATTAGACGTATAAAGCCTTTCACAATGATTTTAATGTATAAAGATGTTCATTCGATATTTCTGTGGAAATGCAGAAGATACATTTTGAAGCTATGAAAGAGTTTTTAACACGGAAGCTGGAGACGCTGATTCCGAAGGATATTTATGAAAAATTAAAGGGAATCATATGTATTTATGACCATTTAAATCTTCGTGTGCTAGTATGACAACTGAAATTCCATGTTACTAATTTAAAATCTTCTTGTGCTAGTATGACAACTGAAATCTTTCATGTAGCTTACAACTTGGTGACATTGCCAGGCTTTTAAATTTGCTACTTTTATATCTGAATTCGCTGAGACTAAATCCTTTGCTTCATCCATACTAAGGATTTCCAGAATGATGTTTGCTCTACATTTCCGCAAGCTCCATTGTCTCCAAGCAAGAAGGTATATCATTTGTATCTGGTACAGTCATTCTTAGCCCGTTAGCAGCGAGGGCACCGCAAGCTCCATTGTATCTGGTACATTCATTCTTATCCCGTTAGTAGCGAGGGCACCACATCAGCACCATTCACAAGTCTAAAGCTACAAAGATTCTGCAATATGTATCAATTTCTTCCAAAGACAAATAATATTCTTCTTTTTTTATTCAACTTTGGTATCTTCCTCTTATTCAACTTTGGTATCTTCCTCGCTGTGGTTGAAGGTGACATGTCATTTGGTCATGGAAGAAACCCAGTGGTTTCTAAGTCTTTTTTTGATATCATATCATTTATTTTCTTTTATATTATCTGAATTCTGCTTTTAAACATATTTATTGGGAGTTATTAAGTTATATATATATATATATATATATATATATATAAATAAATAAATAATTATTAATAAATTAAATACAATTTATTTATACATTAAAATATCATATGTAAAAATTATTTATTAAATTTTAAAATAAAAATTAATATATTGAAAAGTTATTTATTTATTCTTAAGTTTTTTTATTTAATTATTATTATTAATAAATGGTTTAAGCATTCTTATTTTAAATTATTTAAAGTTAAAAATATAAGAATGAAACTTACATTATCTAAATACTTTACAAATAAATTATAGAGTAAATATTAGAGTGTGTGAATTAAATGTTGCACTTTTAAGAATATTATAATTGAATTACAAAATTATTTTTTATGTAACTAATAAATTGTATAAATTATATTGTCTATTTAATTATTATTATTATTTGAATAAAAATGACAAAGTTGGTATTTTTTTGGATAATGTATATTATTAATGATAAATTATAAAAATAGAATAAGTCTACTACCTCACCCTCTTTCTCTCTCTCTCTCTCACACACACACACACACACATATATATATATATATATATATATGACTATTATTATTATTTGAATAAAAATGACAAAGTTGATATTTTTTTGGATAATGTATATTATTAATGATAAATTATAAATATATATATATATATATATATATATGTGTGTGACTACTAAAGTCTATATAATTCTCTTTAGTGAGAAAAGGTCACCACAAGGGGAGCATTTGGTTTAGATAAATCCTTGCAAGTCTCAAAGGATCAAGAGACAGGAGAAGAGGCGCAAACCCTCGATGTAATGATTTTTGTTGATTGAATAAACTATGGGTCAAATTTGTGAAGGCAAAGACAATTGGAAGGAATTTAGAAGTTTGTACCCATATATTTCTAAATCAAACAAAGTCCAAGCTGTATCACTGTTATTGGGGGTGATTTTCACCATATTTCTAGGGCATGTTTGAGTTATATGGAAGGTTGACCTATTGCTTATTGGTTGTTGCATTTTTATAGAGGTTGTGGCTGAGATTGGGCACATTTCGTTTGGCTGGGAATTCCATTCTTGTAGTCGCATGAATACTAAATTATAATCAGACTTTGGGACGTTCCACTACATAAAAGGGCTTTGGGACGTTCCACTACATAAAAGGGCTTCTTATTATGGAGGAGTGAGGGTGCACTAAAAGGAACTCATAATTTTCTTAAGGTTGGAGTTTGGAACCTTATTCTTGAGGTTGCGGCCAACAGTAAGCTAAATGTTCACCTCATTTCCCCATTGTTGAGTGAAAACATTGGTTAAATATTCCTTGTATAGGTGACCCACTATCGTATAAAGGCTGTGAAATACTCCAAAAAGTCAAACTAAGTTTTATTCCAAGTTTTGGGTGCATTCAAACTCTAAATCTGCATCTACAACAAGGTTGTGAAGAATAAACAAAGATCATATCATTATAATTGTGTTTCATAAAATGTTATCCCTTACTTCCTCTTAAATTGCTTGGATTTGAGGTCATTGTTGCATTTGGTGTATTAGGCAATCATTTTCCACTGAGTCTAAAAGAAAGAGATTATGTCCCAGAAAACCATTGAATCAAGCATAAACCAGCAAACCCAAAAAAAGTTTGATGAAATGCCAAACTCAAAATTTCAAACAAAATTTGTTAATTAACATGCAATTTAGAGGGATAAGTAGACTAATTACTTTTGTAGTTTAAGATCACTTGTACAAAAGTCTGCGAGCACGTTTTAAGAAAAAACACTTCCGCATAGAATTAACAAAATGTGTTTGACGAAAGTTGTGTTTGACACGGTGCAATATTGTGTTGAAGTGGATAAGGGGCCTTCTGCAAAAAGTCTTGCATGACTGCTTCGATAGGCCAAAACCACCATTGTCTAGAGTATGGTGTGGTTGTGGGGTTGAAGTGCACAAGTCAACAAAGGGGCCTCATATTCTTCAGAGAGGACAACAACTTCCCCTACTTATCACTCTTAAAGGGCCCTCTCCCATTCATTTAAAAAAAGAATCAATGTTTTGTCTCAACTATATTTTCTCTACTGCAGATTTCAATGGTTTATTAGTGTTGACAATTTTCGTCAAACACTTTTTTTGAATCCTATGCCGAAGTATTTTTTCTTAGAACGTACTCACAACCTGTTGTACAAGTGATATACATTAAATGTCCAATAAATATAGATATACATAAATGTTATTATTGATATTAATATTATTAATAATATTATATAAGAATATTTAAATTAGTATTCAAATTAATAATAAAAAATAATAATAATTTAATTGAATAAAATTAGAAAATATAAATTGATTTCGTGTTAAATGAGTTACGTGTTAGAGAAAGAAAAGAAAATGGTTCCAAAAAATTGAATGATTTATTTCAAAACAAGTAAGAAATAGTAAATTAATCAAATAAAATAAATAATTTCCTAAAATTTGTGAATAACAACTTAAATTAACATTTTGATATTTATTATCTGAAGTTATTATAAATAACAACATTACTGAAAATATTTATCTAAATTTATTTTATAGATGAAAAGAAACTAATAAATATAAATAATTTTATAAGATAAAACAGTTAGAATTATATAATAATATAATTTGTTATTTTATAAAATAGTATAAATCATGTTTTAAATTCACTAAAAACAATATGATAAAATATAATATAAAAAGATAACAAGTAGTTTTAAATGAGACTCTTTGGAAAGTTTTAGGCTTCATTAATATCACAGTTTGACAACTGGGCTCTTCACAATAGAAGTGCCTTAAAGATTTTTGAAGGTATTGAATCCATATATGTAGTAAAAAAAACGAGTTTAAACAACACAAATCAAGATTTGGCCATCAAAATTTTGGCCAGATTCCCACCAAAAATCCACAAAGACTCCAAAATATCAAACTTAAAAACTACTACAGAAAAATATCAATCTAACTAAATACAAATTTTCTTTGATTTAATTATTTTTATATAAAAAATTCATCACTCTCGATCTCTGGCCTTGCAAGGATTTCTCTTTCCAATTTCTCACTTGACAAATCCAAAAGACTCTGCATAGCAAGAAAATCTGCTGCCTGCAGTAACATAATATAAAGCATATCAACCAGCATTCAATTACATTACTTATTGACTTTTAAAAAGATAATACTTCACATTATTTTTATGATAACATTACCTTTATCATATCCCGCAGTGTTGATATGTCCACGCTGATAAAATTCTCATCCCACTCTTTAATTTCACGTGAGGTTTGAGTTGAGTTGCGTAAATGATAGTCATAGTATTGGATCACCTTTTCCAATATTGGAGTGGATACGTAGACAGGCACAGTTGCATGAGATATATCGATGAATTCTGCCATATCTTTTATCACCTTCGACTCCATTGCAATTTCTCTACCCACCCGAAAAATTTCTCCGTCAGACGTTTCCAGTGCCATTGTGTTGACCCTATCGTTTTCCATTGATCGTTTCACTTAAACCAACTCAGGTCCTGTGTCCGAAGTCAAAGGGTAGAAATACAAACTAACGCCAGCTATTAATGTGCAGTTGACAGGAAATATAAAACATTTAGAAATGGGTAATATATATATATATATATATATATATATATATATATCAAAGTTTTTTCACCGACTTTTTCGTGTGTGTGTGCATTGAACCAATTTATAACTAGTTTAGAGTCACTAAATATCTGCAGTTGCTGACATCTTTTCGCAAGGGAAAAAATAAGAAGTCTAAGGCTATTAAGTTATGCATATTTATTTGTGCCTTTCCTTAAACCCAACTTCATCTTGTAGTGATGATCTTCATTTAAATACAAAACTGATCCTCTACCACAACCATCTTGTTGAGCAAATCCATCAAAATACACCAAAGGGTAAGCCTTGTCGATGATTTCTGCGTTATTGTTCCAGTGATTCTGTTTCAGTTCATCCTCAGGGATCAAGTTATAAATTGCCACTATGTGGGAACATGTAAGATTCCAGTTTGATACCTTATCTTGAAAAATATTTAGGTTCCTTCCTAACCAAATACCCCAACAAACCAGAAGGGGCGGGTTTCATAGCTTTGAATAGAGGCATTCCATGAGCTAGGGGCATTATTATAATATACTAATGTTATTATGAATATCAACGATATTAATAGCATTAACATTAATATTAAGAACCCCTACAATGGGTGTTGGCTCTAGACAATTGTCCTTGTCATGTTGAACACAGGTGGATTAGGTGGCCACTTGGCCCATAGCTTCAACCCTCATACAGGCCGGCACGCTCATATTTATACTCACGAGATGGAATCATTTACTTGCTCCTGTTATCATACGTCATCCCTCATTGGTTCATCATGTCGCCTTATTATTGCACAAAGAGGCTTACTTTGATGGAGATGGCCGAAGTTGGCGTCATGGCTCATATGCGTCCTTCTTTAAGCCTGTCTCCGGACCTGATGACCAGTTCTGAAGATTTATTATTGATGTTAGGTATGCTTAGTGTTTCTCTCTCGCCTGTTTATGGTCGCCATGCGTGCACTCCAGATTGCATCCACAAACTCTTCAGTTGGCCTGTATCTAAGTATGCATTGGACTTCTCGAAATTGGAGGGTCAACGTAGCCATCCTCCTTTGGTCTAGCAATTTCCATCGTCTCATGCTCACATAGTGGCTCTCAGGTCTCCCCTAGCCTCTCATGATTTTAGTAATGGTCCCACTCTCACGAACAATGCTCTGCTTCCTCTCAGTCAATAAGAGGTTTTAATTTATCGACTCAGTTAGTGGATCCTTATTTGGAATGTGGGACTTTTCTTTGCATTGTCAACCTGTGCATTATAAGACTCTAAGGCCTCTCAATGGAGTCATGTGTCCTTCCCAGTCTGCGGGTTTCAATAGTTCATGGTTTGTGGACACTCAATTGGTTTGTAGCAGTTTGAGGTTCTTGGTTTCTCTTTTGGTTCTTGATAGCTCATGGTTCGTGGATGTTCATGGCTAGTGTTTGTGGTTCACAGTTTGGAGATGTATTATTCTCGTTGCTCGTGGTTTGCTAGGGAAGCTCCATCGCATTGGACGCCAAGGGCCCGAGTTTGGGGAATGCTTCTATTCAAAGCATATGGGCCACTGCTGCTCGCCATTCATGTCCTTGGCTATCTTATTTCAAGTTTTAATGGTAAATGGGTGAAATAATTTTGTTATGGTTCGACCTACATCAAAACCCAAAACCTACCTTGTTCAGTCAATAGGAGTTTACAAGAGTCCATTCCACTTTAACTCACTAAATTGGAGCTCTTTAATTTTGACCCAAAAAAGAAACAAAAGACGAGAAAATTATGAATATTGAACAAAATATTAGTAACCTTCAACAAGTAGTTTCAAAATCCAAAAATTTACACATTCATTGATGAAAACAAAAGATTTAAATTATATTAAATGATATGATGATGCAAGAATGAGACCAGACAAGTCGTGGGTTGTACTTTCTTGTCACACTAGAAGGAAGAAAGGTTATACTATATCTGTGAGGCTTTTGCAATATACAAAAATATTCAACAACCCAAAAACATGCTTAACATCATCATCATAATCATATCTCTGCAAGTCCTTCCCTTCTAGTTGAGAACCAGTGACCTTTACAACACAAAGTGCATTAACATAACACCTTGTCATTGTTTGTTGTATGCCCCATGGGTATGGTTATACAAAATTTTGAGTATTAATTAATTCCCTTAATTTTGTGGTTTTTTGAGGTATTATTAACAACTACTAGATTTTTCAATGTTATGAAGAACATATGAGTTAGTGTAATGATATATTTTAGATATATGTTGGATGGTTGCATAACACTAAAAAATGCTCAGTGCAATTGTTAATTGTATTTCTTCTTATTGGCGACTTGTACAATTCCTATTATGTTTGCATCAGCCGCCTAATAATGATTTGTCTTTTTGAATCTATAATTTTTAGGTAATCTTGTTAAAGGTGGGTAAAGGATTTCAAGTGACTAAAAGTTCAACATTTTTGGACTATCTTGAATACTTGGAATAGACATGTTTCAGATAAAATTTCTTTTGAACTCAAATCATACACTTTTCTAGTGTAGAGACATTTATTTGTGAATAATCCTTTATCCAAATTCTATCTATTATTTCGACACAAATTACTTGCATACATATCCTAACATACAATACTATAAGTTATTTCAACACAAATTACTTACATGCATATCCTAACATACAATATGAGGAAGAATTTAGGTTTTAGAATATGTGGAATAATTTATGTTTTCCTTCCATGAATCTAGCAGCTTATCAAGGTTTTTATTCAAAAAAATGTTGTTTGTATGTGAACTTTGGTAAATATTGACAAAAATTATGTTTCTGGCTTCTCAAAGACCCATGCCAAGTCCTTTTTATTCAAATCAAGACTGTAAAGTTAAATATTTGACTTGATCGAATGAATTGAGAAAATGTTACAAATGCATAGTTGGATCTCCTTATAATAATTTTGAATTCTGAGTGATTATATTGGTTTCTTTTTTCACAAAAGGCAATAAACAAAAGGTATCTTTACTGATCGATTTTGAACTCAGTATCCATATAGAAAATGTTACAGATGCATATCTATATCTCCTTATAATAGTTTTGAATTATGCCTAATTATATTGGTTCATCTTGTTACAAAGGTAGCTTTACTGATCGATTTTGGACTTAGTATCCATATTACTCTTCTAACAAGATCTCATTCTAGAGTGAGTTAATATGTATAAAACAATAACATGTCTTATCCTAGCTCGGAAAAGATATTGTTAGAATGCATTACTATTTTGTCAGTACAACATCATACAAGTTGTAACATCAATCAAAACCATGCCTGAAAAGAACTTCCAGGTAGAGAGGAGTGCGTGGAACTTCTATTCCATGTTATTTCTAACAGCCAAATGAAACATTTTTACCATGGTATTCATAGGGAGTGTGCATATTCACATGATTAGAAGTTGATTTCTTTTTTCTCGTAGTAGCTATCCTTGTAGTCCTTGTAGGGTAATAAGCAGTGTCTAGAAATTGAATCAATCACCAGATTATTGCCTTCATCATCTTGTAGGGGCTGATTCCATCCTCATTACTCTCCCACTTTCTCTTGGAAAATATGTAGGTGCTTGATTCTGATTGAGAATATGAAAGTAGGAGCATAATGAGCCATTTAACTCAATTAGAGAACCTCCCTTCCTTCATAGTAATTGAAACTCTAAAATGATTTTCGCTTACTTGAACAAAGCCACTGCTGCATGTACTTTCAAGGACAATTGTCATAGGACCTCCATGTCATTTGGTTTCTTTTCATTAAAATAAACCATATTAATTTAAAGTATGGAGGAAAACTAACGCAACACCAAAAAATTCGCTACATCAAGGATCAACAAATTTACTCCTTTTATGATTGCATAATATCATTTTGTCTCAACACAAACAAACCAAAATTACTAAAGATACAATAAAGATTACGAGTGTATACTTCAACTTGCACAAAAAGGTACTAATAGAGGGATCCTTTATAAACAAGTTGCAAGTTTTTCTCTGTCCAACAATGAAGGCTATGTCAATTAAGTCTACATTTGGATTCTATAAACAAAAATCACAAGCATTTCATCAACTTAATTAATTCTATCAAAATATAAATAACAAATAAATCACAATGTAATTTGAAGAAATTAGTGCACCCATTGTTTTGAAGAGGAAGCACGACTTTGACGTGACTTTGACATGGCTTTTGAGGAATATGCATTTAAATTACTCGCTGAATTATCTTTGCCAGAGGAAATATTTAAATAGGTTATAGATTATATTTTGGAAGTAGTATGTACAGAGAGGAAACGTGGCAGAAGGAGAAATGACCCAAGAATCTAGGCGAGAAAAAGAATCTGAAATTAAATATAACATAACTTTTATTACCATCCTCGAAGAACTCAAACAAATTTATGAGACATCATAAAAATAGAGTCCATGAAATTTATCTTTTTATATTTAGTTGTATAAGATATGTGATGTAAATACAAATACATATTGCTCAAATTTCCTTGTATATCAATACATTTATAAACTTTTCATCTCTTCTTGTGATAGAAAAATGATTTTTTTCTATATTCTAACAACAACTTGAAAATTATTCCTATATATTTGCTAAAAATTCCATTCAACAAAGCATTCAACAGTTTGTATTGAAAGATTTTCATATCTAAAAGAAACTACAGTTCATTTGGAAAGCTTCCCATATGTTTTTTAGAAAATTCAACAAATCATTTAGCCCTTTGGACTGAAAGTTTGTCATATTTGGAACAATTTAGAAAAAAATAAGTTTCATCTTCAAAGGGTTGCTCATCACGCAAGAGACACGTGTGTTCTATTTTTTCCATTTGTTCCCACCTTCTTGTTCCAATTTCTAGGTTTTGCAAACTCATAGTTATCCTACATGTCAATTGTCTTTTGGAGAATGATATGGACTTATGTCAATGTTTGTATTCCTCATATATAACCATAGGATTCATTTTCATACTATAGTAGTTCATATGTTCCTTTGTCTTTTGCCAAATTTTTCACTTACTTTCCATTGAACTATATCTCTAATAGCAACTCGCAAATGATACAATGATTAAAGTTATAGATAATTCAATACCAACTACCTATAGATATGGTTATGTGCAAGAAGGTAATATATGGACCCAAACATCAGAGACAAGATTCAATGAAACCTGGATACAATGGTTAGGCTTCCTTCCATTGACAATCTCCATCATCAACATTACAACGTTGTAAACATCGACCTGCTTCGTAGCAATCTATCCATTAAAATATTATGGAGTCATGTACCCCAATGTCCCAGCTACCTAGATAGATATTTGACTCTTTTCACAATTTTTCTCTGCTATGGACTTCTAGTCTTATTCTTGAATTGATTGTAAATTCTTAAGAGCCACGGTGTAATATTGTGTTGAAGTGGATAAGGGGCCTTCTGCAAAAACTCTTGCACGACTGCTTCCATAGGCTAGAACCACCATTGTCTAGAGTATGGTGGGATGGAAGTGCACAAGTCAACAAAGGGACCTCGTGTTCTTCAGAGAGGACAACAACTTTTCCTACTTATCACTCTTAAAGAGCCCTCTCCCCTCCATCTAAAAAAAGAATCAATGTTTTGTCTCAACTATATTTTCTCTACTGCCGATTTCAATGGTTTATTGATGTTGACAACTTTGATCAAAAACGTTTTGTGAATCTTATGAAGAAGTATTTTTTCTTAGAATGTGCTCGCAGCCTATTGTACAAGTGATCTTAAACTACATAAATAATTATTCTACTTATCCCTCCAAATTGCATGTTAATTAACAGATTTTGTTTGAAATTTTGAGTTTGGCATTTTGTCAAACTTTTTTTGGGTTTGCCGGTTTATGCTTGATTCAATGGTTTTCTGAGACATAATCTCTTTATTTTAAACTTAGTGGAAAATGATTGCCTAATACACTAAATGCAACAATAACCCCAAATCCAAGCAATTTAAGAGGAAGGGAGAACATTTTATCAAACACAATGATAATGATCTGATCTTTGTTTATTCTTCACAAGCTTGTTGTAGATGCAAATTTAGAGTGTGAATACACCCAAAACTTGGAATAAACCTTAGTTTGACTTTCAGGAGTATTTTCCAGCCTCTATACAATTGTGGGTCAGCTATACAAGGAATATTTAACAAATGTTTGCACTCAACAATGAGGAAATGAGGTGAACGTGTAGCTTACTATTGGCCACAACCTCAAGAATATGCTTGCAATCTCCAACCTTAAGAAAGTTATCAGTTCTTCTTAGTGCACCCTCACTCCTCCATAACAAGCAACCCTTTTGTGTAGTGGAATGAAGAAAATTCAATCAAATAATAATAAATCACTCATACAAATAAATAGTAGAAATATATCCAAACCAGACATGGTAGAAAAGGCCTCAACCTTGCAGTGTTCCTCACATTCTCTTTATTAATCAATCCAATGTACAAAAAATGATAATAGTACAAATAAATACATGAGGAAGTTGGTCTCAAGATAGTACGTCTATCTTGGACACTATGGTTGAGAAAATATCTCAAAAACACACTAATCTAGGACCTTAACTAGTTGGAGAGAATATCTCAACCAACTAAGCCTAAACTGACTCCTAATCATGAGGAACAAACTCAATCTAGAAAGGTAGGATTAAGTCCTAACTTTTGTGATTTTAATTAATTTAATAATTTGGACTTAGAATTTTTTTTAATGTGAGAGTGACGCTAACATTCCCCCCCCAATGATAAGTCCAAAATAAGAACAAGAAAACCTCTTCTAAGTTCTCAAGTTGATCCTCAAAAAACACTGCCTGAAAAACCGCCAAAGCTGGATGCTGAAGAAACTGCTTGAAATCAACATCCTTTGTCCATTGACAAAACATTGAGAACGCCCACTAGCTACGTTGATGTTGACATCCCACTCGCGAATTTGTTGATGTCGAAAACTACGCACTGCAGCTTTTGTTGTTAATGCCCACTAGCTGAATTTGTTGAAGAACAACTCACTGTTACTTTTGCTATGTATTAAAATAGCTCACTGCTGACTTTGTTATCGATTGCCCACTGACAAATTTGTTGATGCTCACTCAATGATGAAAATGCCCACCGGCTGCTTCGCTGACGTTTTCGAGACTTTCAGTCTGACAACCACTGTCAATTTCATTGACATTTTCCCCTGGCAATGTAACCAAGTTGTAAGCTACGTGAAAAATTTCAATTTTCATACCAACACATGAAGATTCAAATTAGTAACATGGAAATAGGGTCATAAATACATATGATTCCCTTCTTACCCCTTTCACCCGATTCTACAAAACTAAATGCATCCTTTAATTTTGCAATAATATCCTTCAGAATCAGCGTCTCCAGCTTCCGTGTTAAAAACTCTTTCATAGCTTCAAAATGTATCTTCTGCATTTCCACAAAAATATCGAATGAACGATGCTCAAAATCATTA
The DNA here is from genome assembly GCA_031772625.1 of Pinus tabuliformis. NCBI lineage: Eukaryota > Viridiplantae > Streptophyta > Pinopsida > Pinales > Pinaceae > Pinus > Pinus tabuliformis. Next base: position 701,032,372 of record CM062813.1, read on the forward strand.
TGAAAGGCTTTATATGCCTCCTTGTACTCTTTACTTTATGATAAAACGTCTAATTGCTTCATTAACTATAGTCTTCCCATAGCCCTATTTATATGCCGATAAGACTACTCTTATAAATTCAACATTTAGACAAAACTGTTGAATAAGTCAGATTCACTAAACACAAAGCTTATAATCACCCATCGCATTTTTCGAAAATAGCTCTGGTTGGACTTTGAATACAGTTGCAGAGAGCAGCAACAGCCACATTTGAGAGACTCAAAGCAAAATCCAATCGTTCGTGAATGGTTGCATAACTAGTGGCAGCAGGGTAATGGCAATGAAGTTGGTTGACAATTATGTTGTGGGATCCAACTACTGAAGACATTCTTCTAACATTCAATCCAATGCTGTAGACCAGTGCAGAGTGGAAATTGGGGGAGTTTTTATAAAAAGAAAACACCTTACCATCTAATAATAAAAAAAATTATTAATACTTTATTGGTGAATAAGATTTGAATTTTGTACATTTACATTGGAACGTTCTCCACTGCTAGCGATTTCTTTGCTGAAAAAAACTGGTGCTGATTACGATCCTAATTTGGGTTAAATTTTTCAGATCCTAATTTGGGTTAAACTCACGAGACTGTTACTACCTTACTGGAGTGCTGCTTGCTAAGGGAATCAAAAGTAGAGTTGGTAGTTGGCTCCCAGTTTACAAGCACCAAAATATGCGTGGATGTTGATCTAGAAAAGGGTTAATCAAAAGTGGAGTTGGTAGCTGACTCGCAATTTACATGCACCAAAATATGCGTGGATGTCGATTTAGAAAAGATCTAGAAAAGGGGCTTCCTTCTATGATTAATATCACAACAGGGGAGTGGATACATCGCCAAACCATATATTACGAGAATATATAATTCAAATGTTTTTTATGTCATAAATACCATCACTTTGATAAATGTGGTCGTATGTCACGAATACGCCCACTTTGCTAGAGAATGTTGCAAGACTCCTAGAAGAAAAGGGCCAAAAACTACAACAGATCAAGGATAACAATGGCAGATACAAATAAAAGAAGGAAATAAATTGACATCGGCACCATACGCAAACACCCAAAACAAAAACGAAGCCTCCACATCTATAAACCACTTTGAGGTTATTCAAAATCATGAATAAGTTGGTCAAGAGGATCCAAAGCCTAACTCGAAATCGGGAGTAAAGAAATGAAGAATATAAAGAAAAGGAAATATTAAAGGGATATGCTCCAATTGCAAGCTTCAAGTTAGATCACATAATCTAGACAACATTTAAGAAAATAGGTATATAGTTAAAGAAGGTTAAGAAAGGCTAATTGGCAATCTCCCACAACCCCTTAATTTGGATAACATGTGGGGTAAAATTTGGAATAAAGATGGTTTTCCCAAAGTTAACCTAGGAACTAGTGCATCGAAAAATTTTGTTAAACACACATGGAAAGCAAAGACAATATGAAAGATAAATCATGCAGTACATTTTTTATTAACATGAGATATACATTTATAGTACAATACGTGACTCTTGGGTTTCAGATCTCAGGGTCTCTTGGACTGCTTTGGTCTATTCGGCTTCCACACTAACCCATTTAGGATTAGGTGTCCAACATTCCCCCCCTTAATCCGAAGGGTTATGTATGAGTCCAAGAAGAGAGCTGTAATACAAAATTTGCAAAAAATGCATGGCAGCACTAGGCTGAATGTGCTCTATGAAATGTTGGTATAAAGGGAGGTGGTTTAAGGATGACCACCAACACTGGAACACTTAGTGCAGTTCCTGGAACTCTTCCAAAACTGGCAAGAAACTGAAGTCTTCTGCTAGAGGAAGTGTCCCAGATTGCCAACTGAAGGCATGTTCAGGCATCTTTGTCTCTGGCTACCACTTTGAAACTGGTGTGGCAGGTTGTGGTTCAGGCTCGCTTGATGTGACTTTGAAGCTTGTAGATGACCATCATTTCCCCCCCTATCAGATACAAGGTGAGAAGATGGAGAAAACTCAACTGCAAGACTGTTCAATATTCTGGAACAAGTTCTGACATGTGTTTGGAATATCTTCTTGGCTATTGATGCCCATTGCCAAGAAGTGATCCATCCAAGATGAATCTTTGTTCTTGCAGGACGTTTGTTTTTGAAGCATTTGTGTGAAGAATGGCTAGTTTTATGACAGTGCTTACATGGTTGAAGATCAAAACAGTGATCTTTCAAATGGCCAACTCAGTCACAGTGTTGGCATTTCACAATCTGTTGTTTTTGTTGTTGTTGTTGCTGTGGAAGAGGGGCAGAATCTGGAACAGCTGAAGCTGAACTGTCATGAGGGGTAGGTGAACTGTCATGAATAAATCCAGCACTCTCAAACTGAATGGGCTTTGAGTAGTCTGGAATATGAAAGGACAAGTCCTTGTCATATCCAAGACCAGTTCTGTGCTTGTTGTGGACAAGCTGTTCCCAAGGTCTGAGGATGGGCTTGGGAAGTACAGACTGAGTTTCTGCATCTGCATGTACAACAGCTGTTTTATTTGAATGAACGGTAACATTATTGACTTGCTGCTGATGGGTGGTTGTCTCAATGTTCTGAACAGAAACAGATTTAGCATTATGACTCCACTGTTTTAATTCTTCTTGCTGAAGATGAGATTCAAGCTGCAAAAAATCAATCTGTTCTTGTGCATATTGTAGACAGGTCTGCATTTCAAAGAGAGAGTCTTTGTTGATTTTGACTATGTTTTCAACACTAGAATGTATTAGTGTATTCAGTAACTCTAATACTCCATAAAGTCTTCCCATTTTGTCAACAAATCAAAATCTGTAAATGTGGAGTGTCAGCTTCAATTAAAATACCAATGAACCATGCGCAATCTTCCACATACATATATCACAGCTTTCACATACCATTCAATCTGACATCATGCTCCAAATAATGTATCACTTCCTCTTTGTAATAGCCCGAACACAAAATAATGCACCATATACAGTTGCAACAATTACACTCACGGCCACGTTGTATGGCAGAACGCGAAGCTTCTCCTTCACTACAATGACCCAGGTAATGTGGGATGCTTTGCAGAGGTATAATGTCGTTGAAGGGGAATGGACTCTTTGGAAATGATGTAATCACCTGTTGAAATGCTCGTTTGTTTTGCTACTCAGCTACTTCCACTCTCGTTCTCTTCTTTGTTGGAGATTTATGTGAAATTGGGACAAAGACCGATATAATCCAACAATTAAAGTGGCTCAACACTATCTTTATTGATCTAAACTCTCAGTTGTTTCCAACTGCAAGATTTCAATTTTATTCAGAATTCTCTAGCGAAAATCCGACTTCTGTATCCCATTCACCACACCGTTCAGCATCACGATCCAGTAGAAAGCGTTCATATACATTGAATGGCATAGAAATGAATACAACCTTTCAAAGGAAGACTGGGTCCAGCTCTAATTCACACAGAGTTAACTGCTACAAACGAACATTCACACACGGATGGAACTGCAACTCCATTAATTAATAGGGAGAGAGCGACTACGGAAATGATTGGTTGCTCGAAAAATAGGAATAGATAAAAACAAATAACAATTGGAACAGGTGGTTGAATGCTACTCCGTTCGGAAGATTCGTAGCTTCTTTACTCCTTTCGCTGTGGAAAATCTAGCATAAACGGGAGCCACCATATTTAAAAGAATTTTCTCGGCTACCTCCTTATATATGTGTGCCTGCTACAGAATCCAGCAAATCGAAGAAAGCAAAACGAACCTTGTTGTCTCATTTGTTACAGTAAGCTGAGAAAGCACTGAAATAAAAGTGGGAGTAGTGCTAGTGCGCGTGCAGATACAAATGATAGAATCAACCCAGGATTTTAACGTTGCTTCTCGGCATGGTGCTTCAATGACATGTTTCTGAGATGATTGTGTTAACAACTGCGCGGGGTTTCTTGACAGAAATCTGCCCATCTCCTTGGGATGTGGAGGCGCTTCTGAGCTTCCGGAAGGGCATCACATTCGATCCAGATGGATCGCTCTCCGACTGGACGGCCAATAAATCACATAACGTCTGCCTGTGGAACGGAATTTCATGCACACCAAACGCCAAACGAGTTGTTGAAATTTCTCTCCCTTACTGCTGGTTGAATGGTACGCTATCCCCGTATATTGGGAACCTCTCTCTTTTCCGTTAATGCTTTGAGTGGGAGAATTCCAGCAGAAAGCGCTACGAATACATGACCTCTCTTAGAATCATGCGCTCCACGGCTATATTCCAAAGCAATTGTTTAATTGTACACGTCTTCAATGGATTCGCCTTGTTAAACCAGGTCGCGGGAGTCCAAGAGTTTTTAAACGGATGCTATGATCTAGAATGTCGGATACCACTCATGCCTTACTTCTAAATTCAATGACTAGGAAGCTAAAGATGCGTTATATGGAGCAGACTTTTGACATTATATATTTGCAGCAACAAATTCCAGAATGTTAGACTAACTTATAGAAATAGTTCATTCAGGTGATGGTTCCTCCGTTGGATTCTGCAGAAATTCCAAAATGTTAAGAGTAACTTATAGAAAATGTTCACTCACTCTTATGCGCACAACTCTTCCATGCTAAAATCATCACTCAACTGGCCACACAAAATTTTATTATACATATGCCCACTTCTTCACAACGTTTACTCAAGATTCGGCGACGGCTTTAAGAAAATTTAATTGACCACGATATTAACTCCGCAATGCTCATTCTTACAAAGGTCTAGATATCACACTATGCACAGGTTGCAGAGCACTTCAATGTAACTGTCCTTCCTTGCTGAGGATGCACTCGGCCTTGAATTCGCACAGGTATATAATAATCTGCCTTCTAAGCTCTGTTTCTGCAATCTTTACTTCGACAACAATGATTCAGCACCGATCCAACACACAATGGCACGATTTGGGATTGTCGTCTTATTGTCTATCCTAGAGGACAATCACAACCACCTTGCCACCTTTCGGTGTTTCTTGAAGTTACAGATCCCCGCAATACTTCTGCAAATTGGAGTTGCTTTGTCAGTCATAGATTATCAGTTGTGAATCAGAAATTTGAAGATAGATCAGTGACAAAGGAGTCACATAATCGTTATTCCAGAGCTGCCAAAGATTGGGGTTGGCGTGAATTTGTGACACTAACCAGTCTCTTTGATCAGGAATCGGGTTTTCTTTTACAAGACACCGCAGTGTTTTCCGCAGAGGTTCTTATTCTAAAGGAGACATATGTAATGCAAGAACATTCAGATTCTGAGATGGACTCCAATACCTTGGGAAATATTGTCGGCTTGATAACCAATACAACATACAAACAACCATTCAATATCGATCCATAACGCATTCAACAGGAGCGGAACAGAGAGAGAGAGCTGAACAGAGAGACAGAGGGGCAGGCTAGCAGCGTTGAGGTTAAGTGGAGTAGGCCAGCGTTCAGAAATAAAACGCATATGACAGACAGGGCCAGCCAATAGACAGGACAACACTAAAATTACCTTGAAACGCTTATGGACAGAGAGCGCAGGTATAAAATATGGCAGACAGACATCTCAGAACTGCTTGGACAGCGCTGGCAGTGTCAGGGGCAGCTAAAATTTAGCTGAAGAAATATTCATGAGAAAATATTCCTGAGATGCAGAATTGATGGCAGGAATGACTTGCACAAAAAGGCCATACAACAAATGGCTCAAATTAATTAGGCAGGGCAGGAATACGCCTGCTCTGATACCATGTTAAACACACATGGAAAGCAAAGACAATATGAAAGATAAATCATGCAGTACATTTTTTATTAACATGAGATATACGTTTATAGTACAATACGTGACTCTTAGGTTTCAGATCTCAAGGTCTCTTGGACTGCTTTGGTCTATTCGGCTTCCACACTAACCCATTTAGGATTAGGTGTCCAACAAATTTCACTGGCATAAAATCTATAAAAAAAGAACTATTCGTTGTACTCTTTACTTTCTGATAAAACGTCTAATTGCTTCATTAACTACAGTCTTCCTATATCCCTGTTTAAATGCCAATAAGACTAATCTTATAAATTCAACATTAGGCAAAATCGTTGAAGAAGTCAGATTCACTAAACACATGCAGCTTATAATCACCCATCGTAGTTTTCAAAAATAGCTCTGCTTAGACTTTGAATACAATTGTAGAGAGCAGGAAAAACCACATTTGAGAGACTCAAACTAAAATCCAACCGTTCCTGAACGGTTGCATGAAGAGTGGCAGCAGGGTAATGGAAATGAAGTTGGTTGACAATTATGTTGTGGGATCCAACTACCGAAGACATTTTAATCTTCTAACATTCAATCCAATGTTGTAGACCAGTGCAGAGTGGAAATTGGGGGAGTTGTTATAAAAAGAAAATACCTTACCTTCTAATAAAACAAAATATTTATTAATACTTTATTGGTGAATAAGCTTTGAATTTTTTACATTTACATTGAAACGTGCTCCACTGCTAGCGATTTCTATGCTAAAAAAACTGGTGCTGATTACGATCCTAATTTGGGTTAAACTCACCAGACTGTTACTATCTTATCGGAGCGATGATTGCTAAGGGAAATGAAAATTAAAGTTGGTAGATGGCTCCCAGTTTACATGCACCAAAATATGCATGGATGTTGATCTAGAAAAGATCTAGAAAAGGGGCAATCAAAAGTGGAGTTGGTCGCTGACTCACAGTTTACATGCACCAAAATATGCATGGACATCGATTTAGGAAAGATCTAGAAAAGGGGCTTCCTTCTGTGATTAATCTGACAACAGTGGAGTGGATACATCGCCAAACCCTAGATTACGAGAAAATATCATTCAAATGTTGTTTATGTCATGAATACCATCACTTTGCTAAATTTTGTTTATGTCACGAATACGACCACTTTGCTAGATAATGTTCCAAGAAAAGGGCCAAAAACTACAATATATTAAGGGTAACAATGGAAGATGCAATGAAAAGAATGAAATAAATTGACATCGGCACCAGATGCAAACACCCAAAACAAAAACGGGGCCTCCACATCCATAAACCACCTTGATGTTATTCAAAATCATGAAGAAGCTGGTCAAGAGGATCTAAAGCCTAACCCAAAATGGGGAGTAAGGAAATGAAGAATATAAAGAAAAGGAAATATTAAAGGGATATGCTCCAATTGCAAGCTTCAAGTTAGATCACATAATCGAGACAAGATTTAAGAACATAGGCATATTGTTAAAGAAGGTTAAGAAAGGCTAATTGGCAATCTCCCACAACCCCTTAATTTGGATAACATGCGGGGTAAAATCTGGAATAAAGATGGTTTTCCCAAAGTTAACCTTTTCTGCTGGGAACTAGTGCATGGAAAAATTTCACCTGTAGAAAATCTATAAAAAAAGAACTATTCATGGCCCTTCCCAATGCGTATTATGTGAAAAATCCAAAGAAAATACCTATCATGTTCTTAAACTGTGTTCATTCTCCACCGAAGTATGGAAATTTGCAATCCCAAATGTGAGTGATGTTACCCATATCACCTAGAGCAGTGTACACATTAGGAAAATCTAGGACATGCAAAACAAAAGTAGCTACATCGTTGGCAATTCGAAAATCTCATTGATTATTTATGGAGGGAGAGGCAATCAAAACTTCAGGCAAAGAACCATTATGCTCATGCTAGAGTCAATGAAGAAGAAAACAAATTGACTTAATGCAAATCAAAAAAAAAAAAAAGTTTTGAATTTTATTACAACCTTAAGTTTACATCAGACGATCATATAAATTAAATGTTCCGTAAATATAGGTATACATAGATGTTATTATTAATATTAATATTATTATAAAATAATATTCAAATTAATAATACATAATAATAATAATTTAAGTGAATAAAATTATAAAATTTAAATTAATTTCTTGTTAAATGAGTTACGTGTGAGAGAAAAAAAGAAAGAAAAGAAAACAGTTCCAAAAAATTGAATGATTTATAAGTAATTTTCAGAAAAAGTAAGAAATAGTAAATTAATCAAATAAAATAAATCATTTGCTAAAATCTGTGAATAACAACTTAAATTATCATTTTGATATTTATTGTCTCAAGTTATTATAAATAACAACATTATTGAAAATTTTGATATTTATCTAAATTTAATTTATAGATGAAATGAAACTAATAAACATAAATAATTTTATAAGATAAAACAATCATAATTATATAATAATATAATTTGCATTGTTCATGAGAGTGGGACCATTACTGAAATCCTTAGAGTCCAGGGGGACACGAGAACCACTATGTGAGCGTGAGAGGATGGAAATTGCTAGACCAAAGGAGGATGGCTACGTTGACCCTCCAATTTCAAGAAGTCCAATGCATACTGAGATACAAGGCAACTAAAGAGTGTGTGGATGCAATCCAGAGTGCAGGCATGGCGACCATAAACAAGTGAGAGAAACACTAAGCATACGTAACATCAATAATAAATCTTGAGAAGTGGTCATCGGGTCCGAAGGTAGGCTTACATAAGGACACATACGAGCCATGATGCCAGCTTCAGCCATCTCCATCAAAGTAAGCCTCTTCATGCAATAATAAGGCGACATCATGAACCAATGAGGGACGATGTACGATAATAGGAGCAAGTAAATGATTCCATCTCGCGAGTATAAATATGAGCCTGCCGGCCTATATGAGGGTTGAATCTATGGGCCAAGTGGCCACCTGATCCACCTGTGGTCAGCATGACAAGGACAATTGTCTGGAGCCAACACCGAGTGTGGGGGTTCTTAATCTTAACGTTAATGTTATTAATATCATTGTTATTCATAATAACATTAGTATATTATAGTAATTCCCCTAGTTCGTGGAATGCTTCTATTTAAAGCTATGAAACCTACCCCTTCTGGTTTGTTGGGGTATTTGGTTAGGAAGGAACCAAAATATTTTTCAAGATAAGGTATCAAAATGGAATCTTACATGTTCCCGCATAGTGGCACTTTATAACTTGATCCCTGAGGATGAATTGAAACAAAATCACTCGATCATTAATGCGGAAATCATCGACAAGGCTTTCCTTTTGGTGTATTTTGATGGATTTGCTCAACAAGATGGTTGTGGTAGAGGAGCAGTTTTGTATTTAAATGAAGATCATTATTACAAGATGAAGTCGGGTTTAGGGAGAGGCACAAATAACTATGCATAACTTAATAGCCTTAGACTTCTTATTTTTTCCCTTGAGAAAGGATGTTAGCAACTGCAGATATTTGGTGACTCTAAACTAGTCATAAATTGGTTCAATGCACACACTCAGAAATGTGTTAGAAGAAACTATTACAATAAAATCACATTTTGACTATGTAATTTGTCGTCATATCTAGAGGGAAGGGAACCAGATTTCTGACAGTCTATCTAAAGAAGTAGCGTAGCAACATTTCGGTACTTGGATGACACAAGAACATATAGGACATGAGTTCTACCAGTATTTTCACAGGCCATTCATTGATCTTCAGCCACAGGGGGCAGCGGCAACTTGATCCTACACAACACATAGAATGACCTCTTTTTGCAAACCTTCCTTTATGGAATGTATATATTTTATATGTTTTTTATTTCGAGTTATAGTTATCTATCAATTGTTATTTGAACTCTATAAAATATTGTGGCAGCTATGACCACCAATAGTAAGAATGATCATAATCTCACATTATAATAATAATAATAAATAGTAAGAATGATCATAATTTCACATCATAATAATAATAATAATAATAATAATAATAATAATAATAATACGATGATCATCATGTATGTCAGTCCTTAGAGAAGATTATCATAATGATGATAATAAAAATGTAGTCCCACCAAGCTTACAAAAATAAAAGCTTAATTTGACATAGAATAAATAGTAAGAATGATCATAATTTCACATTATTATTATAATAATAATAATACGATGATCATCATGTACCATGGTCCTTAAATAAGATTATCATAATGATAATAATAAAAATGTAGTCCCACCAAGGTTACAAAAATAAAAAACATAATTTGACATAGAATAAATAGTAAGAATGATCATAATTTCACATTATTATAATAATAATTCGATGATCATCATGTATGTCGATCTTTAAGAAGATTATCATAACCATAATAATAAAAATGTAGTCCGACCAAACTTACAAAAATAAAACTTAATTTGACATAAAATAAATACTAAAAATGATCCTAACATATGTCGGTAGTGGAAAAAGTTCAGTGAAAAAACTCACAGATATATATATATATAAAATCCATTTCTAAATGTTTTATATTTCTCTCTCAACTACACATCTCTCTCAACTACACATTAATATCTAAGTTCAGCTCGCGTTAATTTGTATTTCTACCCTTTGACTTGGGACGTTAATTTGTATTTCTACCCTTTGACTTCGGACACAGGATCTGGGTCGAACGATCAATGGAAAACGATATGGTCAACACAGTGGCACTGGAAACGTCTGACGGAGAAATTTTTCGGGTGGGCAGAGAAATTGCAATGGAGTCGAAGGTGATAAAGAATATGGCAGAATTCATCGATATATCTCATGCAACTGTGCCTGTTTATGTATCCACTCCAATATTGGAAAAGGTGATCCAATACTATGACTATCATTTACGCAACTCAACTCAAACCTCACGTGAAATTAAAGAGTGGGATGAGAATTTTATCAGCGTGGACATATCAACACTGCGGGATATAATAAAGGTAATGTTATCATAAAAATAATGTGGAGTATTATCTTTTTAAAAGTCAATAAGTAATGTAATTGAATGCTGGTTGATATGTTTTATATTATGTTATTGCAGGCAGCAGATTTTCTTGCTAAGCAGAGTCTTTTGGATTTGTCAAGTGAGAAATTGGAAAGAGAAATCCTTGCAAGGCCCGAGATCGAGAGTGATGAATTTTTTATATAAAAATAATTAAATCAAAAGAAAAGCTGTATTTAGTTAGTTTGATATTTTTTTGGAGTAATTTTTAGGTCTGATATTTTGGAGTTTTTTGTGGATTTCTGGCTAAAATTTTTATGGCCAAATCTTGATTTGTGTTGTTTAAACTCGTTTTTTACTGCATATATGGATTCAACACCCTCAAAAATCTTTAAGGCACTCCTTGTGATTTTAATGAAGTTGAAAACTTTCCAAAAAGTCGCACATAAAACTACTCTTAATTTTTATATCATTCCTTTTATATTATATTCCATCATATTGTTTTTAGTGAATTTTAAAACATGATTGATATTATTTTATAAAACTGCAAATTATATTATTATATAATTATGATTGTTTTATCTTATAAAATTATTTATATTTATTAGTTTCTTTTCATCTATAGATTAAATTTAGATAAATATCAAAATTTTCAATAATGTTGTTATTTATAAATCATTCAATTTTTTGGAACTGTTTTCTTTTCTTTCATTCTTTTCTCCCACACGTAACTCATTTTATGTATATCTATATTTACGGAACATTTTTTATTGAATAAACTATGGGTCAAATTTGTGAAGGCAAAGACGAATTGGAAGCAATTTAGAAGTTTGTAACCATATATTTCTAAATCAAACAAAGTCCAAGCTATATCTTTGTTATTGGGGTGATTTTCACCATATTTCTAGGGCATGTTTGAGTTATATGGAAGGTTGATTTACTGCTTATTGACTGTTGCATTTTTATAGAGGATGTGGCTGAGATTGGCACACTTCCTTTGGCTAGGAATTCCATTCTTGTAGTCGCATGAATACTAAATTATAATCAGACTTTGGGGTGTTCCACCACACAAAAGGGCTTCTTGGGATGGAGGAGTGAGGGTGCACTAAAAAGAACTCATAATTTTCTTAAGGTTGGAGATTGGAACCATATTCTTGAGGTTGTGGCCAACAGTAAGCTAAATGTTCACCTCATTTCCTCATTGTTGAGTGAAAACATTGGTTAAATATTCCTTGTATAGGTGATGCACTATTGTATAGAAGCTGCGAAATACTCCAGAAAGTCAAACTAAGTTTTATTCCAAGTTTTGGGTGCATTCAAACTCTAAATCTACATTTACAACAAGGATGTGAAGAATAAACAAAGATCATATCATTATAATTGTGTTTCATAAAATGTTCTCCCTTAATTCCTCTTAAATTGCATGGATTTGGGGTTATTGTTGTATTTGGTGTATTAGGAAATCATTTTCCACTAAGTTTAAAATAAAGAGATTATGTCCCAGAAAACCATTCAATCAAGCATAAACCAGAAAACCCAAAAAAAGTTCGAAAAAATGCCAAACTCAAAATTTCAAACAAAATTTGTTAATTAACATGCAATTTAGAGGGATAAGTAGACTAATTACTTTTGTAGTTTACCATCACTTGTACAAAAGGTTGCGAGCACATTCTAAGAAAAAATACTTCCACATAGGATTAACAAAAAGTGTTTGACGAAAGTTGCCAGCACCAATAAACCATTGAAATCGGCAGTAGAGAAAATATAGTTGAAACAAAACATTGATTCTTCTTTAAATGGATGGGAGAGGGCTCTTTAAGAGTAAGAAGTAGGCGAAGTTGTTGTCCTCTATGGAGAATACGAGGTCCCTTTGTTGACTTGTGCACTTCCATCCCACCATACTCTAGACAATGGTGGTTCTGGCCTATGGAAGTAGTCATGCAAGAGTTTTTGCAGAAGGCCCCTTATCCACCTCAACACAATATTGCACGTGGCTCTTAAGAATTTACAACCAATTCAAGAATAGGACTAGAATTCGATAGCAGAGAACAATTGTCAAAAGCATCAAATATATATCCAGGTAGCTCGGACATTGGGGTACATGCCTCTATAATATTTAAATGGATATATTGCTACGAAGTAGGTCGATGTTTACAACATTGTAATTTTGATGATGGGGATTGTCAATGTAAGGAAGCATAACCTTTGTATCCAGGTTTCATTGACTCTCGTCTCTAACGTTTGGGTCCATATATTACATGCTTGCACATACCCATATCCACAGGTAGTTGGTCTTGAATTATTTATAACTTTAATCATTGTATCATTTGTGAGTTGCTATTAGAGATATAGTTCAACATAATGTAAGTGAGAAAATTTGGCAAAAGACAAAGGAATGTATGAACTACTATAGTATGGAAATAAATCCTATGGTTATATATGAGGAATCCAAACGTTGACCTATGTCCATATCAGTCTTTGAAAGACAATTGGCATGTAGGATAAATATGAGTTTGCAAAACCTAGAAATTGGAACAAGAAGGTGGGAAAAAAAGGAAAAAATAGAACACACGTGTCTTCTATGTGATGAACAATGATGCAGGAGCATCTAACCCCCCTTAATCAAAGAGGAATCTGAAGCAGAGTAAAGAGAGGACAACATCGACCATGGAGCAAAACAGGGGAAAATCTATTTTAAAACGGATTTAAAGATGGAAGTGATAAGTCTCAAAGACTTGATCTAAATGTAATCTACCATGTGTTGTATGCATGCATGTAATGAGAGATTTAAGGGCTTTCAATTAGAGGGTTGATCGGATCCTTCTGTGATCCGATCCAACAATGCTTCCTTATATATATAGAGGGAAACACATAGTGACATGAATAGATTGTGTAATCAGTGCTTAGACTGATGTAGTCGGGGAAGAACCCATGTTAAGGTTGAAATGTTTTAGTTGTACTGTATATAATAAATATTTGTTTTTCGAGTTTCTACATGTCTGTGTATTAAGTCTTTGACTTCTATTATATTTGTGCAGGAGGATTCAAATCCCAATTGTAAATGCATGTTTATCGACCATCGATCACAGAAGGATCGATGGCGATCCAAAGATCTCGTGTTTATATGAATGTTATGCATGTTAACGGAGAGTGGCAGAGTAACTGTGTTTTAGGCGAGAATCCATCAAAGGAAACGAGCTCCATTTACACAGAGAAACGGCAAAACCCCCTTAGCGGATCCGTAAAACGGACCTGAAATGTTATAAATCATGGCCTATACCCTTATTGGGACTGGAATGCATATCGAGTCGGCGCATTGAGCTGGTTGGAACAGGCCTTTGAAATGTAGCGATAGCGATATGTCGATATCGCTGATAAACCAATCGGCGATCGAAGGTGTCGGTAGTCGGGTATCGGACCGATGTTGAGGAGTGACAAAAGGAACGTACCCGCCAATATATATAAAGGCGGGTGTATTATTTTTGAAGTCCATATATGTGAACCAGAGCGGGATTTACATGGTTTCCTGTGTATTTTGTATTATGTGTGGCTGCGGGGTTAAGGCTTGAATCCGATAGTCATATTGGATCCGATTCTAATGTAAGTTTGCAATTATATTTTAAAAGCCTTAAAGCCTAGAATGCTTCTGGTAAGGCTTTGTGGGCCCATAACCCACAGGCCTCAAAATTGATTTGTTTAGGGAAAGGGATTTTGACTTACCTGCAAGATCTCTTTTCATTAAACAACCCTTTGAGGATGAAACTTGTTTGTTGCTAAATTGTTCCACATATGACAAACTTTCAGTCCAAAGGGCTAAATGCTTTGTGTAATTTTCAAGAAAACATATAGGAAGTTTTCCCAATAAACTGTAGTTTGTTTTAGATATGAAAAACTTTCAGTTCAAATGGTTGAATGCTTTGTTGAATTGAATTTCTAGCAAACATATAGGAATATTTTTCAAGGGGTTGTTAGAATATAGAAAAAAACCATTTTCTAGCATAAGGAGGGATGAAGAGTTTATAAATGTATTGATATACAAGGCAATTTGAGTGATATATATTTGTATTAACATCACATATCTTATACAACTAAATATAAGAAGATAATTTCATGGACTCTATTTTTATGATGTCCCATAAATATGTTTGAGCTCTTAGAGGATGGTAATAAAAGTTATGCTTCATTTAATTTCAAATTCATTTGCTCAACTAGATTCATGGGTCATTTCTACTTCTTCCACATTTCCTATCTGTACATACTACTTCCAAAATATAATATGTAACCTATTTAAATATTTACCAAAGTTCACATACAAACAACATTTTTTTAAATAACAATCCCGATAAGATAATAGTTTCGTGGAAGGAAAACATAAATTCTTCCACATATTCTAAAATCTAAATTCTTCCTCATATTTTATGTTAGGACATGCATGTAAGTAATTTGTGTTGAAATAACTTATAGTATTGTATGTTAGGATATGTATGAAAGTTATTTGTGTTGAAATAACATATAGAATTTGGATAAAGGATTATTCGCAATAAATGTCTCTACGCTGGAAAAGGGCATGATTTGAGTTCAAAAGAAATGTTATCTGACACATGTCTATTCCCGGTATTCAAGATAGTCCAAAAATATTGAACTTTTAGTCACTTGAAAGCCTTTACCTACCTTTAACAAGATTACCTAAAAATTGTAGATTCAAAAAGACAAATCCTTATTAGGCGATTGATGCAAACACAATAGGAAGTGTACAAGTAGTCAATAAGAAGAAATACAATTAACAACTGCATTGAGCATTTTTTAGTGTTATGCAACCATGCAATAGATATCTAAAATATATCATTACACTAACTCATATGTGCTTCATAACATTGAAAAATCTAGTAGTTCTTAATAATACCTCAAAAAACTGCAAAATTCAGGGAATTAAATAATACTAAAATGTTGTATAAACATACCCATGGGGCATATAACAAACAATGCCAAGGTGTTATGTTAAGGCGCTTTGTGTTGTAAAGGTCACTGGTTCTGAACTAGAAGGGAAGGACTCGCAGAGATATGATTATGATGATGATGTTTAAGCGTGTTTTTGGGTTGTTGAATATTTTTGTATATTACAAAAGCCTCACAGATATAGTATAACATTCCTTCCTTCTAGTGTGACAAGAAAGTACATCCCACGACTTGTCTGGTCTCATTCCTGCAGCATCATATCATTTAATACACTTTAAATCTTTTGTTTTCATTAATGAATGTGTAAATTTTTGGATTTTGAAACTCCTTGTTGAATGTTACTAATATTCTATGCAATATTGACAATCTGCTCATCTTCTGTTTCTTATTTGGTTCAAAATTGAAAGCTCCAATTTAGTGACTTAAAATGGAATGGACTTTTGTAAACTCCTATTGATTGAACAAGATAGGTTGTGGGTTTTCATGTAGGTAAAACCATAACAAAAGTATTTCACCCATTTACCATTAAAACTTGAAATAAGACAACCAAGGACATGAAATTGCGAGCACCAGTGGGCCATAGGTTTTGAATAGAAGCATTCCATGAACTCGGGCCCTTGGCGTCCAATGCAATGGAACTTCCCTAGAAAACAACGAGCAGCGGGAATAATGCATCTCCAAACCGTGAACCATAAACATTGGCCGTGAACATCCACTAACCATGAGCTATCAAGAACCAAAAGAGAAACCACGAACCTCAAACTGCTACAAGCCAATGGAGTATCCACAAACCATGAACTATTGAAACCCGTGGATTGGGAAGGACAGGAGACTCCATTGAGAGGCCTTAGAGTCTTATAATGCACAAGTTGACAATGTAAAGCAAAGTTCGACATTCCAAATAAGGAGCCACTGACTGAGTTGATAAATTACAACCTCTTATTGACCGAGAGGAAGCAGAGCATTCTTCGTGAGAGTGGGACCATCACTGAAATCCCTAGAGGTCAGGGGAGACCTGAGAGACACTATGTGAGCATGAGAGGATGGAAATTCCTAAACCAAAGGCGGATGGCTACATTGACCCTCCAATTTCGAGAAGTCCAACGCATACTGAGATACAGTCCAATTGAAGAGTGTTTGGATGCAATCAGGAGTGTAGGCATGGTGACCATAAACAAGCGAGAGAGAAACACTAAGCATTACTAACATCAATAATAAATTTTCAGAACCTCTCATTGGGTCCGAAGACAGGCTTAAAGAAGGACGCATATGAGCCATGATGCCATCTTCATCCATCTCCATCAAAGTAAGCCTCTTCGTGCAATAATAAGGCGACATGATGAACCAATGAGGGATGACGTACGATAATAGGATCAAGTAAATGATTCCATCTCACAAGTATAAATATGAGTGTGTCAAATTGTATGAGGGTTGAAGTTATGGGCCAAGTGGCCACCTAATCCACCTTTGTTGAACGTGACAAGGACAGTTTTTCGGATCCAACACCCATTGTGGGGATTCTTAATATTAACGTTAATGTTATTAATATCATTGATATTCATAATAACATTAATATATTATAATAATGCCCCTAGTTCGTGGAATGCTTCTATTCAAAGTTGTGAAACCTACCCCTTTTGGTTTGTTGGGGCATTTGGTTAGGTAGGAACCAAAATATTTTTCAAGATAAGGTATGAAATTGGAATCTTACATGTTCCCACATAGTGTAACTTTATAAGTTGATCCCTGAGGATGAACTGAAACAGAATCACTGGAACATTAATGCAGAAATCATTAACAAGGCTTTCCCTTTGGTGTATTTTGATGGATTTGCTCAAAAAGATGGTTGTGCTAGAGGAGCAATTTTGTATTTAAATGAAGATCATTATTACAAGATGAATTTGGATTTAGGAAGAGGCACAAATAACTATGCATAACTTAATAGTCTTAGACTTCTTATTTTTTCCCTTAAGAAAGGATGTCAGCAACTGCAGACATTTGGTAACTCTAAACTAGTCATAAATTGGTTCAATCCACACACTCAGAAATGTGCTAGAAACTATTACAATAAACTCACATTTTGACTATGTAATTTGTCGTCATATCTACAAGGAAAGGAACCAGATTTCTGACAGTCTATCTAAAGAAGCAGTGCATCAACATTTTGGTACTTGGATGACACAGGAACATATAGGACACGAGTTCTACCAGTATTTTCATAAGTCATTCATTGATCTTCATCCACAGGGGGCAGCGGCAACTTGATCCTACACAACACATAGATGGACCTCTTTTTACAAACCTTGCTTTATGGAATGTATATATTTTATATGTTTTTTATTTCGAGTTACAGTTATCTATCAATTATTATTTGAACTCTATAAAATATTGTGGCAGTTATGACCACCAATTTTGAGATATGCTCCTTTTGTAGCATCTACAGCATGTATTTTTCAATATTTTATATAATGAAAATAAAGATTTTTCTTTGGGAAAACAAATATTATTCTTATTTTTATATTATTAATATTAACGTAATTAATAATATTGATCATTATTTTTATTATATTCTTTATTAATATTATTACTTAAATAATATTAAAGTTAATAGTATTAAAATTATTAATAATATATTAATTTTATTTAATATTATCAGTAATATTTTTATTAATATTAATAATTCGATTATATTATTATTAAAAATATTTAACATTATTAATGTTATAATTTAATATTAAATATATTTATTAACATTGTAAACTAATATTAAAACAATAATTTAATAAAAAACAATGTGACATAGAATAAATATTTAGAATGATCATAATTTTACATTATTATAATAATAATAATAATAGGATGATCATCATGTATGTCGGTCCTTAGAGAAAATTATCATAATGATGATAATAAAAATGTAGTCCCACTAAGCTTACAAATATAAAAACTTAATTTGACATAGAATAAATAGTAAGAATGATCAACATTTCACATTATTATAATAATAATAATACGATGATCATCATGTATGTACGGCGGTCCTTAAATAAGATTATCGTAATGATAATAATAAAAATGTAGTCCCACCAAGGTTACAAAAATAAAAACTTAACTTGACATAGAATAAATAGTAAGAATGGTCATAATTTCACATTATTATAATAATAATTGGATGATCATCATGTATGTCGATCTTTAAGAAGATTATCATTAAAAATATAGTGCTACCAAACTTACAAAAATAAAACTTAATTTAACATAAAATAAATAGTAAGAATGATCATAACATATGTCGGTGATTGAAAAAGGTGAGTGAAAAAACTCTGATATATATATATATATATATATATATATATATATATATATATATATAATCCATTTCTAAATCTTTTATATTTCTCTATCAAACATTAATATCTGAGTTCAGCTCGTGTTAATTTGTATTTCTACCCTTTGACATAAGTAATTGTGAAATATTATCTTTTTAAAAGTCAATAAGTAATGTAACTGAATGCCGATGATATGCTTTATATTATGTTATCGCAGGCAGCAGATTTTCTTGCCCTGCAAAGTCTTTTGGATTTTTCAAGTGAGAAATTGGAAAGAGAAATCCTTGCAAGGCCAGAGATAGAGATATATTTTTAATTAGTGATGAATTTTTTATATAGAAATAATTAAATCAAAGACAATCTGTATTTAGTTAGTTTGATATTTTTTAGGAGTAGTTTTTAAGTATGATATTTTGGAGTTTTTGGTGAATTTTTTGGCGAAAATTTTTATGGCCAAAACTTGATTTGTGTTGTTTAAACTTGTTTTTTTACTGCATATATGGATTCAACACCCTCAAAAATCTTTAAGGCACTTCTATTGGGAAGAGCCCAATTGTCAAACTTGTGATTTTAATGACGCTGAAAACATTCCAAAAAATCGCACATAAAACTACTCTTTATTTTTATATCATTCCTTTGATATTATATTCCATCATATTGTTTTTAGTGAATTTTAAAACATGATTTATACTATTTTATAAAACTGCAAATTATATTATTATATAATTATGATTGTTTTATCTTATAAAATTATTTATATGTATTAGTTTCTTTTCATCTACAAATTAAATTTAGATAAATATCAAAATTTTCAATAATGTTGTTATTTATAATAACTTCAAACAATAAATATCAAAATGTTAATTTAAGTTCTTATTCACAAATTTTAGGAAATGATTTATTTTATTTAATTAATTTACTATTTCTTACTTGTTTTGAAAATTATGTATAAATCATTCAATTTTTTGGAACTGTTCTCTTTCCTTTCATTCTTTTCTCCCACAGGTAACTCATTTTATGTATATCTATATTTGCGGAAGATTTAATTTATATGATCGTCTAGTGATGTAAAGTTAAGGTTGTAATAAAATTCAAAACTTTTTTTTTAATTTCCATTAAGTCAATTTGTTTTCTTCTCCATTGACTCTAGCATGAGCATAATGGTTTTTGCATAATGTTTTGATTGCCTCTCCCTCCATAAATAATCACTGAGATTTTCGAATTGCCAACGATGTAGCTTCTTTTGTTTTGCATGTCCTAGATTTTCCTAATGTGTACACTGTTGTAGGTGATATGGGTGATATCAGTGAGGTTTGGGATTGCAAATTTCCATACTTTAGTGGAGAATGAACACAGTTGAAAAACAGGATAGGTATTTTCTTTGGATTTTCTCATAATATGCATTGGGAAGGCCCATGAATAGTTCTTTTTTTTTATAGATTTTTTGCAGGTAAAATTTTTCCATGCACTAGTTCCCAGCAGAAAAGGTTAACTTTGGAAAAACCATCTTTATTCCAGATTTTAACTTTAAGAAAACCATCTTTATTCCAGATTTTACCCCACATGTTATCCAAGTTAACGAGTTGTGGGAGATTGCCAATTAGCCTTTCTTAACCTTCTTTAACTATATACCTATTTTCTTATATCCTGTCCAGTCCAGATTATGTGATCTAACTTGAAGCTTGCAATTGGAGCATATCCCTTTAATATTTCCTTTTATTTATATTCTTTATTTCCTTACTCCCCATTTTGGGTTAGGCTTTGGATCTTCTTGACCAATTTATTCATGATTTTGAACAACTTCAAAGTGGTTTACGGATGTGGAGGCCCCGTTTTTATTTTGGGTGTTTGCATATGGTGCCAATGTCAATTTGTTTCCTTCTTTTCTTAGCATCTAGCATTGTTATCATTGATCTATTGTAGTTTTTGGCCCTTTTCTTCTGAGAGTCTTGGAACATTTTCTAGCAAAAGTGATCGTATTCGTGACCTAAAAAACATTTAGAAAAGTGATGGTATTCATCACATAAACATCATTTGAATGATATGTGCTCGTAATCTAGGGTTTGGCGATGTATCCACTCCCTTGTTGTGATATTAATCATAGAAGGAATCCCCTTTTCTAGATCTTTTCTAAATCGACATCCACGCATATTTTGGTGCACGTAAACTGTGAGTCAACTACTAACTTCACTTCAGGCATATTTTGGTGCATGTAAATTAGGAGTCATCTACCAACTCTACTATTCATTTCCCTTAGCAATCATCGCTCCAGTACGATAGTAACAGTCTGGTAAATTAGGATCCAAGAAATTTAACCCAAATTAGGATCGTAATCAACACCAGTTTTTTTCAGCAAAGAAGTTGCTAGCAGTGAAGCACGTTCAAATGTAAATGTACAAAATTCAATGAAGTTGCTAGGTGTTTTCTTTTTATAAGAACTTCCCCCATTTTCCACTCTACACTGGTCTACAGCATTGGATTGAATGTTAGAAGATTAAAATGTCTTTGGTAGTTGGATCCCACAACATAATTGTCAACCAACTTCATTGCCATTACCCTACTGCCACTCATTATGCAACCATTCACGAACGATTGGGATTTGGTTTGAGTCTCTCAAATGTGGCAGTTGCTGCTCTCTACAACTGTATTCAAAGTCTAAGCAGAGCTATTTTCGAAAACTGCGCTGGGTGATTTAGTGAATCGAACTTCTTTAATTGTTTTGCCTAATGTTGAATTTATACGAGTAGTCTTATCGTCCTTAATTAGACGTATAAAGCCTTTCACAATGATTTTAACGTATAAAGACGTATAAAGCTATGAAAGATTTTTTAACACGGAAGCTGGAGATGCTGATTCCGAAGGATATTCATGAAAAACTAAAGGATGTATTTAGTTTTGTAGAATCGGGCGAAAGCGGTAAGAAGGGACATTTCCATGTTACTAATTTGAAATCTTCTTGTGCTAGTATGACAATTGAAATCTTTCATGTAGCTTACAACTTGGTGACATTTCCAAGCTTTTAAATTTGCTACTTTTATATCTCAATTCGCCGAGACTAAATCCTTTGCTTTATAATACAGTCCAGAATGATTTTTGCTCCATTGTCTCCAAGCAAGAAGGTATATCATTTGTATCTGGTACAGTCATTCTTATGCCCGTTACCAGTGAGGGCAGCAGATCAGCACCATTCACAAGTCTAAGGTTACAAAGATTCTGCAATATGTATCAATTTCTTCCAAAGACAAATAATATTCTTCTTTTTTTATTCAACTTTGGTATCTTCCTCGCTGTGGTTGAAGGTGACATGTCACTTGGTCATGGAAGAAACCCAGTGGTTTCTAAGTTTTTTTTATATCATATCATTTATTTTCTTTTATATTATCTAAATTATGCTTTTTAACATATTAATGGGGAGTTAATAAGTTATTAATATATATATATATATATATATATATATAATTAATAAATTAAATACAATTTATTTATACATTAAAATATCATATGTAAAAATTATTTATTAAATTTTAAATTTTAAAATAAAAAATTAATATATTGAAAAGTTATTTATTTATTCTTAAGCTTTTTTATTTAATTATTATTATTAATAAATGGTTTAAGCATTCTTATTTTAAATTATTCAAAGTTGAAAATAGAAGAATGAAACTCACATTATCTAAATACTTTACAAATAAATTATAGAGTAAATATTAGAGTGTGTGAATTAAATGTTGCACTTTTTAAGAATATTATAATTAAATTACAAAATTATTTTTTATGTAACTAATAAATTGTATAAATTATATTGCCTATTTAATTATTATTATTATTTGAATAAAAATGACAAAGTTGGTATTTTTTTGGATAATGTATATTATTAATGATAAATTATAAAAATAGAATAAGTCTACTACCTCAGCCTCACACACGCACACACACACATATATATATATGACTACTAAAGTCTATATAATTCTCTTTAGTGAGAAAAGGGCACCACAAGGGGAGCATTTGGTTTAGATAAATCCTTGCAGGTCTCAAAGGATCAAGAGACAGGAGAAGAGGCGCAAACCCTCGATGTAGTGATTTTTGTTGATTGAATAAACTATGGGTCGAATTTGTGAAGGCAAAGATGAATTGGAAGGAATTTAGAAGTTTTTACCCATATATTTCTAAATGAAACAAAGTCCAAGCTTCATCACTATTATTGGGGGTGATTTTCACCATATTTCTAGGGCATGTTTTCGTTATATGGAAGGTTGACTTATTGCTTATTGGTTGTTGCATTTTCATAGAGGTTGTGGCTGAGATTGGGCACATTTCGTTTGGCTGGGAATTCCATTCTTGTAGTCGCATGAATACTAAATTAGAATCAGAATTTGGGACGTTCCACTACATAAAAGGGCTTCTTAATATGGAGGAGTGAGGGTGCACTAAAAAGAACTCATAATTTTCTTAAGGTTGGAGATTGGAACCATATTCTTGAGGTTGCGACCAACAGTAAGCTAAATATTCACCTCATTTCCTCATTGTTGAGTGAAAACATTGGTTAAATATTCCTTGTATAGGTGACCCACTATCGTATAAAGGCTGTGAAATACTCCAGAAATTCAAACTAAGTTTTATTCCAATTTTTGGGTGCATTCAAACTCTAAATCTGCATCTACAACAAGGTTGTGAAGAATAAACAAAGATCATATCATTATAATTGTGTTTCATAAAATGTTATCCCTTACTTCCTCTTAAATTGCTTGGATTTCGGGTTATTGTTGCATTTGGTGTATTAGGCAATCATTTTCCACTGAGTCTAAAAGAAATAGATTATGTCCCAGAAAACCATTGAATCAAGCATAAACCAGCAAACCCAAAAAAAGTTTGACGAAATGCCAAACTCAAAATTTCAATCAAAATTTGTTAATTAACATGCAATTTAGAGGTAAGTAGACTAATTACTTTTGTAGTTTAAGATCACTTGTACAAAAGGCTGCGAGCACGTTTTAAGAAAAAACACTTCCACATAGGATTAACAAAAAGTGTTTGACAAAAGTTGTCAACACCAATAAACCATTGAATTCCGCAGTAGAGAAAATATAGTTGAGCCAAAACATTGATTCTTTTTTCAAATGGAGGGGAGAGGGCTCTTTAAGAGTAAGAAGTAGGTGAAGTTGTTGTCCTCTATGGAGAATACGGGGTCCCTTTGTTGACTTGTGCACTTCAATCCCACCATACTCTAGACAATGGTGGTTCTAGCCTATGGAAGCAGTTGTGCAAGAGTTTTTGCAGAAGGCCCCTTATCCACTTCAACACAATATTGCACCGTGGCTCTTAAGAATTTACAATCAATTCAAGAATAGGACTAGAATTCGATTGCAGAGAACAATTGTCAAAAGAGTCAAATATCTATCCAGGTAGCTTGGACACTAGGGTACATGCCTCTAGAATATTTTAATGGATATATTGCTACGAAGCAGGTCGATGTTTACAACCTTGTAATGTTGATGATGGAGATTGTCAATGTAAGGAAGCATAACCTTTGTATCTAGGTTTCATTGACTCTCGTCTCTCACGTTTGGGTCCATATATTACATGCTTGCACATACCCATATACACAGGTAGTTGGTCTTGAATTATCTATAACTTTAATCATTGTATCATTTGTGAGTTGCTATTAGAGATATAGTTCAACGGAATATAAGTGAGAAAATTTGGCAAAAGACGAAGGAACATATGAACTACTATAGTATGGAAATAATTCCTATGGTTATATATGAGGAATACAAACGTTGACGTAAGTCCATATCAGTCTCTGCAAGACAATTCACATGTAGGATAAATATGAGTTTGCAAAACCTAGAAATTGGAACAAGAAGGTGGGAACAAGTGGAAAAAATAGAACACATGTGTCTTTTATGTGATGAAAAATGATTCGGGAGCATCTAACTCCCCTTGAATCAAAGAGGAAACTGAAGTGGAGCAAAGAGAGGACAACATGGACCATGGAGAAAAACAGGGGAAACTCTGTTTTAAAACAGATTTAAAGATGGAAGCGATAAATCTCAAAGACTTGATCTAAATGTAATCTGCCATGTGTTGTATGCATGCATGTAATGAGAGATTTAAGGGCTTTTTTTTAGAGGGTTGGTCGGATCCTTCCATGGTCTGATCCAACAATGCTTCCTTATATATATAGAGGGAAACATAGAGTGACATGAATAGATTGTGTAATTAGTGCTTAGACTGATGTAGTCGGGGAAGAACCCGTGTTAAGGCTGAAATGCCTTAGCTATACTGTATATAATAAATATGTGTTTTGTGAGTTTCTGCATGTATGTGTATTAAGTCTTTCACTTCTGTTAGATATGTGTGTAGGAGGATTGAAATCCCAATTGTAAATTCATGTTGATCGACCATTGATCACGGAAGAACCGATGGCGATCCAAAGATCTCGTGTTTGTATGAATGTTATGTGTGTTAACGAAGAGTGGCAGAGTAACTGTGTTTTAGGTGAGAATCCATCAAAGGCGGCGAACTCCATTTACACAGAGAAATGATGAAAACCCCTTAGTGGATCCGTAAACCGGACCTGAAATATTATAAATCATGGCATATACCCTTATCATGTCTGGAATGCATATCGGGTCGGTGCATTGAGCCAGTCGGAACAGGCCTTTGAAATGTAGCGATAGCGATATGCGATTAAATTACAACCGTCAGATCGGAAGGCAGATCGACGGTGCGGATCTAATCGCTAATCACAATTGGGGACTTAAGAGATAGCAGGAGTGTGACCAATGCTGACGGCCGACGAGCGAATATGGTGATATCGCCGATAAACCAATTGGCGATCGGAGGTCTCCGTAGCCTAGTATCGGAGGTCAGGGGTGGAGTGACGTTGAGGAGCGACAAAACGAACAGACCCGCCGATATATATAGAGGTGGGTGTATTATTTTTAAACTCCGTATATGTGAATCGGAGCAGGATTTACATGGTTTCCTGTGTATTTTGTATTATGTGTGGCTGCGGGGTTAAGGCTTGAACCTGATAGTTATATTGGCTCCGATTCTAATGTAAGTCCGCGATTATAATTTAAAAGGCTTAAAGCCTAGAACGCTTCCGATAAGGCTTTGTGGGCCCATAATCCACAGGCCTCATAATTGATTTGTTTAGGGAAAGGGATTTTGACTTACCCCCGAGATCTCTTTTCATCAAGTGGTATTAGAGCAAAAGACGATTCTACGTGAAGAAGGAGTGCAAGCAGAAGGGAAAGGAGGTATAGTTGTTTAAAACTAGAGATTTTGTGGTCATACTGTCGTGCAGATAGTGGCAGCAGAAGGTGAGATGACTTGCAGCAAACCTAGAGTGAGTTAATATGTATACAAGAACAACATGTCTTATCCTGGCTTGGGAAAGAGATTCTTACAATGCATTAATATTGTGTCATTACAACATCATACAAGTTGTAACATCAATCAAAACCATGCCTGAAAAGAACTTCCAGGTAGAGAAGAGTGTGTGGAACTTCAAACCATTCCATGATATTTCTAACAGGTAAATGAAACATTTTTACCATTGTATTTCATAGTGAGTGGGCTTATTCACATGATTAGAAGCTGATTTCTTTTTTCTCATAGTAGATATCCTTGTAGTCCTTGTAGGGTAATAAGGAGTGTCTACAAATTGGATCAATCACGAGATTATTACCTTCATCATCTTGTGGGGGCTGATTCCATCCTCATTACTCTCCCACTTCCTCATGGAAAATATTCAGTTGCTTGATACCAATTGAGAATATGAAAGTAGGAGCATACCGAGCCATTTCACTCAATTACAGAACCTCCCTTCCTTCATAGTAATTGAAACTCTAAAATGATTCCCGCTGACTTGAACAAAGCCACTGTTTTCTGTGCTTTCAAGGACAATTGTCCTAGGACCTCCATGTCATTTGGCTTCATTTCATCAAAATAAACCATATTAATTTAAAGTATATAGGAAAACAAATGCATCACCAAAAAAATTGCTACATCAATGATCAACAAATTTACTCCTTTTATGATCGCATAATATCATTTTGTCTCGAAGTAGACAAACCAAAATTACTCAAGATACAATAAAGATTACAAGTGTATACTTCAACTTGCACAAAACTATATTAATAGGTCAATTAATTCTACATTTAGATTCCATAAACAAAAATCACGAACATTTTGTCAACTTAATTAATGATATCAAAATAAAAATAACAAATAAATCAAAATGTAAATTGAAGAAATTAGTGTACACATTGTTTTGAAGAGGAAGCAGAATTTTACGTGACTTTGACATGGCTTTTGAGAACTATGCGTTTAAATTACTCGTCGAATTCTCTTTGTCAGAGGAAATATTTAAATAGGTTACATATTATATTTTGGAAGTAGTATGTATAGAGAGGAAATGTGGCAGAAGTAGAAATGACCCAAGAATCTAGTTGAGCAAATGAATTTGAAATTAAATGAAACATAACTTTTATTACCATCCTCGAAGAGCTCAAACAGATTTATGGGACATCATAAAAATAAAGTCCATGAAATTTATCTTTTTATATTTAGTTGTATAAGATATGTGATGTAAATACAAATATATGTCACTCAAATTGCCTTGTATATCAATACATTTATAAACCTTTCATCTCTTCTTGTGCTAGAAAAATGATTTTTTTCTATATTCTAACAACTGCTTGAAAAATATTCCTAAATGTTTGCAAGAAATTCAATTCAACAAAGCATTCAACCCTTTGTAATGAAACTGTTTCATATCTAAAATAAACTACAGTTCATTAGGAAAGCTTCCTATATGTTTGCTAGAAAATTCAACAAAGCATTCAACCCTTTGGACTGAAAGTTTGTCGTATTTCGAACAATTTAGAAACAAACAAGTTTCATCTTCAAAGGGTTGTTCATCACATAAGAGACACGTGTGTTTTTTTTTTTCCATTTTTTCCCACCTTCTTGTTCCAATTTCTAGGTTTTGCAAACTCATATTTATCCTACATGTCAATTGTCTTTCGGAGACTAATATGGACTTATGTCAACGTTTGTATTCCTCTTATATAACCATAAGATTTATTTCCATACTAAAGTAGTTCATATGTTCCTTTGTATTTTGCCAAATTTTCTCACTTACTCTCCATTGAACTATATCTCTAATAGCAACTCGCAAATGATACAATGATTAAAGTTATAGATAATTCAAGACCAACTACCTATGGATGTGGGTATGTGCAAGCAGGTAATATATGGACCCAAATGTGAGAGACAAGAGTCAAAGGAACCTGGATAGAAAGGTTAGGCTTCCTTCCACTGATAATCTCCATCATCAACATTACAACGTTGTAAACATCAACCTGGTTCGTAGCAATCTATCCATTAAAATATTCTGGAGGCATGTACCCCAATGTCCCAACTACCTGGATAGATACTTGACTCTTTTGACAAATGTTCTCTGCTATGGACTTATAGTCCTATTCTTGAATTGATTGTAAATTCTTAAGAGCCACGGTGCAATATTGTGTTGAAGTGGATAAGGGGCCTTCTGCAAAAAGTCTTGCATGACTGCTTCGATAGGCCAGAACCACCATTGTCTAGAGTATGGTGGGGTTGAAGTGCACAAGTCAACAAAGGGACCTCATATTCTTCAGAGAGGACAACAACTTCACCTACTTATCACTCTTAAAGGACCCTCTACCCTTCATTTAAAAAAAGAATCAATGTTTTATCTCAACTATATTTTCTCTACTGCCGATTTCAATGGTTTATTGGTGTTGACATTTTTCGTCAAACACTTTTTTTGAATCCTATGCAGAAGTATTTTTTCTTAGAACGTGCTCACAACCTGTTGTACAAGTGATATACATTAAATGTCCCGTAAATATAGATATACATAAATGTTATTATTGATATTAATATTATTAATAATATTATAAAAAAATATTTAAATTAGCATTCAAATTAATAATACATAATAATAATTTAATTGAATAAAATTAGAAAATATAAATTGATTTCTTGTTTAATGAGTTACGTGTCAAAGAAAGAAAAGAAAACAGTTCCAAAAAATTGAATGATTTATTTCAAAACAAGTAAGAAATAATAAATTAATCAAATAAAATAAATCATTTCCTAAAATTTGTGAATAACAACTTAAACTAATATTTTGATATTTATTGTCTAAAGTTACTATAAATAACAACATTACTGAAAATATTTATCTAAATTTAATTTATAGATGAAAAGAAACTAATAAATATAAATAATTTTATAAGATAAAATAGTTAGAATTATATAATAATACAATTTGTTATTTTATAAAATAATATAAATCATGTTTTAAATTCACTAAAAACAATATGATGGAATATAATATAAAAAGATAAGAAGTAGTTTTAAATGAGACTCTTTGGAAAGTTTTAGGCTTCATTAATATCACAAGTTTGACAACTGGGCTCTTCAGAATAGAAGTGCGTTAAAGATTTTTGAAGGTGTTGAATCCATATATGTAGTAAAAAAAACGAGTTTAAACAACACAAATCAAGATTTGGCTATCAAAATTTTGGCTAGATTCCCACCAGAAACCCACCAAAAACTCCAAAATATCAAAATTAAAAACTACTCCTTAAAAAATATCAATCTAACTAAATACCAATTTTCTTTCATTTAATTATTTTTATATAAAAAATTCATCACTCTGGATCTCTAGCCTTGCAAGGATTTCTCTTTCCAATTTCTCACTTGACAAATCGAAAAGACTCTGCATAGCAAGAAAATCTGCTGCCTGCAGTAACATAATATAAAGCATATCAACCAGCATTCAATTATACTTATTGACTTTTAAAAAGATAATACTTCACATTATTTTTATGATAACATTACCTTTATCATATCCCGCAGTGTTGATATGTCCACGCTGATAAAATTCTCATCACACTCTTTAATTTCACGTGAGGTTTGAGTTGAGTTGCGTAAATGATAGTCATAGTATTGGATCACCTTTTCCAATATTGGAGTGGATACGTAAACAGGCACAGTTGCATGACATATATCGACTCCATTGCAATTTCTCTACCCACCCGAAAAATTTCTCCGTCAGCCGTTTCCATTGATCGTTCCACTTAAACCAACTCAGGTCGTTTGTCGGAAGTCAAAGGGTAGAAATACAAATTAACGCCAGCTATTAATGTGCAGTTGACAAGAAATATAAAACATTTAGAAATGGGTAATATATATATCTATATATATATATCAAAGTTTTTTCACCGACCTTTTTCTGAGTGTGTGCATTGAACCAATTTATGACTAGTTTAGAGTCACCAAATATCTGCAGTTGCTGATATCTTTTCGCAAGGGAAAAAATAAGAAGTCTAAGGCTATTAAGTTATGCATATTTATTTGTGCCTCTCCTTAAACCCAACTTCATCTTATAATGATGATTTTCATTTAAATACAAAACTAATCCTCTACCACAACCATCTTGTTGAGCAAATCCATCAAAATACACCAAAGGGTAAGCCTTGTCGATGATTTCTGCGTTATTGTTCCAGTGATTCTGTTTCAGTTCATCCTCAGGGATCAAGTTATAAAGTGCCACTATGTGGGAACATGTAAGATTCCAGTTTGATACCTTATCTTGAAAAATATTTTGGTTCCTTCCTAACCAAATACCCCAACAAATGAGAAGGGGCGGTTTTCATAGCTTTGAATAGAAGCATTCCATGAGCTAGGGGCATTATTATAATATACTAATGTTATTATGAATATCAACGATATTAATAACATTAACATTAATATTAAGAACCCCTACAATGGGTGTTGGCTCCAGACAATTGTCCTTGTAATGTTGAACACAGGTGGATTAGGTGGCCACTTGGCCCATAGCTTCAACCCTCATACAGGCCAGCACACTCATATTTATACTCACGAGATGGAATCATTTACTTGCTCCTGTTATCATACGTCATCACTCATTGGTTCATCATGTCGCCTTATTATTGCACAAAGAGGCTTACTTTGATGGAGATGGCCGAAGTTGGCGTCATGGCTCATATGCGTCCTTCTTTAAGCCTGTCTCCGGACCTGATGACCAGTTCTGAAGATTTATTATTGATGTTAGGTATGCTTAGTGTTTCTCTCTCGCCTGTTTATGGTCGCCATGCGTGCACTCCAGATTGCATCCACACACTCTTTAGTTGGCCTGTATCTAAGTATACATTGGACTTCTCGAAATTGGAGGGTCAACGTAGCCATCCTCCTTTTGTCTGGCAATTTCCATCCTCTCATGCTCACATAGTGGCTCTCGGGTCTCCCTTGGACTCTCATGATTTCAGTAATGGTCCCACTCTCACGAACAATGCTCTGCTTCCTCTCAGTCAATAAGAGGTTTTAATTTATCGACTCAGTTAGTGGATCCTTATTTGGAATGTGGGACTTTGCTTTGCATTGTCAACGTGTGCATTATAAGACTCTAAGGCCTCTCAATGGAGTCTCGTGTCCTTCCTAGTCTGCGGGTTTCAATAGTTCATGGTTTGTGGACACTCAATTGGTTTGTAGCAGTTTGAGGTTTGTGGTTTCTCTTTTGGTTCTTGATAGCTCATGGTTCGTGGATGTTCGTGGCTAGTGTTTGTGGTTCACGGTTTGGAGATGTATTATAACCGTTGCTCGTGGTTTGCTAGTGAAGCTCCATCGCATTGGACGCCAAGGGCCCGAGTTTGGGGAATGCTTCTATTCAAAGCCTACGGGCCACTATTGCTCGCCATTTCATGTCCTTGGCTATCTTATTTCAAGTTTTAATGGTAAATGGGTGAAATAATTTTGTTATGGTTCGACCTACATCAAAACCCAAAACCTATCTTGTTCAGTCAATAGGAGTTTACAAGAGTCCATTCCACTTTAACTCACTAAATTGGAGCTCTTTAATTTTGACCCAAAAAAGAAACAAAAGACGAGAAAATTATGAATATTGAACAAAATATTAGTAACCTTCAACAAGTAGTTTCAAAATCCAAAAATTTACACATTCATTGATGAAAACGAAAGATTTAAAGTATATTAAATGATATGATGATGCAAGAATGAGACCAGACAAGTCGTGGGCTGTACTTTCTTGTCACACTAGAAGGAAGAAAGGTTATACTATATCTGTGAGGCTTTTGCAATATACAAAAATATTCAACAACCCAAAAACATGCTTAACATCATCATCATAATCATATCTCTGCAAGTCCTTCCCTTCTAGTTGAGAACCAGTGACCTTTACAACACAAAGTGCCTTAACATAACACCTTGTCATTGTTTGTTGTATGCCCCATGGGTATGGTTATACAAAATTTTGAGTATTAATTAATTCCCTTAATTTTGTAGTTTTTTGAGGTATTATTAACAACTACTAGATTTTTCAATGTTATGAAGAACATATGAGTTAGTGTAATGATATATTTTAGATATATGTTGCATGGTTGCATAACACTAAAAAATGCTCAGTGCAATTGTTAATTGTATTTCTTCTTATTGGCGACTTGTACAATTCCTATTATGTTTGCATCAGCCGCCTAATAATGATTTGTCTTTTTGAATCTACAATTTTTAGGTAATCTTGTTAAAGGTGGGTAAAGGCTTTCAAGTGACTAAAAGTTCAACATTTTTGGACTATCTTGAATACTTGGAATAGACATGTTTCAGATAAAATTTCTTTTGAACTCAAATCATACCCTTTTCTAGTGTAGAGACATTTATTTGTGAATAATCCTTTATCCAAATTCTATCTATTATTTCAACACAAATTACTTGCATACATATCCTAACATACAATACTATAAGTTATTTCAACACAAATTACTTACATGCATATCCTAACATACAATATGAGGAAGAATTTAGGTTTTAGAATATGTGGAATAATTTATGTTTTCCTTCCACGAATCTAGTAGCTTATCAGGGTTTTTAATCAAAAAAATGTTGTTTGTATGTGAACTTTGGTAAATATTGACAAAAATTATGTTTCTGGCTTCTCAAAGACCCATGCCAAGTCCTTTTTATTCAAATCAAGACTGTAAAGTTAAATATTTCACTTGATCGAATGAATTGAGAAAATGTTACAAATGCATAGTTGGATCTCCTTATAATAATTTTGAATTCTGAGTGATTATATTGGTTTCTTTTTTCACAAAAGGCAATAAACAAAAGGTATCTTTACTGATCGATTTTGAACTCAGTATCCATATAGAAAATGTTACAGATGCATATCTATATCTCCTTATAATAGTTTTGAATTATGCCTGATTATATTGGTTCATCTTGTTACAAAGGTAGCTTTACTGATCGATTTTGGACTTAGTATCCATATTACTCTTCTAACAAGATCTCATTCTAGAGTGAGTTAATATGTATAAAACAACAACATGTCTTATCCTAGCTTGGAAAAGATATTCTTAGAATGCATTACTATTGTGTCAGTACAACATCATACAAGTTGTAACATCAATCAAAACCATGCCTGAAAAGAACTTCCAGGTAGAGAGGAGTGCGTGGAACTTCAAACCATTCCATGATATTTCTAATAGCCAAATGAAACATTTTTACCATGGTATTCATAGGGAGTGGGCCTATTCACATGATTAGAAGCTGATTTCTTTTTTCTCGTAGTAGTTATCCTTGTAGTCATTATAGGGTAATAAGGAGTGTCTAGAAATTGAATCAATCACCAGATTATTGCCTTCATCATCTTGTAGGGGCTGATTCCATCCTCATTACTCTCCCACTTTCTCTTGGAAAATATGCAGGTGCTTGATTCTGATTGAGAATATGAAAGTAGGAGCATACTGAGCCATTTAACTCAATTAGAGAACCTCCCTTCCTTCATAGTAATTGAAACTCTAAAATGATTTCCGCTTACTTGAACAAAGCCACTGTTGCATGTACTTTCAAGGACAATTGTCATAGGACCTCCATGTCGTTTGGTTTCTTTTCATTAAAATATAAACCATATTAATTTAAAGTATGGAGGAAAACAAATGCAACACCAAAAAATTTGCTACATCAAGGATCAACAAATTTACTCCTTTTATGATTGCATAATATCATTTTGTCTCAACGCAGACAAACCAAAATTACTGAAGATACAATAAAGATTACGAGTGTATACTTCAACTTGCACAAAAATTTACTAATAGAGGGATCCTTTATAAACAAGTTGCAAGTTTTTCTCTATCCAACAGCGAAGGCTATCTCAATTATGTCTACATTTGGATTCTATAGAAAAAAATCACAAACATTTCATCAACTTAATTAATTCTATCAAAATATAAATAACAAATAAATCAAATTGTAATTTGAAGAAATTAGTGTACACATTGTTTTGAAGAGGAAGCAGGACTTTGACGTGACTTTGACATGGCTTTTGAGGAATATGCATTTAAATTACTCGCCGAATTCTCTTTGCCAGAGGAAATATTTAAATAGGTTATAGATTATATTTTGGAAGTAGTATGTACAGAGAGGAAACGTGGCAGAAGGAGAAATGACCCAAGAATCTAGTTGAGAAAAAGAATATGAAATTAAATATAACATAACTTTTATTACCATCATGGAAGGACTCAAATAATTTTATGAGACATCATAAAAATAGAGTCCATGAAATTTATCTTTTTATATTTAGTTGTATAAGATATTTGATGTAAATACAAATACATATCGCTCAAATTTCCTTGTATATCAATACATTTATAAACTTTTCATCTCTTCTTGTGCTAGAAAAATGATTTTTTTTTTATATTCTAACAACAACTTGAAAATTATTCCTATATATTTGCTAGAAATTCCATTCAACAAAGCATTCAACCCTTTGTATTGAAAGATTTTCATATCTAAAAGAAACTACAGTTCATTTGGAAAGCTTCCTATATGTTTGCTAGAAAATTCAACAAAGCATTCAGCCCTTTGGACTGAAAGTTTGTCATATTTGGAACAATTTAGAAAAAAATAAGTTTCATCTTCAAAGGGTTGTTCATCACGCAAGAGACAAGTGTGTTCTATTTTTTCCATTTGTTCCCACCTTCTTGTTCCAATTTCTAGGTTTTGCAAACTCATATTTATCCTACATGTCAATTGTCTTTTGGAGATTGATATGGACTTATGTCAATGTTTGTATTCCTCATATATAACCATAGGATTCATTTTCATACTATAGTAGTTCATATGTTCCTTTGTCTTTTGCCAAATTTTTCACTTACTTTCCATTGAACTATATCTCTAATAGCAACTCGCAAATGATACAATGATTAAAGTTATAGATAATTCAATACCAACTACCTATGGATATGGTTATGTGCAAGAAGGTAATATATGGACCCAAATGTCAGAGACAAGATTCAATGAAACCTGGATACAATGGTTAGGCTTCCTTCCATTGACAATCTCCATCATCAACATTACAACGTTGTAAACATCGACCTGCTTCGTAGCAATCTATCCATTAAAATATTCTGGAGTCATGTACCCCAATGTCCCAGCTACCTAGATAGATATTTGACTCTTTTGACAATTTTTCTCTGCTATGGACTTCTAGTCCTATTCTTGAATTGATTGTAAATTCTTAAGAGCCACGGTGCAATATTGTGTTGAAGTGGATAAGGGGCCTTCTGCAAAAACTCTTGCACGACTGCTTCCATAGGCTAGAACCACCATTGTCTAGAGTATGGTGGGATGGAAGTGCACAAGTCAACAAAGGGACCTCGTTTTCTTCAAAGAGGACAACAACTTTGCCTACTTATCACTCTTAAAGAGCCCTCTCCCCTCCATCTAAAAAAAGAATCAATGTTTTGTCTCAACTATATTTTCTCTACTGCCGATTTCAATGGTTTATTGGTGTTGACAACTTTGATCAAAAACCTTTTGTGAATCCTATGAAGAAGTATTTTTTCTTAGAACGTGCTCGCAGCCTGTTGTACAAGTGATCTTAAACTACATAAATAATTATTCTACTTATCCCTCCAAATTGCATGTTAATTAACAGATTTTGTTTGAAATTTTGAGTTTGGCATTTTGTCAAACTTTTTTTGGGTTTGCTGGTTTATGCTTGATTCAATGGTTTTCTGAGACATAATCTCTTTATTTTAAACTTAGTGGAAAATGATTGCCTAATACACTAAATGCAACAATAACCCCAAATCCAAGCAATTTAAGAGGAAGTAAGGGAGAACATTTTATCAAACACAATTATAATGATTTGATCTTTGTTTATTCTTTACAAGATTGTTGTAGATGCAGATTTAGAGTGTGAATACACCCAAAACTTGGAATAAATCTTAGTTTGACTTTCAGGAGTATTTTCCAGCCTCTATACAATTGTGGGTCAACTATACAAGGAATATTTAACAAATGTTTGCACTCAACAATGAGGAAATGAGGTGAACGTGTAGCTTACTATTGGCCACAACCTCAAGAATATGGTTGCAATCTCCAAACTTAAGAAAATTATCAGTTCTTCTTAGTGCACCCTCACTCCTCCATAATAAGCAACCCTTTTGTGTAGTGGAATGAAGAAAATTCAATCAACTAATAATAAACCACTCATACAAATAAATAGTAGAAATATATCCAAACCAGACATGGTAGAAAAGGCCTCAACCTTACAGTGTTCCTCACATTCTCTTTATTAATCAATCCAATGTACAAAGAATGATAATAGTACAAATAAATACATGAGGAAGTTGGTCTCAAGATAGTACGTCTATCTTGGACACTATGGTTGAGAAAATATCTCAACAACACACTAATCTAGGACCTTAACTAGTTGGAGAGAATATCTCAACCAACTAAGCCTAAACTGACTCCTAATCATGAGGAACAAACTCAATCTAGAAAGGTAGGATTAAATCCTAACTTTCATGATTTTAATTAATTTAATAATTTGGACTTAGAATTTTTTTTAATGTGAGAGTGAGGCTAACATTCCCCCCTAAAAAAAAACTGCCTGAAAAATTGCCAAAGCTGGATGCTGAAGAAAGTACTTGAAATCAACATCCTTTCTCCATTGACAAAACATTGAGAACGCCCACTAGCTACGTTGATGTTGACAGCCCACTCGCGAATTTGTTGATGTCGAAAAATGCGCACTGTAACTTTTGTTGTTGATGCCCACTAGCCGAATTTGTTGAAAAACAACTCACTGTTACTTTTTCTATGTTTGAATACAGCTCACTGTTGACTTTGTTATCGATCGCCCACCAACAAATTTGTTGATGCTCACTCAATGATGAAAATTCCCACTGGTTACTTCGCTGATGTTGTCGAGACTTTCAGTCTGACAACCACTGTCAATTTCATTGACATTTTCCCCTAGCAATGTAACCAAGTTGTAAGCTACCTGAAAGATTTCAATTTTCATACCAACACAGGAAGATTCAAATTAGTAACATGGAAATAGGGTCATAAATACATATGATTCCCTTCTTACCCCTTTCACCCGATTCTACAAAACTAAATGCATCCTTTAATTTTGCAAGAATATCCTTTAGAATCAGCGTCTCCAGCTTCCGTGTTAAAAACTCTTTCATAGCTTCAAAATGTATCTTCTGCATTTCCACAAAAATATCGAATGAACGATGCTCAAAATCATTATGAAAGGCTTTATATGCCTCCTTGTACTCTTTACATTCTGATAAAACGCCTAATTGCTTCATTAACTATAGTCTTCCCATAGCCCTGTTTAAATGCCGATAAGACTGCTCTTATAAATTCAACATTTAGACAAAATTGTTGAATAAGTCAGATTCACTAAACACACAGCTTATAATCAACCATCGCAGTTTTCGAAAATAGCTCTGCTTGGACTTTGAATATAGTTGCAGAGAGAAGCAACAACCACATTTGAGAGACTCAAACCAAAATCCAATCGTTCGTGAATGGTTGCATAACTAGTGGCAGTAGGGTAATGGCAATGAAGTTGGTTGACAATTATGTTGTGGGATCCAACTACCGAAGACATTCTTCTAACATTCAATCCAACGTTGTAGACCAGTGCAGAGTGGAAATTGGGGGAGTTTTTATAAAAAGAAAACACCTTACCATCTAATAAAAAAAAATATTTATTAATACTTTATTGGTGAATAAGATTTGAATTTTGTACATTTACATTGGAACGCGCTCCACTGCTAGCGATTTCTTTGCTGAAAAAAACTGGTGCTGATTACGATCCTAATTTGGGTTAAATTTCTCGGATCCTAATTTGGGTTAAACTCACCAGATTGTTACTATCTTACTGGAGCGCTGCTTGCTAAGGGAATCAAAAGTAGAGTTGGTAGTTGGCTCCCAGTTTACATGCACGAAAATATGCATGGACTTTGATCTAGAAAAGGGGCAATCAAAAGTGGAGTTGGTAGCTAACTCGCAGCTTACATGCACCAAAATATGCGTGGATGTCGATTTAGAAAATATCTCGAAAAGGGGTTTCCTTCTATGATTAATATCACAACAGGGGAGTGGATACATCGCCAAACCCTAGATTACGAGAAAATATAATTCAAATGTTTTTTATGTCATAAATACCATCACTTTGCTAAATGTTGTTTATGTCACGAATACGACCACTTTGCTAGAGAATGTTGCAAGATTCCTAGAAGAAAAGGGCCAAAAACTACAACAGATCAAGGATAACAATGGCAGATACAAAGAAAAGAAGGAAATAAATTGACATCAACACCATATGCAAACACCCAAAACAAAAACAAAGCCTCCACATCTATAAACCACTTTGAGGTTATTCAAAATCAGGAATAAGTTGGTCAAGAGGATCCAAAGCCTAACTCGAAATGGGGAGTAAAGAAATGAAGAATATAAAGAAAAGGAAATATTAAAGGGATATGCTCCAATTGCAAGCTCCAAGTTAGATCACATAATCTGGACAGGATTTAAGAAAATAGGTATATAGTTAAAGAAGGTTAAGAAAGGCTAATTGGCAATCTCCCACAACCCCTTAATTTGGATAACATGTGGGGTGAAATTTGGAATAAAGATGGTTTTCCCAAAGTTGACCTGGGAACTAGTGCATGGAAAAATTTCACTGGCAGAAAATCTATAAAAAAAAGAACTATTCGTTGTACTCTTTACTTTCTGATAAAATGTCTAATTGCTTCATTAACTACAGTCTTCCCATATCCTTGTTTAAATGCCAATAAGACTACTCTTATAAATTCAACATTAGGCAAAATCATTGAAGAAGTCAGATTCACTAAACACACGCAGCTTATAATCACCCATCGTAGTTTTCGAAAACAGCTCTGCTTAGACTTTGAATACAATTGTAGAGAGCAAGAACAACCACATTTGAGAGCTCAAACCAAAATCCAACCGTTCCTGAACGGTTGCATGATGAGTGGCAGCAGGGTAATGGAAATGAAGTTGGTTGACAATTATGTTGTGGGATCCAATTACCGAAGACATTTTAATCTTCTAACATTCAATCCAATCCGAAGACATTTTAATATTCTAACATTCAATCCAATGTTGTAAACCAGTGCAGAGTGGAAATTGGGGGAGTTTTTATAAAAAGAAAATACCTTACCTTCTAATAAAAATAAAATATTTATTAATACTTTATTGGTGAATAAGTTTTAAATTTTTTACATTTACATTGGAACATGCTCCACTGCTAGCGATTTCTATGCTGAAAAAACTGGTGCTGATTACGATCCTAATTTGGGTTAAACTCACCAGACTGTTACTATCTTACTAGAGCGATGATTGCTAAGGGAAATCAAAAGTAAAGTTGTTAGATGGCTCCCAGTTTACATGCACCAAAATATGCATGGATGTTGATCTAGAAAAGATCTAGAAAAGGGGCAATCAAAAGTCGAGTTGGTCGCTGACTCACAGTTTACATGCACTAAAATATGCGTGGACATCGATTTAGGAAAGATTTAGAAAAGGGGCTTCCTTCTGTGATTAATCTGACAACAGGGGAGTGGATACATCGCCAAACCCTAGATTACGAGCAAATATCATTCAAATGTTGTTTATGTCATGAGTACCATCACTTTGCTAAATGTTGTTTATGTCACAAATATGACCACTTTGCTAGATAATGTTCCAAGAAAAAGGTCAAAAACTACAATAGATTAAGGGTAACAATGGCAGATGCAAACACCCAAAACAAAAATGGGGCCTCCACATCCATAAACCAACTTGAGGTTATTCAAAATCATGAAGACGTTGGTCAAGAGGATCTAAAGCCTAACCCAAAGTGGGGAGTAAGGAAATGAAGAATATAAAGAAAAGGAAATATTAAAGGGATATGCTCCAATTGCAAGCTTCAAGTTAGATCACATAATCTAGACAAGATTTAAGAAAATAGGCATACCGTTAAAGAAGGTTAAGAAAGGCTAATTGGAAATCTCCCACAACCCCTTAATTTGGATAACATGTGGGGTAAAATATGGAATAAAGATGGTTTTCCCAAAGTTAACCTTTTCTGCTGGGAACTAGTGCATGGAAAAATTTCACCTGTAGAAAATCTATAAAAAAAGAACTATTCATGGGCCTTCCCAATGCATATTATGTGAAAAATCGAAAGAAAATACCTATCATGTTTCTAAACTTTGTTCATTCTCCACTGAAGTATGGAAATTTACAATCCCAAACGTGAGTGATGTTACCCATATCACCTAGAATAGTGTACACATTAGGATAATCTAGGACATGCAAAACAAAAGTAGCTACATCGTTGGCAATTCGAAAATATCATTGATTAATTATGGAGGGAGAGGAAATCAAATCTTCAGGCAAAGAACCATTATGCTCATGCTAGAGTCAATGAAGAAGAAAACAAATTGACTTAATGCAAATTAAAAAAAAAAAAATTTGAATTTTATTACAACCTTAAGTTTACATCAGACGATCATATAAATTAAATGTTCCGTAAATATAGGTATACATAAATGTTATTATTAATATTAATATTATTATATAATAATATTCAAATTAATAATACATAATAATAATAATTTCAGTGAACAAAATTAGAAAATTTAAATTAATTTCTTGTTAAATGAGTTATGTGTCAGAGAAAAAAAGAAAGAAAAGAAAACAGTTCCAAAAATTGAATGATTTATAAGTAATTTTCAAAACAAGT
This sequence comes from Pinus tabuliformis, assembly GCA_031772625.1. Classification (NCBI taxonomy): domain Eukaryota; kingdom Viridiplantae; phylum Streptophyta; class Pinopsida; order Pinales; family Pinaceae; genus Pinus; species Pinus tabuliformis. The sequence continues at coordinate 701,073,562 of CM062813.1, forward strand.
AAGAAATAGTAAATTAATCAAATAAAATAAATCATTTCCTAAAATCTGTGAATAACAGCTTAAATTAACATTTGATATTTATTGTCTCAATTTATTATAAATAACAACATTATTGAAAATTTTGATATTTATCTAAATTTAATTTATAGATGAAATGAAACTAATAAACATAAATAATTTTATAAGATAAAACAATCATAATTATATAATAATATAATTTGCATTGTCCATAAATCTTCAGAAGTGATCATCGGGTCTGAAGGCAGGCTTAAATAAGGAAGCATACGAGCCATGATGCCAGCTTCCATCTTCATCAAAGTAAGCCTCTTCGTGCAATAATAAGGCGACATGATGAACCAATGAGGGACGATGTACGATAATAGGAGCAAGTAAATGATTCCATCTCGCGAGTATAAATATGAGCCTGCCGGCCTATATGAGGGTTGAATCTATGGGCCAAGTGGCCACCTAATCCACATGTGGTTAGCATGACAAGGACAATTGTCTGGACCCAACACCCAGTGTGGGGGTTCTTAATATTAACGTTAATGTTATTAATATCATTGTTATTCATAATAACATTAGTATATTATAGTAATGCCCCTAGTTCATGGAATGCTTCTATTTAAAGCTATGAAACCTGCCCCTTCTAGTTTGTTGGGGTATTTGGTTAGGAAGGAACCAAAATATTTTTCAAGATAAGGTATCAAACTGGAATCTTACATGTTCCCGCATAGTGGCACTATATAACTTGATCCCTAAAGATGAATTGAAACAGAATCACTAGAACATTAATGCGGAAATCATCGATAAGGCTTTCCTTTTGGTGTATTTTGATGGATTTTCTCAACAAGATGGTTGTGGTAGAGGAGTAGTTTTGTATTTAAATGAAGATCATTATTACAAGATGAAGTTGGGTTTAGGGAGAGGCACAAATAACTATGCATAACTTAATAGCCTTACACTTCTTATTTTTTCCCTTGAGAAAGGATGTCAGCAACTGCAGATATTTGGTGACTCTAAATTAGTCATAAATTGGTTCAATGCACACACTCAGAAATGTGTTAGAAGAAACTATTACAATAAAATCACATTTTGACTATGTAATTTGTCGTCATATCTACAGGGAAAGGAACCAGATTTCTGACAGTCTATCTAAAGAAGTAGCGCATCAACATTTTGGTACTTGGACGACACAGGAACATATAGGACATGAGTTCTACCAATATTTTCACAGGCCATTCATTTATCTTCAGCCACAGGGGGCGGCAGCAACTTGATCCTACACAACACATAGAGTGACCTCTTTTTGCAAACCTTGCTTTATGGAATGTATATAGTTTATATGTTTTTTATTTCGAGTTATAGTTGTTATTTGAACTCTATAAAATATTGTGGCAGCTATGACCACCAATAGTAAGAATGATCATGATCTCACATTATAATAATAATAATAATAAATAGTAAGAATGATCATAATTTCACATTATAATAATAATAATAATGCGATGATCATCATGTATGTCGGTCCTTACAGAAGATTATCATAATAATGATAATAAAAATGTAGTCTCACCAAGCTTACAAAAATAAAAACTTTATTTGACATAGAATAAATAGTAAGAATGATCATAATTTCACATTATTATTATTATAATAATAATACGATGATCATCATGTACCATGATCCTTAAATAAGATTATCATAATGATAATAATAAAAATTTAGTCCCACCAAGGTTACAAAAATAAAAAACATAATTTGACATAGAATATGTTGAGATTTTTCTGTTTTAGACAAAATAGGAAAGAATCCCAGTGTGTGACAACAATAGATATATGTTGCTGGATTAGCTCCAGGTTGTTGGGAGAAAATTAATGCATCCTAAATTTGATGTGAGAGGTAGTTAAATTCTCTCTGCTATAAAATAGGTGGTCATACGGATAGCTGGGTGAGAGTGTGAGAGTTTAATTGATGTAATCTCCTGTTTAATTAATGAGAATTGCCGATGCCTTAGTTTGGTGGAAGTAGCCCAGATTGGTTAGGTGAACCACGTTAAAAGCTGTGTCTTTGTGCATGATTTTTAATTGCTGTGTATATGCTTTTATGTTTGCTGTGCATCTGATCTCCAACAAGTGGTATCAGAGCAAGTTGGAGGTGCTGAGATTGCGTGTGTGGAGGCTTGTACATTGTTGTTGGTGCGTTTGACTAGAACGTTGTGCACACCAGTTCTGCGTGGAGGAATTACCAGCGCGTGCGTGGACAAACTTTGTCATTGCAATACGTATCAATCCAAGGTGCTGTTGGCACATCATTGAATTGCAAACAACGACATCTTAGCACAGCGGAGGAGTGGTTGGACCAGAACGGCATGGCACGTTGACATGGTATTAGATATAGGTCATTGCTGGAGGAGCTACGGCATTGATATATGTTAAAACGGCTTTGATATATATTTAAAGCAGCGTTGATATGTTATAACCTGGTGTATGCTTTGATTTACAGCGTGGGTATAGATTTATACACGGCGTTGATACATTTGTTTTTTAAACCGGCGCGGATATCTATTTAAAAATGGATATATGTGACTATTAGCGTGGGTATGTATTTTTTAAATCAGCGTGGATATATATATTATCAAATGGCATAGTTATATCAGCGTATCAGCGTGGACACCTGCGGCATGGATATTTCATTTTCGTGTGTACAGCGTGGTGCGGAGTTTTGACTTAATGTTTAATGCGTTTTTTTTTTCAACCGTCCACAGTGTGTAATGCTCAGACGCGACAGTGAATTTTTTTTTTATTTTTTTGTTTTGGGATTGGCGCGGGTAATGCAAAAGCAGTCGCGCCAACAAACTGAAATAGCGCGGAAACTAATTATTTATGGGCGCCAATACGCCAATTCTCTGGTTAGCGCGGATTTTAAAGGTATAAACGCGCCAATTTGTCATCCCTTACAACGTTTTTGATTTGGCGCGGTTCTTGTAATTATTAGCAAGCGCCATTTGTATTTTACATTCTAATCTGAGTTTTATACAGCAAAAGCACCGGGGGTTGTTGATTTTGTGTTTTAAAAAGGCGAAGATAATCTGAGGCATAGGCATTTATTGACATTCAATTTTGTTTTTTATTAAATTGAAATTGGAGATTCTTTGGTTTTAGACGAGATGGCCAAAACTCAGAGTGCCCGTTTTGAAATAGAGAAATTTAATGGGAAAAATAATTTCGAGATCTGGAAGGTAAAGATGCACGATCTGCTGGTTCAACAAGGTGTGGCGAAAGCACTGTTGGGGAAAAACAAAAGGCCTCCTTCCATGACGGAGGATGAATGGGATGAGATGGACGATAGAGCTCTGAGTGCAATTCGGTTATGTCTGGCGGATGATGTTCTGTTCAACATTGTGTCAGAGAAAACCACCACAGGCCTATGGTCGAAGCTTGAGAAGCTCTATATGACGAAATCTTTGACAAATCGGATTCTCCTGAAACGACAGCTTTATTGTTTGCGGATGAAAGAAGGTACCTCAATTACTGATCACCTGAATGTTTGTAATACCTTACTGGTGCAATTAGATAGTCTAGATGTGAAATTTGATTCAGAGGATAAGGCAATAACTATATTGTGTTCATTGCCCGAATCCTGGGATCACTTTGTTACTTCCATAAGCTTTAGTACAATAGACATCCTTGAGTTTGATGATGTTGTTGGAGCCTTGTTGGCTGAGGAGACGAGGAAGAGGTCGAATGCAGACACCTCTACATCAGAGGTAATGATGGCCAGAGGTCGCTCAAGAGAGAGACACTCTGGGGGTAAGCATAGCGACTCTCGTTCAAAGTCCAAAGGTAAGAAGACAAAGGTGAAGTGCTGGCCTTGTGGTAAGGCTGGACATCTGAAAAAGGATTGCTGGAAGCGAAAGCAGGCTGCTAAAGAAGGCTCGTCGACAGAAAAGAAGGAAGCCAACACCACAGATACGGGTTCAGTATCTGGTTCAGGTATGAGTGATGAGGTATTGTCTGTTAATATGTCGAAACATGATCAACATTGGTTGTTAGATTCTGAGGCATCTAACCACATGTGTATTCATAAAGATTGGTTTAAAACATATAAATCAGTTGATGATGGAGTCGTGTACATGGGTAATGATGTCACTTGCAGTATTATTGGAATAGGAAGTGTACAACTACAAATGTTTGATGGCACAACCAAAATGTTAACTGATGTGAGACATGTACCAGATCTAAGAAAAAATCTAATTTCATTAGGAGCACTGGATACGGATGGATATAAAACTGTAATTCAAGGTGGAGTTATGAAAATTTATAAAGGTATCGTACTAGTAATGAAGGCTAAGAAAGTAGGAAATATGTTTCAGTTAGAAGGAAGAATAGGGTCAGTTCATGTGTCTACGGTGTCTGACATGACAGTAGTTCCATTCGCCTATGGCATCAAAGGTTGGGCCATATGAGCGAACGAGGGTTGAAAATTTTGGCTGACCGCAAGTTACTTCCTAATCTAAGATCTGGAAAGTTAGATTTTTGTAAACATTGTCTGTTTGGAAAACAAAGTAAACAAAAGTTTAAAACAGGCAAACATACTAGTAAAGGAATACTTGATTATATTCATTCAGATGTTTGGGGTCCAGCCCCTACAGCGTCGTATGGTGGCTCGTCGTATTTTGTGTCGTTTATTGATGACTTTTCTCGGAAAGTATGGGTCTACATGTTGAAAAAGAAGTCTGATGTTTTTATAGTTTTCAAGCAGTTTAGAGCATTGGTAGAAAACAACACTGGTAGAACTATAAAATGTTTAAGAACTGACAATGGTGGTGAGTTTACTTCCAAGGAGTTTGACAACTATTGCAAGGATGCAGGGATCGAGAGACATAAGATCACGGTTTATACTCCTCAGCAGAATGGATTTGTTGAACGCATGAACATGACTCTTCTAGAGACAGCAAGGTGTATGCTGAGTAACGCCGGGTTGCAGAAGGAGTTGTGGACGGAAGCGGTGGCAACAACTTGTTATGTGATAAACCGATCTCCATCGACGGCGATAGGCTGCAAGATTCCGCAAGAGGTATGGAAAGGACACCCTTGTGACTATTCTAAACTCAGAGTGTTTGGTTGTGATGCATATGCTCTAGTGCCTAAACATCAACGAACTAAATTAGATCCGAAATCGAAAAGGTATGTCTTTGTTGGGTATGGTGATGGAACAAAGGGATTTAGATTGTGGGATCCTACTACCCGCAAAATCATCATCAACAGAGATGTAAAGTTTGATGAATCCTCTCTTGTACAGTTAGATGTAGATAATAAATTGAAACAGGATGATGTATCTGATTTTCAGCACATTCAGTTTGACAGCACTTCTTCTGATAGTCATGATGATCATAGTTCAGATTCTAGTCATGAACAGGTTTCAGAATCAGATTATGAACAGGGTTCAGATGGAGGACATGAACAGGTCTCAGATGGCGATCATGAAGAAGTTCTTACAGATGATAGATAGCCAATTGTGGAAGCACCATAAACATTCTTAAGGAGGTCTACAAGGATCAAACGCCCTCCAAGAAGGTATGATGATCATGTTACTTCAGTTGCTTTGACCGCTAACGATGATGAACCTTGAAGTTGTAGAAGGTTCAAAAAGTGACAAATGCAAAGAAACTATGAAGGAAGAAATGATGGCCTTAAGTAAGAATGGTACATGGGATCTGGTTGAACTTCCCAAAGGCAGGAAAACTGTGGGATGTAAGTGGGTGTTCAAGGTGAAATGGGGTGTGAATGATACGGAAGACAGGTACAAAGCGAGACTGGTTGCAAAAGGGTTTTCTCAGAAAGCTGGCATATACTTTCATGAGATATTTTCACCAGTGATTAAAATTGTTTCAATTAGAATTGTGTTAGCATTAGTGGCTTTGCTTGATTTAGAGTTGCAGCAGTTAGATGTTAAAAATACATTTCTACATGGTGACTTAGATGAGGAAATATATATGGAACAACCGGAAGGGTTTGTTCACCATCGCAATGAGAAATTTGTCTGTAGGCTCAAGAAGTCATTATATGGCCTGAAGCAGTCGCCTCGGCAGTGGTATAAGAAGTTTGATTCTTTCATGTTGAGTCAGAAATATGTAAGAAGTGAATATGATCATTGTGTTTACTTTAAGTAGTTAAGTAATGGCATGTTCATTATCTTAGTGTTGTATGTTGATGATATGCTTTTGGCAAGCAAAAGCATTGAAGAAATCAACAGGTTGAAGACTCAGATGGCAAGGACGTTTGATATGAAAGATCTAGGAGCGGCAAGACAAATTTTGGGCATGGAGATTTTCAGAGAAAGGGGCAATAGTAAGCTGTGGCTATCAAAACAAAAGTATGTTGAGAAAATACTTTTGAGTTTTGGTATGAATAATGTGAAGCCTGTGTGAATCCCTTTGGCTTCCCATTTTAAGCTTTCTTCCAGTTTATGTCCTAATACAGATGAAGAAAAGGATTATATGTCTCAAATTCCATATGCCAATGTAGTAGGATGTTTGATGTATGCGATGGTGTGTACGCGACCAGATATTTCACATGCAGTTGGGGTTGTCAGCAGGTACATGGCAAATCCGGGTAAAGAGCACTGGTCAGCAGTAAAATGGGTGCTTCGGTATATGAGAGGCACAAGTAGTTATTGTATTACTTACAATAAGAGTAGTGAATCTATTTGCGGATATGTTGATTCTGATTTTGCAGGTGATTTGGATAAGAGAAGGTCAACTTCAGGATATGTCTTTACTCTTGCAGGTGGAGCTGTTAGCTGGATGTCAAAGCTACAAAACATTGTTGCTTTATCCACTACTGAAGCAGAATACATTGCTGCTTCACATGCTTGCAAAGAGGCGGTTTGGTTGAAAGGATTGCTTGGTGAGTTTGGTAGGTTACAGGACAACATCAGGTTACTTTGTGACAGTCAAAGTGCAATACATTTGGCTAAGAATCCGGCCTATCATAGTAAATCAAAGCATATTCCAATTAAGTACCATTTTGTAAGACAGGTTATCACTGAAAGTGGCGTTTCTCTTGAAAATGTGCATACAAAGGAAAACTATGTAGACATTTTCACGAAACCAGTTTTGTTAGAGAAGCTACGTTGGTGTTTGGCTTCTCTTGGCTTGCAGAAAAGATAAAAATAATAAACAAACTGGGCATCAGGCTAATTGTTGTCAAGGTGGAGATTGTTGAGATTTTTCTGTTTTAGACAAAATAGGAAAGAATCCCAGTGTGTGACAACAATAGATATCTGTTGTTGGATTAGCTCCAGGTTGTTGGGAGCAAATTAATGCATCCTAAATTTGATGTGAGAGGCAGTTAGATTCTCTCTGCTATAAAATAGGTGGTCATACGGATAGCTGGGTGAGAGTGTGAGAGTTTAATTGATGTAATCTCCTGTTTAATTAATGAGAATTGTCGATGCCTTAGTTTGGTGGACGTAGCCCAGATTGGTTGGGTGAACCACGTTAAAAGTTGTGTCCCTGTGCATGATTTTTAATTGCTGTGTATATGTTTTTATGTTTGTTGTGCATCTGATCTCCAACAGAATAAATAGTAAGAATGATCATAATTTCACATTATTATAATAATAATTCGATGATCATCATGTATGTCGATCTTTAAGAAGATTAGCATAACCATAATAATAAAAATGTAATTCGAGCAAACTTAAAAAAATAAAACTTAATTTGACATAAAATAAATACTAAGAATGATCATAACATATGTCGGTGGTGGAGAAAGGTCAGTGAAAAAACTCTGATATATATATATATATATATATATATATATATATTATCCATTTCTAAATGTTTTATATTTCTCTCTCAACTGCACATTAATATCGGACACAGGATCTGAGTCGAACGATCAATGGAGAACGATATGGTCAACACAGTGGCACTGGAAACGTCTGACGGAGAAATTTTTCAGGTGGGCAGAGAAATTGCAATGGAGTCGAAGGTGATCAAGAATATGGCAGAATTCATCGATATATCTCATGCAACTGTGCCTGTTTATGTATCCACTCCAATATTGGAAAAGGTGATCCAATACTATGACTATCATTTACGCAACTCAACTCAAACCTCACGTGAAATTAAAGAGTGGGATGAGAATTTTATCAGCATGGACATATCAACACTGTGGGATATAATAAAGGTAATGTTATCATAAAAGTATTATCTTTTTAAAAGTCAATAAGTAATGTAATTGAATGCTGGTTGATATGTTTTATATTATGTTATTGCAGGCAGCAGATTTTCTTGCTATACAGAGTCTTTTGGATTTGCCAAGTGAGAAACTGAAAAGGGAAATCCTGCAAGGCCCGAGATTGAGAGTGATGAATTTTTTATATAAAAATAATAAAATCAAAATAAAAGCTGTATTTAGTTAGTTTGATATTTTTTTAGCAATTTTTAGGTCTGATATTTTAGAGTTTTTGGTGGATTTCTGGCTAAAATTTTTATGGCCAAATCTTGATTTGTGTTGTTTAAACTAGTTTTTTTACTGCATATATGGATTCAACACCGTCAAAAATCTTTAAGGCACTCCTTGTGATTTTAATGAAGCTGAAAACTTTCCAAAAAGTCGCACATAAAACTACTCTTTATTTTTATATCATTCCTTTTATATTATATTCCATCATATTGTTTTTAGTGAGTTTTAAAACATGATTGATATTATTTTATAAAACTGCAAATTATATTATTATATAATTATGATTGTTTTATCTTATAAAATTATTTATATTTATTAGTTTCTTTTCATCTATAAATTAAATTTAGATAAATATCAAAATTTTCAATAATGTTGTTATTTATAATAACTATTTCTTACTTGTTTTGAAAATCATGTTTAAATCATTCAATTTTTTGGAACTGTTTTCTTTTCTTTCTTTCTTTTCTCCCACACATAACTCATTTTATGTATTTCTATATTTACGAAACATTTAATTTATATGATCGTCTAGTGATGTAAACTTAAGGTTGTAATAAAATTCAAAACTCTTTTCTTAATTTCCATTAAGTCAATTTGTTTTCTTCTTCATTGACTCTAGCATGACTCTAGCATGACCATAATGGTTCTTTGCATGAAATTTTAAGGCGGTTGCTGCTCTCTGCAACTGTATTCAAAGTCTAAGCAGAGCTATTTTCGAAAACTGTGATGCGTGATTATAAGCTGTGTGTGTTTAGTGAATCCGACTTCTTCAACAGTTCTGCCTAAGGTTGAATTTATACTAGTAGCCTTATCGTCATTTAAATAGGGCTATGGGAAGACTATAGTTAATGAAGCAATTAGACGTATAAAGCCTTTCACAATGATTTTAACCATTATTCGTTCGATATTTTTGTGGAAATGCAGAAGATACATTTTGAAGCTATGAAAGAGTTTTTAACACGGAAGCTGGAGACACTGATTCCGAAGGATATTCTTGCAAAATTAAACGATGCATTTAGTTTTGTAGAATCGGGCGAAAGGGGTAAGAAGGGAATCATATGTATTTATGACCCTATTCCATGTTACTAGTTTGAAATCTTCCTGTGCTGGTATGACAAATGAAATCAAATGATCAAATGGCAGGAGAAGAGGCGCAAACCCTCAATGTAGTGATTTTTGTTGATTGAATAAACTATGGGTCAAATTTGTGAAGGCAAAGACGAATTGGAACCAATTTAGAAGTTTGTACCCATATATTTCTAAATCAAACAAAGTCCAAGCTATATCACTGTTATTGGGGGTGATTCTCACCATATTTCTAGGGCATGTTTGAGTTATATGGAAGGTTGATTTACTGCTTATTGACTGTTGCATTTTTATAGAGGATGTGGCTGAGATTGGGCACATTTCCTTTGGCTAGGAATTCCATTCTTGTAGTCACATGAATACTAAATTATAATCAGGCTTTGGGGCATTCCACTACACAAAAGGGCTTCTTGGTATGGAGGAGTGAGGGTGCACTAAAAAGAACTCATAATTTTCTTAAGGGTGAAGATTGGAACCATATTCTTGAGGTTGTGGCCAACAGTAACTAAATGTTCACCTCATTTCCTCATTGTTGAGTGAAAACATTGGTTAAATATTCCTTGTATAGGTGACCCACTATTGTATAGAGGCTACGAAATACTCCAGAAATTCAAACTAAGTTTTATTGCAAGTTTTGGGTGCATTCAAACTCTAAATCTACATTTACAACAAGGATGTGAAGAATAAACAACGTTCATATCAGTATAATTGTGTTTCATAAAATGTTCTCCCTTACTTCCTCTTAAATTGCTTGGATTTGGGGTTATTGTTGCATTTGGTGTATTAGGCAATCATTTTCCACTAAGTTTAAAATAAAGAGATTATGTCCCAGAAAACCATTCAATCAAGCATAAACCAGCAAACCCAAAAAAAGTTTGACAAAATGCCAAACTCAAAATTTCAAACAAAATTTGTTAGTTAACATACAATTTCGAGGGATATGTAGACTAATTACTTTTGTAGTTTAATATCACTTGTACAAAAGGCTGTGAGCACATTCTAAGAAAAAATACTTCCACATAGGATTAACAAAAAGTGTTTGACGAAAGTTGCCAACACCAATAAACCATTGAAATCGGTAGTAGAGAAAATATAGTTGAGACAAAACATTGATTCTTCTTTAAATGGATGGGAGAGGGCTCTTTAAGAGTAAGAAGTAGGCGAAGTTGTTGTCCTATATGGAGAATACAAGTTCCCTTTGTTGACTTGTGCACTTCCATCCCACCATACTCTAGACAATGGTGGTTCTGGCCTATGGAAGCAATCGTGCAAGAGTTTTTGCAGAAGGCCCCTTATCCACTTCAACACAATATTGCACCGTGGCTCTTAAGAATTTACAATCAATTCAAGAATAGGACTAGAATTCGATAGCAGAGAACAATTGTCAAAATCATCAAATATCTATCTAGGTAGCTCGGACATTGGGGTACATGCCTCTAGAATATTTTAATTGATATATTGCTACAAAGTAGGTCGATGTTTACAACGTTGTAATGTTGATTATGGGGATTGTCAATGTAAGGAAGCATAACCTTTGTATCCAGGTTTCATTGACTTTCGTCTCTAACGTTTGGGTCCATATATTACATGCTTGCACATACCCATATCCACAGGTAGTTGGTCTTGTATTATCTATAACTTTAATCATTGTACCATTTGTGAGTTGCTATTAGAGATATAGTTCAACGTAATGTAAGTGAGAAAATTTGGCAAAAGTCAAAGGAATGTATGAACTACTATAGTATGGAATTAAATCCTATGGTTATATATGAGGAATCCAAACGTCGACCTATGTCCATATCAGTCTTTGAAAGACAATTGGCATGTAGGATAAATATGAGTTTGCAAAACCTAGAAATTGGAACAAGAAGGTGGGAACAAATGGAAAAAATAGAACACACGTGTCTTCTATGTGATGAACAATGATGCAGGAGCATCTAACCCCCCTTAATCAAAGAGGAATCTGAAGCAGAGTAAAGAGAGGACAACATGGACCATGGAGCAAAACAGGGGAAAATCTATTTTAAAACAAATTTAAAGATGGAAGTGATAAGTCTCAAAGACTTGATCTAAATGTAATATGCCATATGTTGTATGCATGCATGTAATGAGAGCTTTAAGGGATTTTTGTTAGAGGGTTGATTGGATCCTTCCGTGATCCGATCCAACAATGCTTCCTTATATATACAGAGGGAAACACAGAGTGACATGAATAGATTGTGTAATCAGTCCTTAGACTGATGTAGTCGGGGAAGAACCTGTGTTAAGGCTGAAATGCTTCAGCTATACTCTATATAATAAATATGTGTTTTTCGAGTTTCTATATGTCTGTGTATTAAGTCTTTGACTTATATTATATGTGTGTGGGAGGATTGAAATCCCAATTCTAAATTCATGCTCATCGACCATTGACCACGGAAGGATCAATGGAGATCCAAAGATCTCGTGTTTATATGAAGGTTATGTGTGTTAACATAGAGTGGCAGAGTAATTGTGTTTTAGGCGAGAATCGATCAAAGGAAACGAACTCCATTTACATAGAGAAATAGCAGAAACCCCTTAGAAAATCTGTAAAGCGGACCTGAAATATTATAAATCATGGCATATACCCTTATCGGGTCTGGAATGCATATCGGGTTGGCACATTGAGCCAGTCAGAACAAGCCTTTGAAATGTAGTGATAGCGATATGCGATTAAATCGCAACCGTCGGATCAGAAAGCAGATCGACGATGCAGATCTAATCGCTAATCGCAATTAGGGACTTAAGAGATAGCGCGAGCGTGATCAACACCAATGGCTGACGAGAAAATATGGCGATATCACTGATAAACCAATCGGCGATTGGAGGTGTCGGTAGTCGGGTATCAAAGGTCAAAGGTGGAGTGTCATTGAGGAGCGACAAAAGGAACAAACCCGCCGATATTTATAGAGGCGGGTGTATTATTTTTGAAGTCCGTATATGTGAAATGGAGCGGGATTTACATGGTTTCCCGTGTATTTTGTATTATGTGTGGCTGCGGGGTTAAGGCTTGAACCCCATAGTTATATTGGCTCGGCTTCTAATGTAAGTCCGTGATTATAATTTAAAAGGCTTAAAGCCTAGAAAGCTTCCGATAAGGATTTGTGGGCCCATAACCCATAGCCTTCATAATTGTTTTGTTTAAGGAAAGGGATTTTGACTTACCCCCAAGATCTCTTTTCATCAAGTGGTATCAGAGAAGAATATGATTCTACGTGAAGGAGTGCAAGCAGAAGCGAAAGGAGGTATAGTTGTTTAAAATTGGAGAGTTTTTGGTCTTACTATCGTGCAGATAGCGGCAGTAGAAGGTGAGATGACTTGCAGCAAACTTAGAGCAAGGTGTGCTCATATGGTTCCAGAGGAGAGAACCAGAAGGATGCCAAAAGACCGAGTGAGGAGGGCTTGGTGAGGTATTGTGTAAAAAAGGAAGACTATTATTGCAGGGGTTTGGTTGCAGCTCACAGAAGACCATGAAGGCAGTTCCACTAAAGAAATGCCGTGGGTAGAATTGCCAAGGACAAGGAGAAGCATATGACCAGGAGGTCATAAAATTTTGTGCCTCGGGAGTCTGATGCAGGAGCATCTAACCCCCCTAATCAAAGAGGAATCTGAAGCAGAGCAAAGAGATGACAGCGTGGACCATGGAGCAAAACAGGTGAAAATCGATTTTAAAACAGATTTAAAGATGGAAGTGATGAGTCTCAAAGACTTGATCTAAATTTAATCTACCATGTGTTGTATGCATGCATGTAATGAGAGATTTAAGGGATTTTTATTAGAGGGTTGATTGGATCCTTCTGTGATCTGATCCAACAATGCTTCCTTATATATATAGAGGGAAACACATAGTGACATAAATAGATTGTGTAATCAGTGCTTAAACTGACGTAGTCGGGGAAGAACCCATGTTAAGGTTGAAATGTTTTAGTTGTACTATATATAATAAATATGTGTTCTGCGAGTTTCTACATGTCTGTGTATTAAGTCTTTCACTTCTGTTATATATGTGTGCGGGAGGATTGAAATCCCAATTGTAAATGCATGTTGATCGACCATCGATCACGGAAGGATCGATGGAAATCCAAAGATCTCGTGTGTTATATGAATGTTATGCGTGTTAACAGAGAGTGGCAGAGTAACTGTGTTTTAGGTGAGAATCCATCAAAGGAAATGAACTCCATTTACATAGAGAAACGGCAAAAACCCCTTAGCGGATCCGTAAAGTGGACCTGAAATGTTATAAATCATGGCCTATACCCTTATTGGGTTTGGAATGCATATCGAGTTGGCGCATTGAGCCGGTTGGAATAGGCCTTTGAAATGTAGCGATAGTGATATGTCGATATCGTTGATAAACCAATCAGCGATCGAAGGTGTCAGTAGACGGGTATCGGAGCGATGCTGAAGAGTGACAAAAGGAACGTACCCGCCAATATATATAAAGGCGGGTGTATTATTTTTGAAGTCCATATATGTGAACCAGAGCGGGATTTACATGGTTTCCTGTGTATTTTGTATTATGTGTGGCTGCGGGGTTAAGGCTTGAATTTGATAGTCATATTGGATCCGATTCTAATGTAAGTCTGCAATTATATTTTAAAAGCCTTAAAGCCTAGAATGCTTCTGGTAAGGCTTTGTGGGCCCATAACCCACAGGCCTCAGAATTGATTTGTTTAGGGAAAGGGATTTTGACTTACCTGCAAGATATCTTTTCATTAAACAACCCTTTGAGGATGAAACTTGTTTGTTGCTAAATTGTTCCACATATGACAAAATTTCAGTCCAAAGGGCTGAATGCTTTGTGTAATTTTCTAGCAAACATATAGGAAGTTTTCCCAATGAACTGTAGTTTGTTTTAGATATGAAAAACTTTTAGTTCAAAGGGTTGAATGCTTTGTTGAATCGAATTTCTAGCAAACATATAGGAATATTTTTCAAGGAGTTGTTAGAATATAGAAAAAAACCATTTTCCAAGCATAAGCAGGGATGAAGAGTTTATAAATGTATTGATATACAAGGCAATTTGAGTGATATATATTTGTATTAACATCACATATCTTATACAACTAAATATAAGAAGATAAATTTCATGGACTCTATTTTTATGATGTCCCATAAATATGTTTGAGCTCTTAGAGGATGGTAATAAGGTTATGCTTCATTTAATTTTAAATTCATTTGCTCAACTAGATTCGTGTGTCATTTCTACTTCTACCACATTTCCTCTCTGTACATACTACTTCCAAAATATAATATGTAACCTATTTAAAAATTTCCTCTGACAAAGAGACTTTGGCCAGTAATTTAAATGCATAGTCCTCAAAAGCCATGTCAAATTCATGTCAAAGTCCTGCTTCCTCTTCAAAACAATGTGTACACTAATTTATTTGATTTACATTTTGAGTTATTTGTTATTTATATTTTGATAAAATGAATTAAATTGATGAAATGATCGTGATTTTTGTTTATATAATCCAAATGTAGACTTAATTGACATAGTCTTCATTGTTGGACAAAGAAAAACTTGTAATTTGTTTATAAAGGATCCTTCTATTAGTACTGTTTTGTGCAAGTTGAAGTATACATTGGTAATCTTTATTGTATCTTTAGTCATTTTGGTTTGTGTACTTCGATACAAAATGATATTATGCAATCATAAAAGGAGTAAATTTGTTGATCGTTGATGCAGAAAAAATTTTAGTGATGCATTTTTTTCCTTCATACGCTAAATTAATATGGTGTACTTTGATGAAATGAAACCAAACGACATGGAGATCCTATGAAAATTGTACTTGAAAGCATAGGAAACATTGGCTTTGTTCAAGTTGGCGGAAATCATTTTAGAATTTCAATTACTATGAAGGAAGGGAGGTTCTCTAATTGAGTGAAATTGCTCGGTATGCTCCTACTTTCATATTCTCAACCAGAATCAAGTACCTGCATATTTTTCAGGAGGAAGTGGGAGAGTAATCAGGATGGATTCAGCCCCGCAAGATGATGAAGGCAATAATCTAGTGATTGATTCAATTTCTAGACACTCCTTATTACCCTACAAGGACTATAACGATAGGTACTACGAGAAAAAAGAAATAGGTTTTTAATCATGTGAATAAGCCCACTCCCTATAAAATATCATCGTAAAAATGTTTCATTTAGCTATTAGAAATATCATGGAATGGTTTGAAGTTCCACACACTCCTTTCTACCTAGAACTTCATTCCAAGCTTGGTTTTGACTGATGTTACAACTTGTATGATGTTGTACTGACACAATAGTAATGCATTGTAAGAAACCCTTTCCCAAGCTAGGATAAGACATGTTTTTGTTTTATATATATTAACTCACTCTAGAATGGGATCTTGTTAGAAGCGTATTATGGATACTAAGTCCAAAATCGATTAGTAAAGCTACCTTTGTAACAAAAGAAACCAATATAATCAGGCATAATTCAAAACTACTATAAGGAGATATAGATGTGCATCTATAACATTTTCTATATGGATACTGAGTTCAAAATCAATCAGTAAAGATACCTTTTGTTTATTGCCTTTTGTAACAAAAGAAACCTATATAATCATTCAGAATTCAAAATTATTAAAAGGAGATCCAACTATACATATGTAACATTTTCTCAATTCGTTTGATCAAGTGAAATATTTAACTTTATAGTCTTGATTTCAATAAAAAGAACTTGGCATGGGTCTTTGAGAAGCCACACACATCATTTTTTTCAATATTTACCAAAGTTCACATACAAACAACATTTTTTTAAATAACAACCTCGATAAGATAATAGCTTCGTGGAAGGAAAACATAAATTCTTCGACATATTCTAAAACCTAAATTCTTCCTCATATTTTATGTTAGGACATGCATGTAAGTAATTTGTGTTGAAATAACTTATAGTATTGTATGTTAGGATATGTATGAAAGTTATTTGTGTTGAAATAACATATAGAATTTCGATACAGGATTATTCGCAATAAATGTCTCTAAACTGGAAAAGGGCATGATTTGAGTTCAAAAGAAATGTTATCTGACACATGTCTATTCCCGGTATTCAAGATAGTCCAAAAATATTGAACTTTTAGTCACTTGAAAGCCTTTACCTACCTTTAACAAGATTTTTCTAAAAATTGTAGATTCAAAAAGACAAATCCTTATTAGGCGGTTGATGCAAACATAATAGGAAGTGTACAAGTAGTCAATAAGAAGAAATACAATTAACAACTGCATTGAGCATTTTTTAGTGTTATGCAACCATGCAATAGATATCTAAAATATATCATTACACTAACTCATATGTGCTTCATAACATTGAAAAATCTAGTAGTTGTTAATAATACCTCAAAAAACTGCAAAATTAAGGGAATTAAATAATACTAAAATGTTGTATAAACATAGCCATGGGGCATACAACAAACAATGCCAAGGTGTTATGTTAAGGCGCTTTGTGTTGTAAAGGTCACTGGTTCTCAACTAGAAGGGAAGGACTCTCAGAGATATGATTATGATGATGATGTTTAAGCGTGTTTTTGGGTTGTTGAATATTTTTGTATATTACAAAAGCCTCACAGATATAGTATAACCTTCCTTCCTTCTAGTGTGACAAGAAAGTACATCCCACAACTTATCTGGTCTCATTCCTACAGCATCATATCATTTAATACACTTTAAATCTTTTGTTTTCATTAATGAATGTGTAAATTTTTGGATTTTGAAACTCCTTGTTGAGGGTTACTAATATTCTATGCAATATTGACAATTTGCTCGTCTTCTGTTTCTTATTTGGTTCAAAATTGAAGAGCTCCAATTTAGTGACTTAAAGTGGAATGGACTTTTGTAAACTCCTATTGATTGAACAAGATAGGTTGTGGGTTTTCATGTAGGTAAAACCATAACAAAAGTATTTCACCCATTTACCATTAAAACTTGAAATAAGACAACCAAGGACATGAAATTGCGAGCACCAGTGGGCCATAGGCTTTGAATAGAAGCATTCCATGAACTCGGGCCCTTGGCGTCCAATGCAATGGAACTTCCCTAGCAAACAACGAGCAGCGGGAATAATACATCTCCAAACCGTGAACCGCAAACATTGGCCGTGAACATCCACTAACCATGAGCTATCAAGAAACAAAAGAGAAACCACGAACCTCAAACTGCTACAAGCCAATGGAGCATCCACAAACCATGAACTGTTGAAACTCGTGGACTGGGAAGGACAGGAGACTCCATTGAGAGGCCTTAGAGTCTTATAATGCACAAGTTGACAATGTAAAGCAAAGTTGATAAATTACAACCTCTTATTGACCGAGAGGAAGCAGAGCATTGTTCGTGAGAGTGGGACCATCACTGAAATCCTTAGAGGCCAGGGGAGACGTGAGAGACACTATGTGAGCGTGAGAGGATGGAAATTCCTAAACCAAAGGCGGATGGCTACATTGACCCTCCAATTTCAAGAAGTCCAACGCATACTGAGATACAGGCCAATTGAAGAGTGTTTGGATGCAAACAGGAGTGCAGGCATCGTGACCATAAACAAGCGAGAGAGAAACACTAAGCATAACTAACATCAATAATAAATTTTGAGAACTTCTCATCGGGTCTGAAGACAGGCTTAAAGAAGGACGCATATGAGCCATGATGCCAGCTTCATCCATCTCCATCAAAGTAAGCCTCTTCGTGCAATAATAAGGCGACATGATGAACCAATAACGGATGACGTACGATAATAGGATCAAGTAAATGATTCCATCTCACAAGTATAAATATGAGTGTGTCAACCTGTATGAGGGTTGAAGTTATGGGCCAAGTGGCCACCTAATCCACCTGTGTTGAACGTGACAAGGACAGTTGTTCGGATCCAACACCCATTGTGGGGATTCTTAATATTAACTTAATGTTATTAATATCATTGATATTCATAATAACATTAATATATTATAATAATGCCCCTATTTCGTGGAATGCTTCTATTCAAAGCTGTGAAACCTACCCCTTCTGGTTTGTTGGGGTATTTGGTTAGGTAGGAACCAAAATAGTTTTCAAGATAAGGTATCAAATTGGAATCTTACATGTTCCCACATAGTGGCACTTTATAAGTTGATCCGTGAGGATGAAATGAAACAGAATCACTGGAACATTAATGCAGAAATCATTAACAAGGCTTTCCCTTTGGTGTATTTTGATGGATTTGCTCAACAAGATGGTTGTGCTAGAGGAGTAGTTTTGTATTTAAATGAAGATCATTATTACAAGATGAATTTGGATTTAGGGAGAGGCACAAATAACTACGCATAACTTAATAGCCTTAGACTTCTTATTTTTTCCCTTGAGAAAGGATGTCAGCAACTGCATATATTTGGTAACTCTAAACTAGTTATAAATTGGTTCAATGCACAGACTTAGAAATGTGCTAGAAACTATTACAATAAAATCACATTTTGATTATGTAATTTGTCGTCATATCTATAAGGAAAGGAACCAGATTTCTGACAGTCTATCTACAGAAGCAGCGCATCAACATTTTGGTACTTGGATGACACAGGAACATATAGGACACGAGTTCTACCAGTATTTTCACAAGCCATTCATTGATCTTCAGCCACAGGGGGTAGCGGCAACTTGATCCTACACAACACATAGATGGACCTCTTTTTACAAACCTTGGTTTATGGAATGTATATATTTTATATGTTTTTTATTTCGAGTTACAGTTATGTACCAATTATTGTTTGAAATCTATAAAATATTGTGGCAGTTATGACCACCAATTTTGAGATATGCTCCTTTTTTAGCATCTATAGCATGTATTTTTCAATATTTTATATAATGAAAATTAAGATTTTTCTTTGGGAAAACAAATATTATTCCTATTTTCATCTTATAAATATTAATGTAATTAATAATATTGATCATTATTTTTATTATATTCTTTATGTTGATATTAATATTATTAATTAAATAATATTAAAGTTAATAGTATTAAAATTATTAATAATATATTAATTTTATTTAATATTATCAGTAATATTTTTATTAATATTAATAATTCGATTATATTATTATTAAAAATATTTAACATTATTAATGTTATAATTTAATATTAAATATATTTATTAACATTGTAAACTAATATTAAAACAATAATTTAATAAAAAACAATGTGACATAGAATAAATAGTAAGAATGATCATAATTTCACATTATAATAATAATAATAATAATAGGATTATCATCATGTATGTCGGTCCTTAGAGACGATTATCATAATGATGATAATAAAAATGTAGTCCCACTAAGCTTACAAAAAAAAGAACTTAATTTGACATAGAATAAATAGTAAGAATGATCATCATTTCACATTATTATAATAATTATAATACGATGATCATCATGTATGTCGGTCCTTAGAGAAGATTATCATAACGATGATAATAAAAATGTAGTCCCACCAAGCTTACAAAAATAAAAACTTAATTTGACATAGAATAAATAGTAAGAATGATTTCACATTATAATAATAATAATACGATGATCATGTATGGCGGTCCTTAAATAAGATTATCGTAATGATAATAATAAAAATGTAGTCCCACCAAGGTTACAAAAATAAAAACTTAATTTGAAATAGAATAAATAATAAGAATGGTCATAATTTCACATTATTATAATAATAATTGGATGATCATCATGTGTGTTGATCTTTAAGAAGATTATCATTAAAAATGTAGTGCTACCAAACTTACAAAAATAAAACTTAATTTGACATAAACGAACTCGTTATGCAACCATTCACGAATGATTGGATTTTTGTTTGAGTCTCTCAAATGGGGCGATTGCTTCTCTCTACAACTGTATTCAAAGTCTAAGCAGAGCTATTTTTGAAAACTGCGATGGGTGATTATAAGCTGTGTGTGTTTAGTGAATGGGACTTCTTTAATTGTTTTGCCTAATGTTGAATTTATACGAGTAGTCTTATCGTCATTTAAATAGGGCTATGGGAAGACTGTAGTTAATGAAGCAATTAGACGTATAAAGGTTTTCACAATGATTTTAACATATAAAGACGTTCATTCGATATTTCTGTGGAAATGCAGAAGATATATTTTGAAGCTATGAAAGAGTTTTTAACAGGGAAGCTGGAGACGCTGATTCCGAAGGATATTCATGAAAAATTAAAGGATGTATTTAGTTTTGTAGAATCGGGCGAAAGGGGTAAGAAGGGAATCATATGTATTTATGACCCTATTTCCATATTACTAACTTGAAATCTTCTTGTTCTAGTATGACAATTGAAATCTTTCATGTAGCTTACAACTTGGTGACATTGCCAGGCTTTCCTGGCAATGTCACCAAATCTAAATTCGCTGAGACTAAATCCTTTGCTTCATAATACAGTCCAACACATCCATACTAAGGATTTCCAGAATGATTTTTGCTCTACATTTCCGCAAGCTCCATTGTCTCCAAGCAAGAAGGTATATCATTTGTATCTGGTACAATCATTCTTATGCCCGTTAGTAGCGAGGGCACCAGATCAGCACCATTCACAAGTCTAAAG
This sequence comes from Pinus tabuliformis, assembly GCA_031772625.1. Classification (NCBI taxonomy): domain Eukaryota; kingdom Viridiplantae; phylum Streptophyta; class Pinopsida; order Pinales; family Pinaceae; genus Pinus; species Pinus tabuliformis. The sequence goes on from CM062813.1 coordinate 701,094,713, forward strand.
CTACAAAGATTCTGCAATATGTATCAATTTCTTCCAAAGACAAATAATATTCTTCTTTTTTTATTCAACTTTGGTATCTTCCTCGCTGTGGTTGAAGGTGACATGTCACTTGGTCATGCAAGAAACCCAGTGGTTTCTAAGTCTTTTTTTGATATCATATCATTTATTTTATTTTATATTATCTGAATTATGCTTTTTAACATATTTATTGGGAGTTAATAAGTTATTAATAAATATATATATAATCTAATTATTAATAAATTAAATACAATTTATAAAAATTATTTATTAAATTTTAAATTTTAAAATAAAAAAATAATATATTGAAAAGTTATTTATTTATTCTTAAGCTTTTTTATTTAATTATTGTTATTAATAAATGGTTTAAGCATTCTTATTTTAAATTATTCAGAGTTAAAAATAGAAGAATGAAACTTACATTATCTAAATACTTTACAAATAAATTATAGAGTAAATATTAGAGTGTGTGAATTAAATGTTGCACTTTTTAAGAATATTATTATTAAATTACAAAATTATTTTTTATGTAACTAATAAATTGTATAAATTATCTTGTCTATTTTATTATTATTATTATTTGAATAAAAATGACAAAGTTGGTATTTTTTTGGATAATGTATATTATTAATGATAAATTATAAAAATAGAATAAGTCTACTACCTCAGCCTCTCTCTCACACACACACACACACACACACACATATATATATATATATGACTACTAAAGTCTATATAATTCTCTTTAGTGAGAAAAGGGCACCACAAGGGGAGCATTTGGTTTAGACAAATCCTTGCAGGTCTCAAAGGATCAAGAGACAGGAGAAGAGGCGCAAACCCTCGATGTAGTGATTTTTGTTGATTGAATAAACTATGGGTCGAATTTGTGAAGGCAAAGACGAATTGGAAGGAATTTAGAAGTTTGTACCCATATATTTCTAAATCAAACAAAGTCCAAGCTGTATCACTGTTATTGGGGATGATTTTCACCATATTTCTAGGGCATGTTTGAGTTATATGGAAGGTTGACTTATTACTTATTGGTTGTTGCATTTTTATAGAGGTTGTGGCTGAGATTGGGCACATTTCGTTTGGTTGTGAATTCCATTCTTGTAGTCGCATGAATACTAAATTATAATCAGACTTTGGGACGTTCCACTACATAAAATGGCTTCTTAGTATGGAGGAGTGAGGGTGCACTAAAAATAAGTCATAATTTTCTTAAGGTTGGAGATTGGAACCTTATTCTTGAGGTTGCAGCCAATAGTAAGCTAAATTTTCACCCCATTTCCTCATTGTTGAGTGAAAACATTGGTTAAATATTCCTTATATAGGTGACCCACTATCGTATAAAAGCTGTGAAATACTCCAGAAAGTCAAACTAAGTTTTATTCCAAGTTTTGGGTGCATTCAAACTCTAAATCTGCATCTACAACAAGGTTGTGAAGAATAAACAAAGAGCATATCATTATAATTGTGTTTCATAAAATGTTATCCCTTACTTCCTCTTAAATTGCTTGGATTTGAGGTTATTGTTGCATTTGGTGTATTAGGCAATTATTTTCCACTGAGTCTAAAAGAAAGAGATTATGTCCCAGAAAACCATTGAATCAAGCATAAGCCAGCAAACCCAAAAAAAGTTTGACGAAATGCCAAACTCAAAATTTCAAACAAAATTTGTTAATTAACATGCAATTTACAGGGATAAGTAGACTAATTACTTTTGTAGTTTAAGATCACTTGTACAAAAGGCTGCGAGCACGTTTTAAGAAAAAACACTTCCGCATAGGATTAACAAAAAGTGTTTGACGAAAGTTGTCAACACCAATAAACCATTGAAATCCGCAGTAGAGAAAATATAGTTGAGCCAAAACATTGATTCTTTTTTTTAAATGGAGGGGAGAGGGCTCTTTAAGAGTAAGAAGTAGGTGAAGTTGTTGTCCTCTATGGAGAATACGGGGTCCCTTTGTTGACTTGTGCACTTCAATCCCACCATACTCTAGACAATGGTGGTTCTAGCCTATGGAAGCAGTTGTGCAAGAGTTTTTGCAGAAGGCCCCATATCCACTTCAACACAATATTGCATCGTGGCTCTTAAGAATTTACAATCAATTCAAGAATAGGACTAGAAGTCGATAGCAGGGAACAATTGTCAAAAGAGTCAAATATCTATCCAGGTAGCTCGGACACTGTGGTACATGCCTCTAGAATATTTTAGTGGATATATTGCTACGAAGCAGGTCGATGTTTACAACGTTGTAATGTTGTAATGGAGATTGTCAATGTAAGGAAGCATAACCTTTGTATCTAGGTTTCATTGACTCTCGTCTCTGACATTTGGGTCCATATATTACATGCTTGCACATACCCATATCCACAGGTAGTTGGTCTTGAATTATCTATAACTTTAATCATTATATCATTTGTGAGTTGATATTAGAGATATACTTCAACGGAATATAAGTGAGAAAATTTGGCAAAAGACAAAGGAACATATGAACTACTATAGTATGGAAATGATTCCTATGGTTATATATGAGGAATACAAATGTTGACATAAGTCCATATCAGTCTCTGCAAGACAATTCGCATGTAGGATAAATATGAGTTTGCAAAACCTAGAAATTGGAACAAGAAAGTGGGAACAAGTGGAAAAAATAGAACACATGTGTCTTCTATGTGATGAACAATGATGCGGGAGCATCTAACTCCCCCTTAATCAAAGAGGAATTCGAAGTGGAGCAAAGAGAGGACAACATGGACCATGGAGAAAAATAAGGGAAACTCTATTTTAAAACATATTTAAAGATGGAAGCGATAAGTCTCAAAGACTTGATCTAAATGTAAACTGCCATGTGTTGTATGCATGCATGTAATGAGAGATTTAAGGGCTTTTTTTAGAGGGTTGGTCGGATCCTTCCATGATCTGATCCAACAATGCTTCCTTATATATAGAGGGAAACATAGAGTGACATGAATAGATTGTGTAATCAGTGCTTAGACTGATGTAGTCGGGGAAGAACACGTGTTAAGGCTGAAATGCTTTAGTTGTACTGTATATAATAAATATGTGTTTTGTGGGTTTCTACATGTCTGCGTATTAATTCTTTCACTTCTGTTATATATGTGTGTGGGAGGATTGAAATCCCAATTGTAAATTCATGCTGATCGACCATTGATCATGGAAGGATCGATGGCGATCCAAAGCTCTCGTGTTTGTATGAATGTTATGTGTGTTAACTGAGAGTGGCAGAGTAACTGTGTTTTAGGTGAGAATCCATCAAAGGCGGCGAACTCCATTTACACAGAGAAACGATGAAAGCCCCTTAGCGGATCTGTAAAGAGGACCTGAAATATTATAAATCATGGCATATATCCTTATCACGTCCGGAATGCATATCGGGTCGGTGCACTGAGCTGGTCAGAACAGGCCTTTGAAATGTAGCGATAACGATATGCAATTAAATTTCAACCGTGAGATCAGAAGGCAGATCGATGGTGCGGATCTAATCGCTTATCGCAATTGGGGACTTAAGAGATAGCGGGAGTGTGATCAATGCCGACGGTCGACGAGTGAATATGGTGATATCGTCGATAAACCAATTGGCGATCGGAGGTCTCCGTAGCCGAGTATCGGAGGTCAGGGGTGGAGCGACGTTGAGGAGAGACAAAAGGAACAGACCCGCCGATATATATAGAGGCGGGTGTATTATTTTTGAACTCTAAATAGGTGAATCGAAGCAGGATTTACATGGTTTCCCGTGTATTTTGTATTATGTGTGGCTGCGGGGTTAAGGCTTGAACTCGATAGTTATATTGCCTATGACTCTAATGTAAGTCCGTGATTATAATTTAAAAGGCTTAAAGCCTAGAACACTTCCAATAAGGCTTTGTGGGCCCATAATCCACAGGCCTCATAATTGATTTGTTTAGGGAAAGGTATTTTGACTTACACCCAAGATCTCTTTTCATCAAGTGGTATTAGAGAAAAATACGATTCTACGTGAAGGAGTGCAAGCAGTAGGGAAAGGAGGTATAGTTGTTTAAAACTAGAGAGTTTGTGGTCTTACTGTCGTGCAGATAGTGGCAGCAGAAGGTGAGATGACTTGCAGCAAACCTAGAGTGAGTTAATATGTATACAACAACAACATGTCTTATCCTGGCTTGGGAAAGAGATTCTTACAATGCATTACTATTGTGTCGGTACAACATCATACAAGTTGTAACATCAATCAAAACCGTGCCTGAAAAGAACTTCCAGGTAGAGAAGAGTGTGTGGAACTTCAAACCATTCCATGATATTTCTAACAGCCAGATGAAACATTTTTACCATTGTATTTCATAGTGAGTGGGCTTATTCACATGATTAGAAGCCGATTTATTTTTTCTCATAGTAGATATCCTTGTAGTCCTTGTAGGCTAATAAGGAGTGTCTAAAAATTGGATCAATCACCAGATTATTACCTTCATCATCTTGTGGGGGCTGATTCCATCCTCATTACTCTCCCACTTCCTCATGGAAAATATGCAGTTGCTTGATACCAATTGAGAATATTAAAGTAGGAGCATACCGAGCCATTTCACTCAATTACAGAACCTCCCTTCCTTCATAGTAATTGAAACTCTAAAATGATTCCTGCTGACTTGAACAAAGCCACTGTTTTCTGTGCTTTCAAGGACAATTGTCCTAGGACCTCCATGTCATTTGGCTTCATTTCATCAAAATAAACCATATTAATTTAAAGTATGTAGGAAAACAAATGCATCACCAAAAAATTTGCTACATTAATGATCAACAAATTTACTCCTTTTATGATCACATAATATCATTTTGTCTCGAAGCAGAGAAACCAAAATTACTAAAGATACAATAAAGATTACAAGTGTATACTTCAACTTGCACAAAACTATACTAATAGAAGGACCCTTTATAATCAAATTGCAAGTTTTTGTTTGTCCAACAGTGAAGACTATGTCAATTAATTCTACATTTGGATTCCATAAACAAAAATCACGAACATTTCATCAACTTAATTATTTATATCAAATATAAATAACAAATAAATCAAAATGTAAATCGAAGAAATTAGTGTACACATTGTTTTGAAGAGGAAGCAGGAATTTTACGCGACTTTGACATGGCTTTTGAGAAATATGCATTTAAATTACTCCTCGAATTCTCTTTGTGAGAGGAAATATTTAAATAGGTTACATATTATATTTTGGAAGTAGTATGTATAGAGAGGAAATGTGGCAGAAGTAGAAATGACCCAAGAATCTAGTTGAGCAAATGAATTTGAAATTAAATGAAACATAACTTTTATTACCATCCTCGAAGAGCTCAAACAGATTTATGGGACATCATAAAAATAGAGTCCATGAAATTTATCTTTTTATATTTAGTTGTATAAGTAAATACAAATATATGTCACTCAAATTGACTTGTATATCAATACATTTATAAACTTTTCATCTCTTCTTGTGCTAGAAGAATGATTTTTTTCTATATTCTAACAACTGCTTGAAAAATATTCGTAAATGTTTGCTAGAAATTCAATTCAACAAAGCATTCAACCCTTTGTAATGAAAGTGCTTCATATCTAAAATAAACTACAGTTCATTGGGAAAGCTTCCTATATGTTTGCTAGAAAATTCAACAAAGCATTCAACCCTTTGGACTGAAAGTTCGTCGTATTTCGAACAATTTAGAAACAAACAAGTTTCATCTTCAAAGGGTTGTTCATCACATAAGAGACACGTGTGTTCTATTTTTTCCATTTGTTCCCACCTTCTTGTTCCAATTTCTAGGTTTTGCAAACTCATATTTATCCTACATGTCAATTGTCTTTTCGAGACTAATATGGACTTATGTCAACATTTGTATTCCTCTTATATAACCATAAGATTTATTTCCATACTAAAGTAGTTCATATGTTCCTTTGTCTTTTGCCAAATTTTCTCACTTACTCTCCATTGAACTATATCTCTAATAGCAACTCGCAAATGAAACAATGATTAAAGTTATAGATAATTCAAGACCAACTACCTGTGGATGTGGGTATGTGCAAGCAGGTAATATGTGGACCCAAATGTCAGAGACAAGAGTCAAAGGAACCTGGATAGAAAGGTTAGGCTTCCTTCCACTGATAATCTCCATCATCAACATTACAACGTTGTAAACATCAACCTGCTTCGTAGCAATCTATCCATTAAAATATTCTAGAGGCATGTACCCCAACGTCCCAACTACCTGGATAGATACTTGACTCTTTTGACAAATGTTCCCTGCGATGGACTTATAGTACTATTCTTGAATTGATTGTAAATTCTTAAGAGCCACGGTGCAATATTGTGTTGAAGTGGATAAGGGGCCTTCTGCAAAAATTTTTGCATGACTGCTTCGATAGGCTAGAACCACCATTGTCTAGAGTATGGTGGGGTTGAAGTGCACAAGTCAACAAAGGGACCTCATATTCTTCAAAGAGGACAACAACTTCGCCTACTTATCACTCTTAAAGGGCCCTCTCCCCTTCATTTAAAAAGGGAATCAATGTTTTGTCTCAACTATATTTTTTCTACTGTCGATTTCAATGGTTTATTGGTGTTGACAATTTTCGTCAAACACTTTTTTTGAATCCTATGCGGAAGTATTTTTTCTTAGAACGTGATCACAGCTTGTTGTACAAGTGATATACATTAAATGTCCCGTAAATATAGATATACATAAATTTTATTATTGATATTAATATTATTAATAATACTATATAAGAATATTTAAATTAGTATTCAAATTAATAATACATAATAATAATAATTTAATTGAATAAAATTAGAAAATATAAATTGATTTCTTGTTAATGAGTTACGTGTAGAGAAATAAAAGAAAATGGTTCCGAAAAATTGAATGATTTATTTCAAAAACAAGTAAGAAATAGTAAATTAATCAAATAAAATAAATCATTTTCTAAAATTTGTGAATAGCAACTTAAATTAACATTTTGATATTTATTGTCTGAAGTTAAAATAAATAACATCATTACTGAAAATATTTATCTGAATTTAATTTATAGATGAAAAGAAACTAATAAATATAAATAATTTTATAAGATAAAACAGTTAGAATTATATAATAATATAATTTGTTATTTTATTTTATAAAATAAATCATGTTTTAAATTCACTAAAAACAATATGATGGAATATAATATAAAAGATAACAAGTAATTTTAAATGGGACTCTTTGGAAAGTTTTAGGCTTCATTAATATCACAAGTTTGACAACTGGGCTCTTTAGAATAGAAGTGCCTTTAAGATTTTTGAAGGTGTTGAATCCATATATGTAGTAAAAAAAACGAGTTTAAACAACACAAATCAAGATTTGGCCATCAAAATTTTGGCCAGATTCCCACCAGAAATCCACCAAAAACTCCAAAATATCAAACTTAAAAACTACTCCTAAAAAAATATCAATCTAACTAAATACAAATTTTCTTTTATTTAATTATTTTTATATAAAGAATTCATCACTCTCGATCTCCGGCCTTGCAAGGATTTCTCTTTCCAATTTCTCACTTGACAAATCCAAAAGACTCTGCATAGCAAGAAAAATCTGCTGCCTGCAGTAACATAATATAAAGCATATCAACCAGCATTCAATTACATTACTTATTGACTTTTAAAAAGATAATACTTCACATTACTTTTATGATAACATTACCTTTATCATATCCCGCAGTGTTGATATGTCCACGCTGATAAAATTCTCATCCCACTCTTTAATTTCACGTGATGTTTGAGTTGAGTTGCGTAAATGATAGTCATAGTATTGGATAACCTTTTCCAATATTGGAGTGGATACGTAAACAGGCACAGTTGCATGAGATATATCGATGAATTCTGCCATATTTTTTATCACCTTCGACTCCATTGCAATTTCTCTACCCACCCGAAAAATTTCTCCGTCAGACGTTTCCAGTGCCATTGTGTTGACCATATCGTTTCCCATTGATCGTTCGACTTAAACCAACTCAGGTCCTGTGTCCGAAGTCAAAGGGTAGAAATAAAAATCAACGTCCCAAGTCAAAGGGTAGAAATACAAATTTACGCCAGCTATTAATGTGCAGTTGACAAGAAATATAAAACATTTAGAAATGGGTAATATATATATATATATATAAGAGTTTTTTCACAGACCTTTTTATGAGTGTGTGCATTGAACCAATTTATGACTAGTTTAGAGTCACCAAATCTCTGCAGTTGCTGACATCTTTTTGCAAGGGAAAAAATAAGAAGCCTAAGGCTATTAAGCTATGCATATTTATTTGTGCCTCTCCTTAAACCCAACTTCATCTTGTAATGATGATCTTCACTTAAATACAAAACTGATCCTCTACCACAACCATCTTGTTGAGCAAATCCTTCAAAATACACCAAAGGGTAAGCCTTGTCGATGATTTCTGCGTTATTGTTCCAGTGATTATGTTTCAGTTCATCCTCAGGGATCAAGTTATAAAGTGCCACTATGTGGGAACATGTAAGATTCCAGTTTGATACCTTATCTTGAAAAATATTTTGGTTCCTTCCTAACCAAATACCCCAACAAACCAGAAGGGGCGGGTTTCATAGCTTTGAATAGAAGCATTCCATGAGCTAGGGGCATTATTATAATATTCTAATGTTATTATGAATATCAACGATATTAATAACATTAACATTAATATTAAGAACCCCTACAATGGGTGTTGGCTCCAGACAATTGTCCTTGTCATGTTGAACACAGGTGGATTAGGTGGCCACTTGGCCCATAGCTTCAACCCTCATACAGGCCGGCACACTCATATTTATACTCACGAGATGGAATCGTTTACTTGCTCCTGTTATCATACGTCATCCCTCATTGGTTCATCATGTCGCCTTATTATTGCACAAAGAGGCTTACTTTGATGGAGATGGTTGAAGTTGGCATCATGCCTCATATGCGTCCTTCTTTAAGCCTATCTCCAGACCTGATCACCAGTTCTGAACATTTATTATTGATGTTAGTTATGCTTAGTGTTTCTCTCTCGCTTGTTTATGGTCGCCATGCGTGCACCCCAGATTGCATCCACACACTCTTCAGTTGGCCTGTATCTAAGTATGCATTGGACTTCTCGAAATTGGAGGGTCAACGTAGCCATCCTCCTTTGGTCTAGCAATTTCCATCCTCTCATGCTCACATAGTGGCTCTCGGGTCTCCCCTCGACTCTCATGATTTCAGTAATGGTCCCACTCTCACGAACAATGCTCTGCTTCCTCTCAGTCAATAAGAGGTTTTAATTTATCGTCTCAGTTAGTGGATCCTTATTTCGAATGTGGGACTTTGCTTTGCCTTGTCAACCTGTGCATTATAAGACTCTAAGGCCTCTCAATGGAGTCTCGTGTCCTTCCCAGTTTGTGGGTTTCAATAGTTCATGGTTTGTGGACACTCAATTGGATTGTAGCAGTTTGAGGTTCGTGGTTTCTCTTTTGGTTCTTGATAGCTCATGGTTTATGGATGTTCGTGGCTAGTGTTTGTGGTTCACAGTTTGGAGATGTATTAGTCCCATTGCTCATGGTTTGCTAGGGAAGCTCCATCGCATTGGACGCCAAGGGCCCGAGTTTGGGGAATGCTTCTATTCAAAGCCTATGGGCCACTGCTGCTCGCCATTCATGTCCTTGGCTATCTTATTTTAAGTTTTAATGGTAAATGGGTGAAATAATTTTGTTATGGTTCGACCTACATCAAAACCCAAAACTTATCTTTTTCAGTCAATAGGAGTTTACAAGAGTCCATTCCACTTTAACTCACTAAATTGGAGCTCTTTAATTTTTACCCAAAAAAGAAACAAAAGATGAGAAAATTATGAATACTGAACAAAATATTAGTAACCTTCAACAAGTAGTTTCAGAATCCAAAAATTTACACATTCATTGATGAAAACAAAAGATTTAAAGTATATTAAATGATGTGATGATGCAAGAATGAGACCAGACAAGAAAGGTTATACTATATCTGTGAGGCTTTTGCAATATACAAAAGCATTCAACAACCCAAAAACATGTTTAACATCATCATCATAATCATATCTCTGCAAGTCCTTCCCTTCTAGTTGAGAACCAATGACCTTTACAACACAAAGTGCGTTAACATAACACCTTGTCATTGTTTGTTGTATGCCCCATGGGTATGGTTATACAAAATTTTGAGTATTAATTAATTCCCTTAATTTTGTAGTTTTTTGAGGTATTATTAACAACTACTAGATATATTTTGAGGTTTTTTGAGGTGTAATGATATATTTTAGATATATGTTGCATGGTTGCATAACACTAAAAAATGCTCAGTGCAATTGTTAATTGTATTTCTTCTTATTGGCAACTTTTACAATTCCTATTATGTTTGCATCAGCCGCCTAATAATGATTTGTCTTTTTGAATCTACAATTTTTAGGTAATCGTGTTAAAGGTGGGTAAAGGTTTTCAAGTGCCTAAAAGTTCAACATTTTTGGACTATCTTGAATACTTGGAATAGACACGTTTCAGATAAAATTTCTTTTGAACTCAAATCATACCCTTTTCTAGTGTAGAGACATTTATTTGTGAATAATCCTTTATCCAAATTCTATCTATTATTTCAACACAAATTACTTGCATACATATCCTAACATACAATACTATAAGTTATTTCAACACAAATTACTTACATGCATATCCTAACATGCAATATGAGGAAGAATTTAGGTTTTAGAATATGTGGAATAATTTATGTTTTCCTTCCATGAATCTAGTAGCTTATCAAGGTTTTTATTCAAAAAAATGTTGTTTGTATGTGAACTTTGGTAAATATTGACAAAAATTGTGTTTCTGGCTTCTCAAAGACCCATGCCAAGTCCTTTTTATTCAAATAAAGACTGTAAAGTTAAATATTTCACTTGCTCGAATGAATTGAGAAAATGTTACAAATGCATAGTTGGATCTCCTTATAATAATTTTGAATTCTGAGTGATTATATTGGTTTCTTTTTTCACAAAAGGCAATAAACAAAAGGTATCTTTACTGATCGATTTTGAACTCAGTATCCATATAGAAAATGTTACAGATGCATATCTATATCTCCTTATAATAGTTTTGAATTATGCCTAATTATATTGGTTCATCTTGTTACAAAGGTAGCTTTACTGATCGATTTTGGACTTAGTATCCATATTACTCTTCTAACAAGATCTCATTCTAGAGTGAGTTAATATGTATAAAACAACAACATGTCTTATCCTAGCTTGGAAAAGATATTCTTAGAATGCATTACTATTGTGTCAGTACAACATCATACAAGTTGTAACATCAATCAAAACCATGCCCGAAAAGAACTTCAAGGTAGAGAGGAGTGCGTGGAACTTCAAACCATTCCATGATATTTCTAACAGCCAAATGAAACATTTTTACCATGGTATTCATAGGGAGTGGGCCTATTCACATGATTAGAAGCTAATTTCCTTTTTCTCGTAGTAGCTATCCTTGTAATCCTTGTAGGGTAATAAGGAGTGTCTAGAAATTGAATCAATCACCAGATTATTGCCTTCATCATCTTGTAGGGGCTGATTCCATCCTCATTACTCTCCCACTTTCTCTTGGAAAATATGCAGGTTCTTGATTCTGATTGAGAATATGAAAGTAGGAGCATACTGAGCCATTTAACTCAATTAGAGAACCTCCCTTCCTTCATAGTAATTCAAACTATAAAATGATTTCCGCTTACTTGAACAAAGCCACTGCTGCATGTACTTTCAAGGACAATTGTCATAGGACCTCCATGTCGTTTGGTTTCTTTTCATTAAAATAAACCATATTAATTTAAAGTATGGAGGAAAACTAACGCAACACCAAAAAAATTGCTACATCAAGGATCAACAAATTTACTCCTTTTATGATTGCATAATATCATTTTGTCTCAACGCAGACAAACCAAAATTACTGAAGATACAATAAAGATTATGAGTGTATACTTCAACTTGCACAAAAATGTACTAATAGAGGGATCCTTTATAAAAAAGTTGCAAGTTTTTCTCTGTCCAACAATGAAGGCTATGTCAATTAAGTCTACATTTGGATTCTATAAACAAAAATCACAAACATTTCATCAACTTAATTAATTCTATCAAAATATAAATCAAAAATAAATCAAAATGTAATTTAAAGAAATTAGTGTACACATCGTTTTGAAGAGGAAGCAGGACTTTGACGTGACTTTGTCATGGCTTTTGAGCAATATTCATTTAAATTACTCGCCGAGTTCTCTTTTCCAGAGGAAATATTTAAATAGGTTATAGATTATATTTTTGAAGTAGTATGTACAGAGAGGAAACGTGGCAGAAGGAGAAATGACCCAAGAATCTAGTTGAGAAAAAGAATTTGAAATTAAATATAACATAACTTTTATTACCATCCTGGAAGAACTCAAACAAATTTATGAGACATCATAAAAATAGAGTCCATGAAATTTATCTTTTTATATTTAGTTGTATAAGGTATGTGATGTAAATACAAATACATATCGCTCAAATTTCCTTGTATATCAATACATTTATAAACTTTTCATCTCTTCTTGTGCTAGAAAAATGATTTTTTTCTATATTCTAACAACAACTTGAAAATTATTCCTATATATTTGCTAAAAATTCCATTCGACAAAGCATTCAACACTTTGTATTGAAAGATTTTCATATCTAAAAGAAACTACAGTTCATTTGGAAAGCTTCCTATATGTTTGCTAGAAAATTCAACAAAGCATTTAGCCCTTTGGACTAAAAGTTTGTCATAATTGGAACAATTTAGAAAAAACTAAGTTTCGTCTTCAAAGGGTTGTTCATCACGCAAGAGACACGTGTGTTCTATTTTTTCCATTTGTTCCCACCTTCTTGTTCCAATTTCTAGGTTTTGCAAACTCATATTTATCCTACATGTCAATTGTCTTTTGGAGATTTATATGGACTTATGTCAATGTTTGTATTCCTCATATATAACCATAGGATTCATTTTCATACTATAGTAGTTCATATGTTCCTTTGTCACCAAAATTTTCACCTACTTTCCATTGAACTATATCTCTAATAGCAACTCACAAATGATACAATGATTAAAGTTATAGATAATTCAATACCAACTACCTACAGATATGGTTATGTGCAAGAAGGTAATATGTGGACCCAAACATCAGAGAAAAGATTCAATGAAACCTGGATACAATGGTTAGGCTTCCTTCCATTGACAATCTCCATCATCAACATTACAACGTTGTAAACATCGACATGCTTCGTAGCAATCTATCCATTAAAATATTCTGGAGTCATGTACCCCAATGTCCCAGCTACCTAGATAGATATTTGACTCTTTTGACAATTTTTCTCTGCTATGGACTTCTAGTCCTATTCTTGAATTGATTGTAAATTATTAAGAGCCACGGTGTAATATTGTGCTGAAGTGGATAAGGGGCCTTCTGCAAAAACTCTTACACGACTGCTTCCATAGGCTAGAACCACCATTGTCTAGAGTATGGCGGGATGGAAGTGCACAAGTCAACAAAGGGACCTCGTGTTCTTCGGGGAGGACAACAACTTTGCCTACTTATCACTCTTAAAGAGCCCGCTCCCCTCCATCTAAAAAAAGAATCAATGTTTTGTCTCAACTATATTTTCTCTACTGCCGATTTCAATGGTTTATTGATGTTGACAACTTTGATCAAAAACCTTTTGTGAATCCTATGAAGAAGTATTTTTTCTTAGAACGTGCTCGCAGCCTGTTGTACAAGTGATCTTAAACTACATAAATAATTATTCTACTTATCCCTCCAAATTGCATGTTAATTAACAGATTTTGTTTGAAATTTTGAGTTTGCATTTTGTCAAACTTTTTTTGGGTTTGGTGGTTTATGCTTGATTCAATGGTTTTCTGAGACATAATCTCTTTATTTTAAACTTAGTGGAAAATGATTGCCTAATACACTAAATGCAACAATAACCCCAAATCCAAGAAATTTAAGAGGAAGTAAGGGAGAACATTTTATCAAACACAATTATAATGATATGATCTTTGTTTATTCTTCACAAGCTTGTTGTAGATGCAGATTTAGAGTGTGAATACACCCAAAACTTGGAATAAATCCTAGTTTGACATTCAGGAGTATTTTCCAGCCTCTATACAGTTGTGGGTCAGCTATACAAGGAATATTTAACAAATGTTTGCACTCAACAATGAGGAAATGAGGTGAACGTGTAGCTTACTATTGGCCACAACCTCTAGAATATGGTTGCAATCTCCAACCTTAAGAAAATTATCAGTTCTTCTTAGTGCACCCTCACTCCTCCATAATAAGCAACCCTTTTGTGTAGTGGAATGAAGAAAATTCAATCAACTAATAATAAACCACTCATACAAATAAATAGTAGAAATATATCCAAACCAGACATGGTATAAAGAGGCCTCAACCTTACAGTGTTCCTCACATTCTCTTTATTAATCCATCCAATGTACAAAGAATGATAATAGTACAAATAAATACATGAGGAAGTTGGTCTCAAGATAGTACGTCTATCTTGGACACTATGGTTGAGAAAATATCTCAACAACACACTAATCTAGGACCTTAACTAGTTTGAGAGAATATCTCAACCAACTAAGACTAAACTGACTCCTAATCATGAGGAACAAACTCAATCTAGAAAGGTAGGATTAAGTCCTAACTTTCGTGATTTTAATTAATTTAATAATTTGGACTTAGAATTTTTTTTAATGTGAGAGTGAGGCTAACATTCCCCCCCCCCAATGATAAGTCAAAAATAAGAACAGGAAAACCTCTTCCAAGTTCTCAAGTTGATCCTCAAAAAACACTGCCTAAAAAGCCACCAAAGCTGGATGCTGAAGAAACTGCTTGAAATCAACATCCTTTGTCCATTTACAAAACATTGAGAATGACCACTAGCTACGCTGATGTTGACAGCCCACTCGCGAATTTGTTGATGTCGAAAACTGCGCACTGCAACTTTTTTTGTTAATGCCCACTAGCTGAATTTGTTGAAGAACAACTCACTGTTACTTTTTCTATGTTTGAAAATAGCTCACTGCTGCCTTTGTTATCGATCACCCACTGAAAAATTTGTTGATGCTCACTCAATGATGAAAATGCCCACTGGCTGCTTCGCTGATGTTGTCGAGACTTTCAGTCTGACAACCACTGTCAATTTCATTGACATTTTCCCCTGGCAATGTAACCAAGTTGTAAGCTACATGAAAGATTTCAATTTTCATACCAACACAGGAAGATTCAAATTAGTAACATGGAAATAGGGTCATAAATACATATGATTCCCTTCTTACCCCTTTCACCCGATTCTACAAAACTAAATGCATCCTTTAATTTTGCAAGAATATCCTTCAGAATCAGCGTCTCCAGCTTTCGTGTTAAAAACTCTTTCATAGCTTCAAAATGTATCTTCTGCATTTCCACAAAAATATCGAATGAACGATGCTCAAAATCATTATGAAAGGCTTTACATGCCTCCTTGTACACATTACTTTCTGATAAAACGTCTAATTGCTTCATTAACTATAGTCTTCCCATAGCCCTGTTTAAA
This sequence comes from Pinus tabuliformis, assembly GCA_031772625.1. Taxonomy (NCBI): domain Eukaryota; kingdom Viridiplantae; phylum Streptophyta; class Pinopsida; order Pinales; family Pinaceae; genus Pinus; species Pinus tabuliformis. Next base: position 701,110,375 of record CM062813.1, read on the forward strand.
TGTTGATAAGACTACTCTTATAAATTCAACATTTAGACAAAACTATTGAATAAGTCAGATTCACTAAACACACAGCTTATAATCACCCATCGTAGTTTTCGAAAATAGCTCTGCTTGGACTTTGAATACAGTTGCAGAGAGCAGTAACAGCCACATTTGAGAGACTCAAACCAAAATCCAATCGTTCGTGAATGGTTGCATAACTAGTGGCAGCAGGGTAATGGCAATGAAGTTGGTTGACAATTATGTTGTGGGATCCAACTACCGAAGACATTCTTCTAACATTAAATCCAATGTTGTAGATCAATGCAGAGTGGAAATTGGGGGAGTTTTTATAAAAAGAAAACACCTTACCATCTAATAAAAAGAAATATTTATTAATACTTTATTGGTGAATAAGATTTGAATTTTGTACATTTACATTGGAATGTGCTCCACTGCTAGCGATTTCTTTGCTGAAAAAATCTAGTGTTGATTATGATCCTAATTTGGGTTAAATTTCTCAGATCCTAATTTGGGTTAAAATCACCAGACCGTTACTACCTCACTGGAGCGCTGCTTGCTAAGGGAATCAAAAGTAGAGTTGGTAGTTGGCTCCCAGTTTACAAGCACCAAAATATGCGTGGATGTTGATCTAGAAAAGGGGCAATCAAAAGTGGAGTTGGTAGCTGACTCGCGATTTACATGCACCAAAATATGTGTGGATGTCGATTTAGAAAAGATCTAGAAAAGGGGCTTCCTTCTATGATTAATATCACAACAGGGGAGTGGATACATCGCCAAACCATAGATTACGAGAAAATATAATTCAAATGTTTTTTATGTCATAAATACCATCACTTTGCTAAATGTGGTCGTATGTCATGAATACGACCACTTTGCTAGAGAATGTTGCAAGACTCCTAGAAGAAAAGGGCCAAAACCTACAACAGATCAAGGATAACAATGGCAGATACAAAGAAAAGAAGGAAATAAATTGACATCGGCACCATATGCAAACACCCAAAACAAAAATGAAGCCTCACATCTATAAACCACTTTGAGGTTATTCAAAATCATGAATAAGTTGGTCAAGAGGATCCAAAGCCTAACTCGAAATGGGGAGTAAAGAAATGAAGAATATAAAGAAAAGGAAATATTAAAGGGATATGCTCCAATTGCAAGCTTCAAGTTAGATCACGTAATCTGGACAGGATTTAAGAAAATAGGTATATAGTTAAACAAGGTTAAGAAAGGCTAATTGGCAATCTCCCACAACCCCTTAATTTGGATAACATGTCGGGTAAAATTTGGAATAAAGATGGTTTTCCCAAACTTAACCTAGGAACTAGTGCATGGAAAAGTTTCACTGGCATAATATCTATAAAAAAAGAACTATTCGTTGTACTCTTTACTTTATGATAAAACGTCTAATTGCTTCATTAACTACAATCTTCCCATATCCCTGTTTAAATGCCAATAAGACTACTCTTATAAATTCAATATTAGGCAAAATCGTTGAAGAAGTTAGATTCACTAAACACACGCAGCTTATAATCACCCATCGTAGTTTTTGAAAACAACTCTGCTTAGACTTTGAATACAATTGTAGAGAGCAGGAACAGCCACATTTGAGAGACTCAAACCAAAATCCAACCGTTCCTGAACGATTGCATGAAGAGTGGCAGCAGGGTAATGGAAATGAAGTTGGTTGACAATTATGTTGTGGGATCCAACTACCGAAGACATTTTAATCTTATAACATTCAATCCAATGTTGTAGACGAGTGCAGAGTGGAAATTGGGGAAGTTGTTATAAAAAGAAAATACCTAACCTTCTAATAAAAACAAAATATTTATTAATACTTTATTGGTGAATAAGTTTTGTATTTTTTACATTTACATTGGAACGTGCTCCACTGCTATGTTGACCCTCCAATTTCAAGAAGTCTAATGCATACTGAGATATAGGGCAACTAAAGAGTGTGTGGATGCAATCCAGAGTGCAGGCATGACGACCATAAACAAGTGAGAGAGAAACACTAAGCATACCTAACATCAATAATAAATCTTCAGAAGTGGTCATCGGGTCCAAAGGCAGGCTTAAATAAGGACACATACGAGCCATGACGCCAGCTTCAGCCATCTCCATCAAAGTAAGCCTCTTCCTGCAATAATAAGGCAACATGATGAACCAATGAGGGACGATGTACGATAATAGGAGCAAGTAAATGATTCCATCTCGCGAGTATAAATATGAGCCTGCCAGCCTATATGAGGGTTGAATCTATGGGCCAAGTGGCCACCTTATCCACCTGTGGTCAGCATGACAAGGACAATTGTCTGGAGCCAACACCCAGTGTGGGGGTTCTTAATATTAACATTAATGTTATTAATATCATTGTTATTCACAATAACATTAGTATATTATAGTAATGCCCCTAGTTCGTGGAATGCTTCTATTTAAAGCTATGACTATGTAATTTGTCGTCATATCTATAGGGAAAGGAACCAGATTTCTCACAGTCTATCTAAAGAAGTAGCGCAACAACATTTTGGTACTTGGATGACATAGGAACATATAGGACATGAGTTCTACCAGTATTTTCACAGGCCATTCATTGATCTTCAGCCACAGGGGGCAGCGGCAACTTGATCCTACACAACACATAGAATAACCTCTTTTTGCAAACCTTGCTTTATGGAATGTATATATTTTATATGTTTTTTATTTGAAGTTACAATTATCTATCAATTGTTATTTGAACTCTATAAAATATTGTGGCAGCTATGACCACCAATAGTAAGAATGATCATAATCTCACATTATAATAATAATAATAATAAATAGTAAGAATGATCATAATTTCACATTATAATAATAATAATAATACGATGATCATCATGTATGTCAGTCCTTAGAGAAAATTATCATAATGATGATAATAAAAATGTAGTTCCACCAAGCTTACAAAAATAAAAACTTAATTTGACATAGAATAAATAGTAAAAATGATCATAATTTCACATTGATCATCATGTATGTCGATCTTTAAGAAGATTATCATAACCATAATAATAAAAATGTAATCCAACCAAACTTACAAAAATAAAACTTAATTTGATATAAAATAAATACTAAAAATGATCATAACATATGTCGGTGGTGGAAAAAGCTCAGTGAAAAGACTCTGTGATATATATATATATATATATATATAAATGTTTTATATTTCTCTCTCAACTGCACATTAATATCTAAGTTCAGCTCGCGTTAATTTGTATTTCTACCCTTTGACTTGGGACGTTAATTTGTATTTCTACCCTTTGACTTCGGACACAGGATCTGAGTCGAACGATCAATGGAAAACGATATGGTCAACACAGTGGCACTGGAAACGTCTGACGGAGAAATTTTTCAGGTGGTCAGAGAAATTGCAATGGAGTCGAAGGTGATAAAGAATATGGCAGAATTCATCGATATATCTCATGCAACTGTGCCTGTTTATGTATCCACTCCAATATTGGAAAAGGTGATCCAATACTATGACTATCATTTACGCAACTCAACTCAAACCTCACGTGAAATTAAAGAGTGGGATGAGAATTTTATCAGCGTGGACATATCAACACTGCGGGATATAATAAAGGTAATGTTATCATAAAAATAATGTGGAGTATTATCTTTTTAAAAGTCAATAAGTAATGTAATTGAATGCTGGTTGATATGTTTTATATTATGTTATTGCAGGCAGCAGATTTTCTTGCTATGCAAAGTCTTTTGGATTTGTCAAGTGAGAAATTGGAAAGAGAAATCCTTGCAAGGCCCGAGGTCGAGAGTGATGAATTTTTTATATAAAAATAATTAAATCAAAGACAAATTGGAAAGAGAAATCCTTGCAAGGCCCGAGATCAAGAGAGATGAATTTTTTATATAAAAATAATTAAATCAAAAGAAAAGCTGTATTTAGTTAGTTTGATATTTTTTTGGAGTAATTTTTAGGTCTGATATTTTGGAGTTTTTGGTGGATTTTTGGCTAAAATTTTTGTGGTCAAATCTTGATTTGTGTTGTTTAAACTCGTTTTTTTACTGCATATATGGATTCAACACCCTCAAAAATCTTTAAGGCACTCCTTGTGATTTTAATGAAGCTCAAAACTTTCCAAAAAGTCGCACATAAAACTACTCTTTATTTTTATATCATTGTTTTTATATTATATTCCATCATATTGTTTTTAGTGAATTTTAAAACATGATTGATATTATTTTATAAAACTGCGAATTATATTATTATATAATTATGATTGTTTTATCTTATAAAATTATTTATATTTATTAGTTTCTTTTCATCTATAAATTAAATTTAGATAAATATCAAAATTTTCAATAATATTGTTATTTATAATAACTATTTCTTACTTGTTTTGAAAATTATGTATAAATCATTGAATTTTTTGGAACTGTTTTCTTTTCTTTCTTTCTTTTCTCCCACACGTAACTCATTTTATGTATTTCTATATTTAGGAAACATTTAATTTATATGATCATCTAGTGATATAAACTTAAGGTTGTAATAAAATTCAAAACTCTTTTTTTAATTTCCATTAAGTCAATTTGTTTTCTTCTTCATTGACTCTACCATGAGCATAATGATTCTTTGCATGAAGTTTTGTGGCAGTTGCTGCTCTCTGCACCTGTATTCAAAGTCTAAGGAGAGCTATTTTCGAAAACTGCGATGGGTGATTATAAGCTGTGTGTGTTTAGTGAATCCGACTTCTTCAACAGTTCTGCCTAAGGTTGAATTTATACTAGTAGCCTTATCGTCATTTAAATAGGGCTATGGGAAGACTATAGTTAATGAAGCAATTAGACGTATAAAGCCTTTCACAATGATTTTAACCATCATTCATTCGATATTTTTGTGGAAATGCAGAACATACATTTTGAAGCTATGAAAGAGTTTTTAACACAGAAGCTGGAGACGCTGATTCCGAAGGATATTCTTGGAAAATTAAAGGATGCATTTAGTTTTGTAGAATCGTGCGAAAGGGGTAAGAAGGGAATCATATGTATTTATGACCCTATTCCATGTTACTAGTTTGAAATCTTCCTGGGCTGGTATGACAATGGAAATATAGGGATCAAATGACAGGAGAAGAGGTGCAAACCCTCAATGTAGTGATTTTTGTTGATTCAATAAACTATGGGTCAAATTTGTGAAGGCAAAGACGAATTGGAAGCAATTTAGAAGTTTGTACCCATATATTTCTAAATCAAACAAAGTCCAAGCTATATCACTGTTATTGGGGGTGATTTTCACCATATTTCTAGGGCATGTTTGAGTTATATGGAAGGTTGATTTACTGCTTATTGACTGTTGCATTTTTATAGAGGATGTGGCTGAGATTGGGCACATTTCCTTTGGCTAGGAATTCCATTCTTGTAGTCGCATGAATACTAAATTATAATCAGGTTTTGGGGCGTTCCACTACACAAAAGGGATTCTTTGTATGGAGGAGTGAGGGTGCACTAAAAAGAACTCATAATTTTCTTAAGGTTGGAGATTGGAACCATATTTTTGAGGTTGTGGCCAATAGTAAGCTAAATGTTCACCTCATTTCCTCATTGGTAAGTGAAAACATTGGTTAAATATTCCTTGTATAGGTGACCCACTATTGTATAGAGGCTGCGAAATACTCCAGAAAGTCAAACTAAGTTTTATTCCAAGTTTTGGGTGCATTCAAACTCTAAATCTACATTTACAACAAGGATTTGAAGAATAAACAAAGTTCATATCATTATAGTTGTGTTTCATAAAATGTTCTCCCTTACTTCCTCTTAAATTGCTTGGATTTGGGGTTATTGTTGCATTTGGTGTATTAGGCAATCATTTTCCACTAAGTTTAAAATAAAGAGATTATGTCCCAGAAAACCATTCAATCAAGCATAAACTAGCAAACCCAAAAAAAGTTTGACAAAATGCCAAACTCAAAATTTCATACAAAATTTGTTAATTAACATACAATTTAGAGGGATAAGTAGACTAATTACTTTTGTAGTTTAAGATCACTTGTACAAAAGGCTCCGAGCACATTCTAAGAAAAAATACTTCCACATAGGGTTAACAAAAAATGTTTGACGAAAGTTGCCAGCACCAATAAACCATTGAAATCGGTAGTAGAGAAAATATAGTTGAGACAAAACATTGATTCTTCTTTAAATGGATGGGAGAGGGCTCTTTAAGAGTAAGAAGTAGGTGAAGTTGTTGTCCTCTATGGAGAAAACGAGGTCCCTTTGTTGACTTGTGCACTTCCATCCCACCATACTCTAGACAATGGTGGTTCTGGCCTATGGAAGTAGTCGTGCAAGAGTTTTTGGAGAAGGCCCCTTATCCACTTCAACACAATATTGCACCGTGGCTCTTAAGAATTTACGATCAATTCAAGAATAGGAATAGAATTCGATAGCAGAGAACAATTGTCAAAAGCATCAAATATCTATCCAGGTAGCTCAGACATTGGGGTACATGCCTCTAGAATATTTTAATGGACCTTTGTATCCAGGTTTCATTGACTCTCGTCTCTAACGTTTGGGTCCATATATTACATGCTTGCACATACCCATATCCACAGGTAGTTGGTCTTGAATTATCTATAACTTTAATCATTGTATCATTTGTGAGTTGCTATTAGAGATATAGTTCAACATAATGTAAGTGAGAAAATTTGGCAAAAAGACAAAGGAGTGTATCAACTATTATAGTATGGAAATAAATCCTATGGTTGTATATGAGGAATCCAAATGTTGACCTATGTCCATATCAGTCTTTGAAAGACAATTGGCATGTAGGATAAATATGAGTTTGCAAAACCTAGAAATTGGAACAAGAAGGTGGGAACAAATGGAAAAAATAGAACACACGTGTCTTCTATGTGATGAAAAATGATGCAAGAGCATCTAACCCCCCTTAATCAAAGAGAAATCTGAAGCAGAGTAAAGAGAGGAAAACATGCACCATCGAGAAAAACAGGGGAAAATCTATTTTAAAACAAATTTAAAGATGGAAGTGATAAGTCTCAAAGACTTGATCTAAATGTATTCTGCCATGTGTTGTATGCATGCATGTAATGAGAGCTTTAAGGGATTTTTGTTAGAGGGTTGATTGGATCCTTCCGTGATCCGATCCAACAATGCTTCCTTATATATATAGAGGAAAACACAGAGTGACATGAATAGATTGTGTAATCAGTCCTTAGACTGATGTAGTCGGGGAAGAACCTATGTTAAGGCTGAAATGCTTTAGCTATACTGTATATAATAAATATGTGTTTTTCGGGTTTCTATATGTCTGTGTATTAAGTCTTTCACTTCTATTATATATGTGTGTGGGAGGATTAAAATCCCAATTCTAAAATCATGCTGATCGACCATTGATCACAGAAGGATCAATGGAGATCCAAAGATCTCATGTTTATATGAAGGTTATGTGTGTTAACAGAGAGTGGCAAAGTAATTGTGTTTTAGGCGAGAATCCATCAAAGGGAACGAACTCCATTTACATAGAGAAATAGTGAAAACCCCTTAGCAAATCTGTAAAGTGGACCTGAAATATTATAAATCATGGCATATACCCTTATCGGGTCTGGAACGCATATCAGGTTGGCACATTGAGCCAGTCAGAACAAGCCTTTGAAATGTAGTGATAGCGATATGCGATTAAATCGCAACCGTCAGATCAGAAAGTAGATCGACGATGCAGATCTAATCGCTAATCGCAATCAGGGACTTAAGAGATAGCGTGAGCGTGATCAACGCCAACGGCCGACGAGCGAATATGGCGATATCACTGATAAACCAATCGGCGATCGGAGGTGTCGATAGTCAGGTATCAAAGGTCAAAGGTGGAGCGTCGTTGAGAAGCGACAAAAGGAACAAACCCGCCGATATATATAGAGGCGGGTGTATTATTTTTGAAGTCTGTATATTTGAAATGGAGCGGGATTTACATGGTTTCCCGTGTATTTTGTGTTATGAGTGGCTGCAGGGTTAAGGCTTGAACCCCATAGTTATATTGGCTCGGCTTCTAATGTAAGTCCGTGATTATAATTTAAAAGGCTTAAAGCCTAGAAAGCTTCCGATAAGGATTTGTGGGCCCATAACCCATAGGCCTCATAATTGTTTTGTTTAAGGAAAGGGATTTTTACTTACCCCCAAGATCTCTTTTCATCAAGTGGTATTAGAGTAGAATATGATTCTACGTGAAGAAGGAGTGCAAGAAGAAGTGAAAGGAGGTATAGTTGTTTAAAATTGGAGAGTTTGTGGTCTTACTATCGTGCAGATAGCGACAGTAGAAGGTGAGATGACTTGCAGCAAACTTAGAGCAAGGTGTGCTCATATGGTTCCAGAGGAGAGAACTAGAAGGATGCCAAAAGACCGAGTGAGGAGGGCTTGGTGAGGTGTCATGTAAAAAAGGAAGACTATTAATGCAGAGGTTTGGTTGCAGCTCACAAAAGACCATGAAGGCAGTTCCACTAAAGAAATGCAGCGGGTAGAATCGCCAAGGACAAGGAGAAGCATATGACCAGGAGGTCATAAAATTTTGTGCATCGGGAGTCTGATGCAGGAGCATCTAACCCCCCTAATCAAAGAGGAATCTGAAGCAGAGCAAAGAGAGGATAGCGTGGACCATGGAGCAAAACAGGGGAAAATCTATTTTAAAACAGATTTAAAGATGGAAGTGATAAGTCTCAAAGACTTGATCTAAATGTAATCTACCATGTGTTGTATGCATGCATGTAATGAGAGCTTTAAGGGCTTTTTATTAGAGGGTTGATCGGATCCTTCTGTGAACCGATCCAACAATGCTTCCTTATATATAGAGAGGGAAACACATAGTGACATGAATAGATTGTGTAATCAGTGCTTAGACTGATGTAGTCGGGGAAGAACCCATGTTAAGGTTGAAATGTTTTAGTTGTACTGTATATAATAAATATGTGTTTTGCGAGTTTCTACATGTCTGTGTATTAAGTCTTTCACTTCTGTTATATATGTGTGCGGGAGGATTGAAATCCCAATTGTAAAGGCATGTTTATTGACCATCGATCACGGAAGGATCGATGGCAATCCAAATATCTCGTGTTTATATGAATGTTATGCGTGTTAACGGAGAGTGGCAGAGTAACTGTGTTTTAGGCGAGAATCCATCAAAGGAAACGAACTCCATTTACACAGAGAAATGGCAAAAACCCCTTAGCGGATTCGTAAAGCGAACCTGAAATGTTATAAATCATGGCCTATACCCTTATTGGGTCTGGAATGCATATCGAGTCGGTGCATTGAGTCGGTTGGAATAGGCCTTTGAAATGTAGCAATAGTGATATGTCGATATCGCTGATAAAGCAATTGGTGATCGAAGGTGTCGGTAGTCGGGTATCAGAGCGATGTTGAGGAGTGACAAAAGGAACGTACCCGCCAATATATATAAAGGCGAGTGTATTGTTTTTGAAGTCCATATATGTGAACAAGAGCGGTATTTACATGGTTTCCTGTGTATTTTGTATTATGTGTGGCTGTGGGGTTAAGGCTTGAATCCGATAGTCATATTGGATCCGATTCTAATGTAAGTCTGCAATTATATTTTAAAAGCCCGAACCCATAGGCCTCAGAATTGATTTGTTTATGGAAAGGGATTTTGACTTACTTGCAAGATCTCTTTTCATTAAACAACCCTTTGAGGATGAAACTTGTTTGTTGCTAAATTGTTCCACATATGACAAACTTTCAGTCCAAAGGGCTGAATGCTTTGTGTAATTTTCTAGCAAACATATAGGAAGTTTTCCCAATGAACTGTAGTTTGTTTTAGATATGAAAAACTTTCAGTTCAAAGGGTTGAATGCTTTGTTGAATTGAATTTCTAGCAAACATATAGGAATATTTTTCAAGGAGTTGTTAGAATATAGAAAAAAACCATTTTCTAGCATAAGCAGGGATGAAGAGTTTATAAATGTATTGATATACAAGGCAATTTGAGTGATATATATTTGTATTAACATGACATATCTTATACAACTAAATATAAGAAGATAAATTTCATGGACTCTATTTTTATGATGTCCCATAAATATGTTTGAGCTCTTAGAGGATGGTAATAAAAGTTATGCTTCATTTAATTTCAAATTCATTTGCTCAACTAGATTCGTGGGTCATTTCTACTTCTGCCACATTTCCTCTCTGTACATACTACTTCCAAAATATAATATGTAACCTATTTAAAAATTTCCTTTGAAAAAGAGACTTCGGCCAGTAATTTAAATGCATAGTCCTCAAAAGCCATGTCAAAGTCATGCTTCCTCTTCAAAACAATGTGTACACTAATTTCTTTGATTTACATTTGGAGTTATTTGTTATTTATATTTTGATAAAATGAATTAAATTGATGAAATGTTCGTGATTTTTGTTTATATAATCCAAATGTAGACTTAATTGACATAGTCCTCATTGTTGGACAAAGAAAAACTTGTAATTTATTTATAAAGGATCCTTCTATTAGTACTGTTTTATGCAAGTTGAAGTATACATTGGTAATCTTTATTGTATCTTTAGTCATTTTGGTTTGTGTGCTTCGATACAAAATGATATTATGCAATCGTAAAAGGAGTAAATTTGTTGATCGTTGATATTGAAAATAATTTAGTGATGCATTTTTTCCTGTATACTCTAAATTAATACGGTTTACTTTGATGAAATGAAACCAAATAACATGGAGATCCTATGACAATTGTACTTGAAAGCATAGGAAACAGTGGATTTGTTCAAGTCGGCGGAAATCATTTTAGAGTTTCAATTACTATGAAGGAAGGGAGGTTCTCTAATTGAGTGAAATTGCTCAGTATGCTCCTACTTTCATATTCTCAACCGGAATCAAGTACCTGCATATTTTTCAGGAGGAAGTGGGAGAGTAATCAAGATGGATTCAGCCCTCGCAAGATGATGAAGGCAATAATCTAGTGATTGATTCAGTTTCTAGACACTCCTTATTACCTTACAAGGACTATAAGGATAGGTACTACGAGAAAAAAGAAATAGGTTGTTAATCATGTGAATAATTCCACTCCCTATAAAATATCATCGTAAAAATGTTTCATTTCGCTATTAGAAATATCATGGAATGGTTTGAAGTTCCACACACTCCTTTCTACCTGGAACTTTATTCCAAGTGTGGTTTTGACTGATGTTACAACTTTTATGATGTTGTACTGACACAATAGTAATGCATTGTAAGAAACCCTTTTCCAAGCCAGGATAAGACATGTTTTTGTTTTATATATATTAACTCACTCTTGAATGGGATCTTGTTAGAAGAGTAATATGGATACTAAGTCCAAAATCGATTAGTAAAGCTACCTTTGTAACAAAAGAAACCAATATAATCAGGCATAATCCAAAACTACTATAAGGAGATATAGATATGCATCTATAACATTTTCTATATGGATACTGAGTTCAAAATCAATCAGTAAAGATACCTTTTCTTTATTGCCTTTTGTAACAAAAGAAACCTATATAATCACCCAGAATTCAAAATTATTAAAAGGAGATCCAACTATACATATGTAACATTTTCTCAATTCGTCCGATCAAGTGAAATATTTAACTTTATAGTCTTGATTTGAATAAAAAGAACTTGGCATGGGTCTTTGAGAAGCCACACACATCATTTTTGTCAATATTTACCAAATTTCACATACAAACAACTTTTTTTTAAATAACAACCTCGATAAGATAATAGCTTCGTGGAAGGAAAACATAAATTCTTCCACATATTATAAAACCTAAATTATTCCTCATATTTTATGTTAGGACATGCATGTAAGTAATTTGTGTTGAAATAACTTATAGTATTGTATGTTAGGATATGTATGAAAGTTATTTGTGATGAAATAACATATAGAATTTGGATAAAGGATTATTTGCAATAAATGTCTCTACACTGGAAAAGGGCATGATTTGAGTTCAAAAGAAATGTTATCTGACACATGTCTATTCTCGGTATTCAAGATAGTCCAAAAGTATTGAACTTTTATTCACTTGAAAGCCTTTACCTACCTTTAACAGGATTACCTAAAAATTGTAGATTCAAAAAGACAAATCCTTATTAGGTGATTGATGCAAACATAATAGGAAGTGTATAAGTAGTCAATAAGAAGAAATACAATTAAAAACTGCATTGAGCATTTTTTAGTGTTATGCAACCATGCAATAGATATCTAAAATATATCATTACACTAACTCATATGTGCTTCATAACATTGAAAAATCTAGTAGTTGTTAATAATGTCTCAAAAAACTGCAAAATTAAGGGAATTAAATAATACTAAAATGTTGGATAAACATACCCATGGGGCATACAACAAACAATGCCAAGGTGTTATGTTAAGGTGCTTTGTGTTGTAAAGGTCACTTGTTCTCAATTAGAAGGGAAGGACTCGCAAAGATATGATTATGATGATGATGCTTAAGCGTGTTTTTGGGTTGTTGAATATTTTTGTATGTTATAAAAGCCTCACAGATATAGTATAACCTTCCTTCCTTCTAGTGTGACAAGAAAGTACATCCCACGGCTTGTCTGGTCTTATTCTTGCATCATCATATCATTTAATACACTTTAAATCTTTTGTTTTCATTAATGAATGTGTAAATTTTTGGATTTTGAAACTCCTTGTTGAGGGTTACTAATATTCTATGCAATATTGACAATCTGCTCGTCTTCTGTTTCTTATTTGGTTCAAAATTGAAGAGCTCCAATTTAGTGACTTAAATTGGAATGGACTTTTGTAAACTCCTATTGATTGAACAAGATAGGTTATGGGTTTTCATGTAGGTAAAACCATAACAAAAGTATTTCACCCATTTACCATTAAAACTTGAAATGAGACAACCAAGGACATGAAATTGCGAGCACTAGTGGGCCATAGGTTTTGAATAGAAGCATTCCATGATCTCGGGCCCTTGGCATCCAATGCAATGGAACTTCCCTAGAAAACAACGAGCAGCGGGAATAATACATCTCCAAACCGTGAACCACAAACATTGGCCGTTAACATCCACTAACCATGAGCTATCAAGAACCAAAAGAGAAACCACAAACCTCAAACTTTTACAAGCCAATAGAGCATCCACAAACCATGAACTATTGAAACCCGTGGACTGGGAAGGACAGGAGACTCCATTGAGAGGCCTTAGAGTCTTATAATGCACAACTTGACAATGTAAAGCAAAGTCTGACATTCCAAATAAGGAGCCACTGACTGAGTTGATAAATTACAACCTCTTATTGATCGAGAGGAATAAGAGCATTGTTCGTGAGAGTTGGACCATCACTGAAATCCTTAGAGGCCAGGGGAGACCTGAGAGAGACTATGTGAGCGTGAGAGGATGGAAATTCTTAGACCAAAGGAGGATGGCTACATTGACGCTCCAATTTCGAGAATTCCAACGCATACTGAGATACAGGCCAATTGAAGAGTGTTTGGATGCAATCAGAAGTGCAGGCATGGTGACCATAAACAAGCGAGAGAGAAACACTAAGCATAACTAACATCAATAATAAATTTTCAGAACTTCTCATCGGGTCCAAAGACAGGCTTAAAGAAGGACGCATATGAGCCATGATGCCATCTTCATTCATCTCCATCAAAGTAAGCCTCTTCGTGCAATAATAAGGCGACATGATGAACCAATGAGGGATGACGTACGATAATAGGATCAAGCAAATGATTCCATCTCACAAGTATAAATATGAGGTGTCAACCTGTATGAGGGTTGAAGTTATGGGCCAAGTGGCCACCTAATCCACCTGTGTTGAACGTGACAAGGACAGTTGTTTGGATACAACACCCATTGTGAGGATTCTTAATATTAACGTTAATGTTATTAATATCATTGATGTTCATAATAACATTAATATATTATAATACTGCCCCTAGTTCGTGGAATGCTTCTATTCAAAGCTGTGAAACCTAGCCCTTCTGGTTTGTTGGGGTATTTGGTTAGGTAGGAACCAAAATATTTTTCAAGATAAGGTATCAAATTGGAATCTTACATGTTCCCACATAGTGGCACTTTATAAGTTGATCCCTGAGGATGAACTGAAACAAAATCACTAGAACATTAATGCGGAAATCATTAACAAGGCTTTCCCTTTGGTGTATTTCGATGGATTTGCTCAACAAGATGGTTGTGCTAGAGGAGCAGTTTTGTATTTAAATGAAGATCATTATTACAAGATGAATTTGGATTTAGGGAGAGGCACAAATAACTATGCATAACTTAATAGCCTTAGACTTCTTATTTTTTCCCTTGAGAAAGGATGTCAGCAACTGCAAATATTTGGTAACTCTAAACTAGTCATAAATTGGTTCAATGCACACACTCAAAAATGTGCTAGAAACTATTACAATAAAATCACATTTTGACTATGTAATTTGTCGTCGTATCTACAAGGAAAGGAACCAGATTTCTGACAGTCTATCTAAAGAAGCAGCGCATCAGCATTTTGGTACTTGGATGACACAGGAACATATAGGACACGAGTTCTACCAGTATTTTCACAAGCCATTCATTGATCTTCAGCCACAGGGGGCAGTGGCAACTTGATCCTACACAACACATAGATGGACCTGTTTTTACAAAACTTGCTTTATGGAATGTATATATTTTAAATGTTTTTTATTTCGAGTTACAGTTATCTATCAATTATTATTTGAAATCTATAAAATATTGTGGTAGTTATGACCACCAATTTTGAGATATGCTCCTTTTGTAGCATCTACAGCGTGTATTTTTCAATATTTTATATAATGAAAATTAAGATTTTTCTTTGGGAAAGCAAATATTATTCTTGTTTTTATATTATTAATATGAATGTAATTAATAATATTGATCATTATTTTTATTATATTCTTTATGTTGATATTAATATAATTACTTAAATAATATTAAAGTTAATAGTATTAAAATTATTAATAATATATTAATTTTATTTAATATTATCAGTAATATTTTTATTAATATGAATAATTTGATTATATTATTATTAAAAATATTTAACATTATTAATGTTATAATTTAATATTAAATATATTTATTAACATTGTAAACTAATATTAAAACAATAATTTAATAAAAAACAATATGACATAGAATAAATAGTAAGAATGATCATAATTTCACATTATAATAATAATAATAATAGGATGATCATCATGTATGTCGGTCCTTAGAGAAGATTATCATAATGATGATAATAAAAATGTAGTCCCACTAAGCTTACAAAAATAAAAACTTAATTTGACATAGAATAAATAGTAAGAATGATCATCATTTCACATTATTATAATAATAATAATACGATGATCATCATGTATGTCGGTCCTTAGACAAGATTATGATAATGATGATAATAAAAATGTAGTCCCGCCAAGCTTACAAAAATAAAAATTTAATTTGACATAAAATAAATAGTAAGAACGATTTCACATTATAATAATAATAATACGATGATCATGTACGGCGGTCCTTAAATAAGATTATCCTAATGATAATAATAAAAATGTAGTCCCACAAGGTTACAAAAATAAAAACTTAATTTGACATAGAATAAATAGTAAGAATAGTCATAATTTCACATTATTATAATAATAATTGGATGATCATCATGCATGTCGATCTTTAAGAAGATTATCATTAAAAATGTAGTGCTACCAAACTTACAAAAATAAAACTTAATTTGACATAAAATAAATAGTAAAAATAATCATAACATATGTCGGTAATTGAAAAAGGTGAGTGAAAAAACTATGATATATATATATATATATGTATTATCCATTTCTAAATGTTTTATATTTCTCTCTCAACTGCACATTAATATCTGAGTTCAGCTCGTGTTAATTTGTATTTCTACCCTTTGACTTGGGACGTTAATTTTTATTTCTACCCTTTGACATAAGTAATTGTGAAATATTATCCTTTTAAAAGTCAATAAGTAATGTAATTGAATGCCGGTTGATATGCTTTATATTATGTTATCGCAGGCAGCAGATTTTCTTGCCATGCAAAGTCTTTTGGATTTTTCAAGTGAGAAATTGGAGAGAGAAATCCTTGCAAGGCCAGAGTTCGAGATATATTTTTAATTAGTGATGAATTTTTTATATAAAAATAATTAAATCAAAGAAAATCTATATTTAGTTAGTTTGATACTTTTTTAGGAGTAGTTTTTAAGTCTGATATTTTGGAGTTTTTGGTGAATTTCTGGCGAAAAGTTTTATGGCTAAAACTTGACCTGTGTTGTTTAAACTCGTTTTTTTACTGCATATATGGATTCAACATGGTCAAAAATCTTTAAGGCATAATGGTTCTTTGCATAATGTTTTGATTGCCTCTCCCTCCATAAATAATCACTGAGATTTTCGAATTGCCAATGATGTAGCTGCTTTTCTTTTGCATGTCCTAGATTTTCCTAATGTGTACACTATTGTAGGTGATATGGGTGACATCAGTGAGGTTTGGGATTGCAAATTTCCATACTTTAGTGGAGATACTTTAGTGGAGAATGAACACAGTTGAAAAATAGGATAGGTATCTTCTTTGGATTTTGTCATAATATGCACTGGGAAGGCCCATGAATAGTTCTTTTTTTTTATAGATTTTTTGCGGGTAAAATTTTTCCATCTACTAGTTCCCAGCAGAAAATGTTAACTTTGGGAAAACCATCTTTATTTCAGATTTTACCCCACATGTTATCCAATTTAACGGGTTTTGGTAGATTGCCAATTAACCTTTCTTAACCTTCTTTAACTATATACCTATTTTCTTAAATCCTATCCAGATTATGTGATCTAACTTGAAGCTTGCAATTGGAGCATATCCCTTTAATATTTCCTTTTATTTATATTCTTTATTTCCTTACTCCCCATTTTGGGTTAGGCTTTGGATCTTCTTGACCAACTTGTTCATGATTTTGAACAACTTCAAAGTGGTTTACGGACGTGGAGGCCTCGTTTTTGTTTTGGGTGTTTGCATATGGTGCCAATGTCAATTTATTTCCTTCTTTTCTTAGCATCTACCATTGTTATCATTGATCTATTGTAGTTTTTGTCCCTTTTCTTCTGAGAGTCTTGGAACATTTTCTAGCAAAAGTGGTTGTATTCGTGATATAAAAAACATTTAGCAAAGTATTCATCACATAAACATCATTTGAATGATATGTGCTCGTAATCTAGGGTTTGGCGACCTATCCACTCCCTTGTTGTGATATTAGTCATAGAAGGAAGCCCCTTTTCTAGATCTTTTCTAAACCGACATCCACTCATATTTTGGTGCATGTAAACTATGAGTCAACTACCAACTCCACTTTTGATTGCCCTTTTTCTAGATCAACATTCAGGCATATTTTGGTGCATGTAAACTGGGAGTCATCTACCAACTCTACTATTCATTTCCCTTAGCAATCATCGCTCTAGTACGATAGTAACAGTCTGGTGAGTTTAACCCAAATTAGGATCGTAATCAACACCAGTTTTTTTCAGCAAAGAAATCACTAGCAGTGAATCACCACGTTCAAATGTAAATGTACAAAATTCAAAACTTATTCACCAATAAAATATTAATAAATATATTTCTTTAATTAGATGGTAAGGTTTTTTCTTTTTATAAGAAATTCCCCCATTTTCCACTCTGCACTGGTCTACAGCATTGAATTGAATGTTAGAAGATTAAAATGTCTTTCGTAGTTGGATCCTACTTCAACCAACTTCACTGCCATTACCCTACTGCCACTCATTATGCAACCATTCATGAACGATTGGGATTTGGTTTGAGTCTCTCAAATGTGGTGGTTGCTGCTCTCTACAACTGTATTCAAAGTCTAAGCAGAGCTATTTTCGAAAACTGCGATGGGTGATTATAAGCTGTGTGTGTTTAGTGAATCGGACTTCCTGAATTTATACGAGTAGTCTTATCGTCATTAATAGGGCTATGGGAAGACTGTAGTTAATGAAGCAATTAGACGTATAAATCCGTTCATTCGATATTTCTGTGGAAATGCAAAAGATACATTTTGAAGCTATGAAAGAGTTTTTAACACGGAAGCTGGAGACGCTGATTCCGAAGGATATTCATGAAAAATTCAAGGATGTATTTAGTTTTGTAGAATCGGGCGAATCATATGTATTTATGACCATATTTCCATGTAGAATCGGGCGAAATCTTTCATGTAGCTTAAGACTTGGTGACATTGCCAGGCTTTTAAATTTGTTACTTTTATATCTGAATTCGCTGAGACTAAATCCTTTGCTTCATAATACAGTCCAACACATCCATACTAAGGATATCAAGAATGATTTTTGCTCTACATTTCCGCAAGCTCCTTTGTCTCCAAGCAAGAAGGTATATCATTTGTATCTGGTACAGTCATTCTTATGCCCGTTAGCAGCGAGGGCACCAGATCAGCACCATTCACAAGTCTGAAGCTACAAAGATTCTGCAATATGTATCAATTTCATCCAAAGACAAATAATATTCTTCTTTTTTTATTCAACTTTGGTATCTTCCTCGCTATGGTTGAAGGTGACATGTCACTTGGTCATGGAAGAAACCCAGTGGTTTCTAAGTCTTTTTTTGATATCATATCATTTATTTTCTTTTATATTATCTGAATTCTCCTTTTTAACATATTTTTTTGGGAGTTAATAAGTTTTTTTTTTTTTTTTCCGAAGGTGGTAAAACCTATCAACTCAGGTGTCAAACCAACAGTGAGGACAGCCATCTCTGGCTGCTATCCGCGAATGCTGGGATGACTCATCACTGTTAAATAGGAAAACCACGCAACCTGACATAACCCTGCTGGTGGTCCGTAATCGGGAGCAGGCTCTCACTCCTGCCAGATGCCTCTGGGTCTTGGGCCGTTAACCTGTTTCCTTACGTCCGAGGAAGACGAGCTCTTAGCCAAACAGAAGCAGTTTTACGGCAGACTCCAGGCCGAGGAGTTAATAAGTTATTAATAAATATATATATATATATATATATATATATATATATAATTATTAATAAATTAAATACAATTTATATATACATTAAATATCATATGTAAAAATTATTTATTAAAGTTTAAATTTTAAAATAAAAAATTAATATATTGAAAAGTTATTTATTTATTCTTAAGCTTTTTTATTTAATTATTATTATTAATAAATGGTTTAAGCATTCTTATTTTAAATTATTCAAAGTTAAAAATAGAAGAATGAAACTTACATTATCTAAATACTTTACAAATAAATTATAGAGTAAATATTAGAGTGTGTGAATTAAATGTTGCACTTTTTAAGAATATTATAATTAAATTACAAAATTATTTTTTATGTAACTAATAAATTGTATAAATTATATTGTCTATTTAACTATTATTATTATTTGAATAAAAATGACAAAGTTGGTATTTTTTTGGATAATGTATATTATTAATGATAAATTATAAAAATAGAATAAGTCTACTACCTCAGCCCCTCACTCACACACACACACACACACACACATATATATGACTACTAAAGTCTATATAATTCTCTTTAGTGAGAAAAGGGCACCACAAGGGGAGCATTTGGTTTAGATAAATCCTTGCAGGTCTCAAAGGATCAAGAGACAGGATAAGAAGCGCAAAACCTCGATGTAGTGATTTTTGTTGATTGAATAAACTATGGGTCGAATTTGTGAAGGAAAAGACGAATTGGAAGGAATTTAGAAGTTTGTACCCATATATTTCTAAATCAAACAAAGTGCAAGCTGTATCACTGTTATTGGGAGTGATTTTCACCATATTTCTAGGGCATGTTTGAGTTATATGGAAGGTTGACTTATTGCTTATTGGTTGTTGCATTTTTATAGAGGTTGTGGTTGAGATTGGGCACATTTTGTTTGGCTGGGAATTCCATTCTTGTAGTCGCATGAATACTAAATTATAATTAGACTTTGGGACGTTCCACTACATAAAAGGGCTTCTTAGCATGGAGGAGTGAGGGTGCACTAAAAAGAACTCATAATTTTCTTAAGGTTGGAGATTGGAACCATATTCTTGAGGTTGCGGCCAACAGTAAGCTAAATTTTCACCTCATTTCCTCATTGTTGAGTGAAAATATTGGTTAAATATTCCTTGTATAGGTGACCCACTATCGTATAAAGGCTGCGAAATACTCCAGAAAGTCAAACTAAGTTTTATTCCAAGTTTTGGGTGCATTCAAACTCTAAATCTGCATCTACAACAAGGTTGGGAAGAATAAACAAAGATCATATCATTATAATTGTGTTTCATAAAATGTTATCCCTTACTTCCTCTTAAATTGCTCGGATTTGGGGTTATTGTTGCATTTGGTGTATTAGGCAATCATTTTCCACTGAGTCTAAAATAAAGAGATTATGTCCCAGAAAACCATTGAATCAAGCATAAACCAGAAAACCCAAAAAAAGCTTGACGAAATGCCAAACTCAAAATTCCAAACAAAATTTGTTAATTAACATGCAATTTGGAGGGATAAGTAGACTAATTACTTTTGTAGTTTAAGTTCACTTGTACAAAAGGTTGTGATCACGTTTTAAGAGAAAACACTTCCGAATAGGATTAACAAAAAGTGTTTGACAAAAGTTGTCAACACCAATAAACCATTGAAATCCGCAGTAGAGAAAATGTAGTTGAGCCAAAACATTGATTCTTTTTTTAAATGGAGGGGAGAGGGATCATTAAGAGTAAGAAGTAGGTGAAGTTTTTGTCCTCTATGGAGAATACGGGGTCCCTTTGTTGACTTGTGCACTTCAATCCCACCATACTCTAGACAATGGTGGCTCTAGCCTATGGAAGCAGTTGTGCAAGAGTTTTTGCAGAAGGCCCCTTATCAACTTCAACACAATATTGCACCGTGGCTCTTAAGAATTTGCAATCAATTCAAGAATAAGACTAGAAGTCGATAGCAGAGAACAATTTTCAAAAGATTCAAATATCTATCAAGGTAGCTCGGACACTGGGGTACATGCCTCTAGAATATTTTAATGGATGTATTGCTACGAAGCAGGTCGATGTTTACAACGTTGTAATGTTGATGATGGAGATTGTCAATGTAAGGAAGCATAACCTTTGTATCTAGGTTTCATTGACTCTCGTCTCTGACGTTTGGGTCCATATATTACATGCTTGCACATACCCATATCCACAAGTAGTTGGTCTTGAATTATCTATAACTTTAATCAATGTATCATTTGTGAGTTGATATTAGAGATATAGTTCAACGAAATATAAGTGAGAAAATTTGGCAAAAGACAAAGGAACATATGAACTACTATAGTATGGAAATAATTCCTATTGTTATATATGAGGAATACAAACGTTGACATAAGTCCATATCAGTCTCTGCAAGACAATTCGCATGTACGATAAATATGAGTTTGCAAAACCTAGAAATTGGAACAAGAAGGTGGGAACAAGTGGAAAAATAGAACACATGTGTCTTCTATGTGATGAACAATGATGCGGGAACATCTAACTCCCCTTTAATCAAAGAGGAATCCCAAGTGGAGCAAAGAGAGGACAACATGGACCATGGAGAAAAACAAGGGAAACTATGTTTTAAAACAGATTTAAAGATGGAAGCGATAAGTCTCAAAGACTTGATCTAAATGTAATCTGCCATGTGTTGTATGCATGCATGTAATGAGAGATTTAAGGGATTTTTTTTAGAGGGTTGGTCGGATCCTTCCATGATCTGATCCAGCAATGCTTCCTTATATATATAGAGGGAAACATAGAGTGACATGAATAGATTGTGTAATCAGTGCTTAGACTGATGTAGTCAGGGAAGAACCCATGTTAAGGCTGAAATGCTTTAGCTATACTGTATATGATAAATATGTGTTTTGTGGGTTTCTACATGTCTGTGTATTAATTCTTTCACTTCTGTTATATATGTGTGTGGGAGGATTGAAATCCCAATTGTAAATTCATGTTGATCGACCATCGATCACGGAAGGATCGATGCTGATCCAAAGATCTCGTGTTTGTATGAATGTTATGTGTGTTAACGGAGAGTGGCAGAGTAACTTTGATTTAGGTGAGAATCCATCAAAGGCGACGAACTCCATTTACACAGAGAAACGATGAAAACCCCTTAGCGGATCCGTAAAGTGGACCTGAAATATTATAAATCATGGCATATACCCTTATCAGGTCTAGAATGCATATTAGGTCGGTGCATTGAGCCGATCGAAACAGACCTTTGAAATGTAGCGATAGCGATATGCGATTAAATTACAATCGTCAGATTGGAAGGTAGATCGACGGTGCAGATCTAATCGCTAATCACAATTGGGGACTTAAGAGTAGCGGGAGTGTGATCAATGCCAACGGCCGACGAGCGAATATGGTGATATCGCCGATAAACCAATTGGCGATTGGAGGTGTCTGTAGTCGAGTATCGGAGGTCAGGGGTGGAGCGACGTTGAGGAGCGACAAAAGGAAAAGACCCGCCGATATATATAGAGGCGGGTGTATTATTTTTGAGGTCCGTATATGTGAATCGGAGCAGGATTTACATGGTTTCCCGTGTATTTTGTATTATGTGTGGCTGTAGGGTTAAGGCTTGAACCCGATAGTTATATTGGCTCCAATTCTAATGTAAGTCCGCGATTATAATTTAAAAGGCTTAAAGCCTAGAATGCTTTTGATAAGGCTTTGTGGGCCCATAATCCACAGGCCTCATAATTTATTTGTTTAGGGAAAGAGATTTTGACTTACCCCCGAGATCTCTTTTCATCAAGTGGTATTAGAGCAAAAGACGATTCTACGTGAAGAAGGAGTGAAAGCAGAAGGGAAAGGAGGTATAGTTGTTTAAAACTAGAGAGTTTGTAGTCTTACTATCGTGTAGATAGTGGTAGCAGAAGGTGAGATGACTTGCAGCAAACATAGAGTAGGTTAATATGTATACAACAACAACATGTCTTATCCTCGCTTGGGAAAGAGATTCTTACAATGCATTACTATTGTGTCAGTACAACATCATACAAGTTGTAACATCAATCAAAACCATGCCTGAAAAGAACTTCTAGGTAGAGAAGAGTGTGTAGAACTTCAAACCATTCCATGATATTTCCAACAGCCAAATGAAACAATTTTACCATTGTATTTCATAGTCAGTGGGCTTATTCACATGATTAGAAGCCGATTTATTTTTTCTCATAGTAGATATCATTGTAGTCCTTGTAAGGTAATAAGGAGTGTCTACAAATTGGATCAATCACCAGATTATTACCTTCATCATCTTGTGGGGGCTGATTCCATCCTCATTACTCTCCCACTTCCTCATGGAAAATATGCAGTTGCTTGATACCAATTGAGAATATGAAAGTAGGAGCATACAGAGCCATTTCACTCAATTACAGAACCTCCCTTCCTTCATAGTAATTGAAACTCTAAAATGATTCCTGCTGACTTGAACAAAACCACTATTTTCTATGCTTTCAAGGACAATTGTCCTAGGGCCTCGAAGAAATTAGTGTACACATTGTTTTGAAGAGGAAGTAGGAATTTTACGTGACTTTGACATGGCTTTTGAGAACCATGCATTTAAAGTACTCGTCGAATTCTCTTTGTCAGAGGAAATATTTAAATAGGTTACATATTATATTTTGGAAGTAGTATGTATAGAGAGGAAATGTGGCAGAAGTAGAAATGACCCAAGAATCTAGTTGAGCAAATGAATTTGAAATTAAATGAAACATAACTTTTATTACCATCCTCGAAGAGCTCAAACAGATTTATGGGACATCATAAAAATAGAGTCCATGAAATTTATCTTTTTATATTTAGTTGTATAAGATATGTGATGTAAATACAAATATATGTCACTCAAATTGCCTTGTATATCAATACATTTATAAAAACAATGTAAACTTTGAAACGAGAACTGATACTGTTACCCGTTTCGTAGAGATAGAGAAAAAATGACCCGATTTTCAAAAGTGGTGATGCAGAATACACATGTTTTTTTTAGAACATGGTTTTTGGAACTTTAATTTTTTTCATGTGCATTAAGTTTTAGAATGGTAGTGATTTTCATGCTGATTTTAAAAAGTGGGTATTCTGCATCACACTCTTTTTTTAAAAGACCTATTTTTTGACTTTTAATTTTCTAGTGTGTGAAATGTAAAAAATTATTTTCTAAATTTGATAGTTTTTGAAGTGGTCATTTTATTCATATTTTCTTGTTCTCTATCTTAATTTTTTTTTTTTAGGGGGGTTTTTATTGTTTTGCGTTTTTAAATTAGAAAGTCGATAGTTTGAATTTTAGATAATCTACATATTTATACATCCTTAATTAATTTTTCAATCCACATGAAATAATTGTTTCTAAAAAACAATATTTTTTAACAATGGACATAAAAATAACCATTTTTAACATAAATATAACAAAAAAACTAAACTTTTTGATAATTTTTTGCTAGAATTAACATGTCAAAATCACAATTTTTATACAAAAATATTAACTAAAAATGGTCAAATAATAGTTTTTTTTATGAATTTCATGTCAAAAAAATAATAATAACAACTTTTTTTTCAAAAAATAATAATTAACTTAAAAATCAATGCGAAAATCACAAATTACAAATATTGAACACATAACAACTTTAATTCATTGATTATTCTTTTCATGAAATGTCAGAGTCAAAACATTGCAAAGCTTGATTTCCAGTTATAACTTAAATTTAATCAACAATGTCACGTAATCCAAACTCTTCTTCCTCTAGAGTTTCATCATTGTCATCTTCCACAATATTTTTTGCTTCCTTTTGCGCAATTTCCTCTTCTAATGGGTCTTTGATGTCTGCGAATCTCCCAATATATGTCTTTCCAAACATTCCATGTAATGGTGGTTGGGGTTCCTTTGCCTTTTTTGCCACACGTGATTCATTAAAGTCCCCTTTCCTCAACCCAATTTCTTGCATTTCATCTGGAAGAAATTGAAGAGCATTAATTCTTTGCTGAATTAAATTGCATTGTAATGGATCTTTCTCAATTTCAATGCAATTTCTTCCTTTTTGAAGGCAGCATGCTAGTGTTGTACCTAATTATCAAGAACAAAAAAATAATGAAGTAAATTAGTACAATGACATATTAATTAAAAAAAAGAACATATTGAAATTCAATTCCATGTGCAAAAACCTACCTGAGCCAGAAAATAAATCCAGAACCCAGTCTCCTTCATTTGAACATATGTCTATAAGATAGTTAATCAATAATTGTGGTTTCTGATAAATGTTAACTATCTCTCCTTTTGCTCCTTTGTCTTCATATGTTAGTTTTCTCACAACAGCATCATAAGTCAATATTTTGCTATGACTCTTTCTCTCCACCCGATTAAAAATCATAGACATATGGCTATCATCTTTTGCCCAACTATCAATATGAATGAACTCACAGTCATTTATAAATTGTTGATCTTCATTGTTAAAAAGATTTGACATTTTCCTGTAACATAAAATACTAAAAGTTCAATTAACTTGTACATAAATGAATTTTTCAACATTAATCAAATATACCTTTAAACATCTTACCATGTAAGCTGCATCCTTGAATTTGTTTTCCCCTTGAAGCTTGACAATACCATTGCCAGTTTTGTGTCTAAATGAAATGTCACAAATCTCCATAATGGTGATGACGTCACTTCCATAAATCCCGCCACCACTTTATTAAAAGCTTGATAAGTATAAGGGTCACTATCATAGTAAATTAAAAATAGTACACAGATGATTAAAACTGAAAGTATAAATCAAGTTACCTTTTTAAATGAAAGATAAAAAGATTTTAATGTTGATGTAGAACTTGAATCTGGATAGTTGCGTACAACATCATCCCAACTATCTTCATTCAACAGTTTAACCATTTGTTCCTGAATTTTCATGTAAACTTTATGACTGCATAGATAAAGTAAGAAAAAGTTAATATAATGATATGTATAACAAATACTACCAATAACAACATGTTTTATTTAAAAGATAACTATAATCCTGGAAATAAGTAAAAATAATTCATCAAACTTACTTTTGAAATTATTCAGACATTTCTTCCAATGATAATTCCCCTGACCTCACACGAGATAATATTGTTTTGACAATTTTTTCATCTTTCACTCCTTGCATCGCCCTCCAAGGCGTGATGGTCATATCGTCTGGAAGTTGCTTCAGTTTAGGAGCTGATTTATTGTTGCTAGATATCAATGGCTTAGACTTTTTGACCCTCTGGTTTTTAATGCCAATGTCTTCCCACATGCTAAAAATGTCATCAATCAAATTCCAAATATCTCCAGTTCTAAATGCCAATTGGAAAATGTTATCAACACCTCTGAATAAATCGCTATATCTGCTGTCTTTTCCTCCTTTTGAATTGGTTTTCTCTTCAATTTGATAGCCTATTTCCATACAACATTCCTTTCGGAAATCTGCAGTAATATTTTTCTTATCCCCACCACATTTTTCTAGGAATTCACTATGAATAAATCTAACCTTTTGGATCAAAGTCATAGACATCCTATATTCATTATCTGAATTATGATCCAATGCCACTAAATTTGCTTCTGTTTCATTTAAACCAGCATAAATGATACATTTCATTATTTCAAAACATGGGTTATTAGGATATTCCTCCATTAATTGTCTTTGAGCTTCAACAGAATGGTTCCCCCCAAGCACATAATAATTGTATTCAAAACATTTTGACTTATCAAATGCTTCTTTGTTGGGAACTTGAAGTGGATCAACAAGAAGCACATAACTAACCACATGAGCATATGGATTGTACCTCATGAATGTCTTCAAGTTGTGAACATGCAGATGATGTGGCTTTCTGATTTGATATTGGCATTGTCCTTCACTTGCCTTATAGGTTTGTCTGACATTTAACTGAAATGTACGACCACCATCAATTAAGTTTCTCCTTGTCAAATTCTGTCGAATGGCATTTTGTTTTGTTTTGATTATGCCATCATCTAAATCAGCTCCTGGTGTAATGATTTCTCTACTTTCTTTTGAAGTTTCACTAGGTTCTTGACTGCTGGTAATGACTACTTCAAGATCTTCAACTCTACTTTTTTTCGTCATAACATTCTCAAGAGATCTATTCTTGGGCATTGTTACTTTTGGTCTTTTATGACCTTCTTCAATTCCAATGTCATCTTCAGTAATGGCAACATATGCTTCATTGTCAATTTCAACTTCATCGTCCTCAAAAGTAACTTGTTTACCCTTGCTAGATTTATCCACCAGAGGCCTTTTTTTCTGATTCTTTGGATGTAGTTTTGTAGCATCATCAATTACTACATTTTCCATGTTTTCCATATCTTCTTCTGACACTGAGTAAAAATGGTTGACAACTTTCATGATATCATGCTCTATGAAATGAATGCCTCCCAACCTAATTGAACAGCTTTCAACAAAATTCTGCCAAACAAAATATCATATGTTAATATAAACAAAGTTAAAAAAATATAGCGAGAAACTTTCAAAACGCAAAATAAAAATACAAATAACAATACTTACGATGTTTTGTGTCATCTCATTTACGATTTGTTTACACAACTTTGTAGATACCTCTCTCGTGTCATATAATGAATATGATAGTCGGTATTTAATCCTTTCATGTGACATGGGAGCTTTTGTAAGTACGTAAACAACTTCAGTGTTTGGTACCGAACACATACCTATGACTCTTCCCATCACCTCCAAATTTTCATTATTTTGGGGTATATCAATGTATAGATATATATTCACAGTTGTGCTCTCTCTTTCTTTCACATACCAGACTCTTGATGGAAATTTCACTTCTTTTGAACTTTTCCAATATGAGATTAGCTTCTTATCACTTGAAGCACTTCAAATATTTGTAGGCATGAGCTCAAGTGGAGTTCGTTCACCAATGTTTTTTAAAGATACACCTTTAAGACTCTTTGGTCCAGAAAGATTCACAGAAATTTTTCGTCATGCCATTTTCGTAAAAAAAACACATAAATTAGTAAATAAAATAACATATTAACTTAAATTAATAACAAAAATGTACCATAATTTTTTTATTTGTATAATCAGAATTGCCTAGCCACCTCTAACGGGCAGGCAGGTCGATGGGAGAGCGGGAGGTCAGGTGAGGGATAATGAGGCTAAGTAGACATTTAGGCAAGTATGGGTGAGCCCCTACGCACGCGCCCCCCACGACCCCCTAAGCCTCCCCCCCTCCCGGCCCCCCTCCCCTTCCCTCACCCTACCCCCTACCGTCCCCCCACACCCCCGCCCCCAAAACCCCCTCCCCCCCCATCCCCCGCCGCCAAACCCCCTACACCCCCTAACACCTCCCTGCGGCCGCCCCTCCCCACTGCGCCCACCACTCCCCACACCACGCGCCCCCCTACCCCACCCCCCCCATCTCCGCACCCTACCCCTTACCCCCCCAACCCTTATCCCCCCCCGCTATTCCCCACCCGCGCCCTACCCCATTCCCCCCCCCGCCCCCTACCCTAACCCCCTTCCCTACCCCTACCCCTCGCCGCCCCCTACCCTACCCCATTCCCCCCCCGCATTCCCCCACCCTACCCCTACCCCCCCCATTCCGCCTACCCTACCCCCCCCCACGCCCCCTATCCTACCCCCCACATCCCCGCACCCTACCCCTACCCCCCCCCATTCCCCCCCCACACCCCCTACCCTACCCCCCCCCGCTACGCCCCGTATCCTACCCCCCCCATTCCCCCCCCCCCCCCCCGTCCTACCCCATTCCCCCCCCCCCCCCCCCCCGCCCCCTTATCCTACCCAATCCCCACCCCGCCCACCCGGCCCACCCAACCCACCTGCCCTACCCCGCCCACCCGCCCCACCCTGCCCACCCGGCCCACCCGCCCGACCCGGCCCACCCCACCCCCCCGCCCCACCCGGCCCACCCCACCCACCCGACCACTTGGCCCACCCGCCCTACCCGACCCACCCCACCACCCCTCCCCCTCCGCCTCCCCCTCCCCCGCCCCTCCCCGGCCCCCTCTTCCGCCCCTCCCCCTCCACCTCCCCCTCCCTCGCCCCTCCCCGGCCCTCTCCGCCACCCCCGCCTCCCCTCCCCGGCCCCCTCCGCCTCCCCCTCCTCCCGCGCAGGGCCACCCCCGGGCCGCCCCGCCCTGCCCGACCGGCAGCGGGTCGATTCTGGGAATCGACCCGCCACCGGTCGGGCGGGACGGGGCGGCCCGGGGGTGGCGCTACCATGCGCGCAGCGCCACCCCCAGGCCACCCCGCCCCGCCCAACCGGCGGTGGGTCGATTCCCGGAATCAACCTGCTGTCGGTCGGGCATGGCGAGGCTGCACGGGGGTGGCCCTGCGCGGGCGGAGGGGGAGGCGGAGGGGTGGGCGGAGGGGGGCGGGGAGGGGCGAGGGAGGGGGAGGGGGAGGGGCGGCGGAGGGGGCCGGGGAGGGGCGAGCGAGGGGGAGGTGGAGCGAAGGGGGAGGGGCGGGGGAGGGGGCTGGGGAGGGGCAGGGGAGGGGGAGGCGGAGGGGGAGGGGTGGCGGGGTGGGCCAGGTGGGGCGGGTGGGCGGGGTGGGGATGGGGTGGGATAGGGGGCAGGGCGGGGGTAGGGTAGGGGGCGTGGGGGGGTAGGGGTAAGGTGGGGGGATGGGGGGGGGGGTAGGGTGGGGGGATGGCGGGGGTAGGATAGGGGGCGTGGGGGGGGGATGGGGGGCGATAGGATAGGGGGCGTGGGGGGGAATGGGGGGGGGGTAGGGGTAGGATGGGGGGATGGGGGGGGTAGGGTAGGGGGGGTATGGGTAGGGTAGGGGGATGGGGGGTAGGGTAGGGGGGGTAGGGGTAGGGTAGGGTAGGGTAGTGGGGGTAGGGGTAGGGTAGGGTAGGGCGGTAGGGCTAGGGGCAGAAGGGGAAGGGCGGGGGGGGGGGCGGTAGGGCTAGGGGCAGAAGGGGGTGGAGGGAGAGGGGGCACGGGGAAGGAGTTACACGGTGGGGCCCATGGGGCTGGTGTTAAGGAAGGGGGGGAGGAGTTGAGATTGGAGGGGAATGGGAGTTAGGGGGTGGGCTTATGGGGAGGAGAGTTGTGGGGTAGGGAAGGAAGAGTTGGGGAAAGGGTGCATGGGTGGGTGAGTTGGGGGTGGCAAGGGTTGGCGCATGGGTAGGGTAGAAGGGGGAAGAGGGCATGGGTGAATGGGAAAGATCAGTAATGGGTTGGGGGAAGGGGGCACGACGACGACCTACCCACGGTTATTGGGTGATTGAGTTTGATTGGGCCCACCATGCTCACGATTGACATAATTGTTATTTTGGCTTGGAAAAATTATTAATTTAAAAAAAAAATCTTCTACGACGTTAAATTAATTTAATATGAAAATTTTGAAAAAAAAATTGAACTTACCTTTCAATTGCGATAATTCTTCATTGAATATGTTGTTGATAGCAATATAGCTGCTCCACAAATTCACGTCTTTCAATGAACTTCAGAAATCCTGGATGTGAGGTAAGTAATAGTGATAACGAAATTTAATATATAAGTGAAAATACGAAGATGTTTTTCTGTACGATTAATGTGGGATAATTTTTGTTAAATTATTATAGAGCGAATATTGTAGAGTTATTTTACAATGGATTGAATGTGGGATTAATTTGTTTTAGAATATATTATAAAAAAAAAAAAAAAAATAGTTGTTTAGTAAATATTATATACTTTAACTATTAGAATAATTAATATAGAAGTTGTGGTTTAGAATTTGAATTTCAGTGATTGATTTCATAAAAAAAATTAGTTTATGTTTTTCAATGAATTGTAGAATAAAATAATAAAGGTAAATAAATCTAACAAACTTTTGGAGGGAAATATTTTCGCGAAAATTTTTGGAGGGAAATACTTTCGCGAAAATTTTTGGAGGGAATAATTTTGGAGGGAATATTTCATTCTTTAAGCTATATAATATTCTTAGGAGACTCCATTTGTATCATTCAACATCTTCTATTTGAAAGGGATGGATTCTTCTGATGGTGAGGTTTCGATTTATACACCATCAACATTTTCATCGCGTAACAACTCTATTCATATTGATGAATATAGCGGGAATTCTTCCACTATGAATAGAAAGTCAATTCTTCCACTTAGTCCTGATTCTAAGGACTATGAAAGCAGTGGTGATGAAGAGCATGATGGTGAAGTTCAAAAGAATGGAGTGTCACGATGTCCACTTAGTCCTAATTCTGAGGACTATGAGAGTAGCAGTTTTGAAGAGTGTGATGGTGAAGTTCAAAAGAATGGAGGGTCACGGTGTCCACTCAGTCCTAATTCTGAAGACTATGAGAGCAGTAGTTTTGACGTGCATGATGGCAAATTTCAAAATAATGGAGTGTCACGGTGTCCACTTAGTCCTAATTCTAAGGACTATGAGAGCAGTAGTGATGAAAAGTGTGATAATGAATTTCAAAAAAATGGAGTGTCAAAGTGTCCACTTAGTCCTAATTCTAAGGACTATGAGAGAAGCGGTGATGATGAGTGTGATAATGAATTTCAAAAGAATGGAGTGTCAAAGTGTCCAGTTAGTCCTAATTCTAAGGACTATGAAAGCAGCGGTGATGAAGCGCGGGATGATGATTTTCAAAAGATTGGAGTATCACAATGTCCTCTTAGTCCTGATTCTAAGGACTATGAGAGCAGCAGTGATGAAGCGCGGGATGATGATTTTCAAAAGATTGGAGTATCACAATGTCCTCTTAGTCCTGATTCTAAGGACTATGAGAGTAGCAGTGATGAAGCGCGGGATGATGATTTTCAAAAGATTGGAGTATCACAATGTCCTCTTAGTCTTGATTCGAAGGACTATGAGAGCAGCAGTGATGAAGCGCAGGATGATGATTTTCAAAATATTGGAGTATCACAATGTCCTCTTAGTCCTGATTCTAAGGACTATGAGACCAGCAGTGATGAAGCGCGGGATGATGATTTTAAAAATATTGGAGTATCACAATGTCCTCTTAGTCCTGATTCTAAGGAATATGAGAGCAGGAGTGATGATCCAATGATGGAGATGTTGCCAAGAAATATTGTATCGAGGAGTAGTAGCAGACCTTTTCGTATCAATGCAAACTATTCTAGTTATACAATGGGTAGAGCAGAATATCTGACGAGAAGAAGTTCTATCAACACTCTCATTTCAAGTGAATGTTGCCAAAAAAATTGCTTGAAACGTATGGATTTCACATTTGCATTAGAAAGCAGGAAGAGATATTTGTCAATGAATAAAAGCATGCAAAACTCATATTTAGTTGGCTGCATGCAATCTACATTGTCGGGTTATGATTATCATATTAGGAATTTATTACTGTGTAGAAAAGCTTTCAAAATGTTTCATTCAATTGGGAATTTTCGTCTCTCGAGAATTCAAGAAAATTTGGAAAAGGATCCCACATTTTATTCAGAAGTACGTTATAAAAGACAGTTTGGGCCATTATCAAATACTGCAATGTCATGGATGAAAGATTTCTTTTCAATGCATGGAGAGTGTATGCCAAATAGAGAGACAATACATATTCCACATAATTTTTCAATACGAGAAATCTACAACTTATACAAAGAATATGCAGAAAGTGCTGAGCGACAGGGCCAATTTATTACATATCAATATTTTGTGAAGATATGGAAGAAAGAATTCAATAATGTTCGTATTCCTAAGAAGACAAGGATGGGGATTTGCAGTACATGAGCTTCTCTTAAATCAAAACGGGACAAATGTGAAGGCTCAGAAAGAGGTAAGTGTTCATAACTTTTACTTTCAAAATTGTATAGTCATCAACTATGAAAACATATTTCTTAATGAATTTCTTTTATGTTGTATAGATTTAATTGTCAAAGAACTTCAGGAGCATCAAGAACAACAAACAAATGAAAGGAAGAAGTTGTACAAGCATTGAAAGAAGTGTTATGATAATCCAAATAAATATTTGGGTTTGATAATTGATGGTATGGACCAGAAGAAAACACTTTTACCACATTTTGTTCGCACACCCAAAAATCTACAAGAGGAAAATTTTATTCAGTTTCACTTGGTCGGTTGTATGGTCTTCAATGGGAAAATGTTGCCAAGGGTGTACTTCACAGCTCCAAATATTCATAATGATGCAAATCTGACCATAACCATAATTCATGTTGTGATTTCTCATTGGTCTGGTAATCTTCCTGAAGTTTTGTATCTACAATTGGACAACACTTGCCGTGAAAACAAAAATCAGGTTGTTTTTGGGTATCTGAACATGCTTGTTGAATTGAGAATTTTTCAAAAGGTAAAGGTTGGTTTCCTTCTTGTTGGGCACACTCATGACCATATTGATCAGATGTTCAGTCGTTTTTCAGTCACATTGAGGAGGAAAGAAGTTGGGAGCTTGCCATCACTAATTGAATGTATTAAGAAACCATGCATGCCACAACCTGCTTTTGAAGTGTTGGAAGAAACTGTTGACATGTGAAGGTTTATTCTAGGATCATATGGTGAGGGGAAATGCATTGAACAACTTAATGATATTAGCTTCCAACATCAATTTCGTATAAAAAAAATTGATGGGAAAACACTAATATGGGGCAAGAAGTTTTCAACTACTACAGAATGGGCACCGTCATCAGGTTTGCAATTTTTGAAGTTCATTCCATATCTTCCAATATTTGCATCAAAAATATTGTTATTACAATCAGTTGGTGAAGTTCAGAATGCACGCAGACAGAATAGACATATATATTATTCTGATTGCTTAGAAGAAATTAAAAAATGTATTAGATATACATATGAGTACTTTGACATTGCTGATTCAGTTTGGTGGAATTCATTTTCCAATAATCAAAGTGATATCATTTCAACAACAACCAATGAAGATATACCTTTGAAAAATCCATTTATTTGGCCACAAAATGTGTCGAATGAACAAGAGGAAGTAAACATTGTTGAACAGCAACAAACTCAAGGTATTATTAATTCTTCACAGGCAATGGAAAGAGAGATGTATATTGGTTCCAGAAGATCTCGTGCACAACATGAAGCCATGGAAGACCTTTATAGGGGTTCAGTACATGATATTAAGGAGGGTTGCATGATTGCAGTGCTAGAAGATGGAGATCCCAAAGGCTATCCGTTTTGGGTTGCTAAAGTTATAAAGGTCTTTACAGAAAATCAGGATGTTACAAGTGTTGAAGTACATTGGTATGCCACAAATACACACCCATTCAATGGTGTGTATAAGCCAGAGATGGTAGTTTACCAAAAAAATGGTGGAAAAAGAAAAAGAAAGGGTACAAATATAAATTGCCGCCGCACAGACATATTACAATTGGAGGATGTTGACATACTTGTTTATGACTTCAATTTAACAAAGAGAGGAACTCTTCGCTTCAAGACGATAGAGATTCTGAAAAGGTTGTTACGAGAAGGAATAATGTTGACATGGGAGTCTGCTGAAACCAGTCGTAGATCTAGAAGACTTTTGAAACCTGGAATGTTGGGCATGCATGTGGACTCATATGGGGCACTAGTTGATGAAAGAGAAGAATATGGAACATCTTCGTCAGCATCCAGTCACTCATCTGAAGATGTGAATTGTGATGGTGTGCAAGAAAATATGAGTGATTTTGAATAATTGTTTAAGACATATTATATAACTGATGTATGCATCATATCTTCAAATAAAATTAATGTTTTCCATATGTTGTTAAATGAGAGGTTATGAAGCATTTTTATATTGTTGGATTATGTCTTAAGTATGATAAATTTTATTGTTTAAATATCTACAATGCAATATCAAATTAGAGATATAATGTATGTTTTATTCAATATACAAATAAAGACTTTTGATTTCATTCAGTGATATACTTTGTTCATAATGTCATGGTTTTTTAATTTTATAGTTGAAAAAATTTCAATTTCTTTTGTATCTAGCATGGTGTGGTTGAAAACATGTTAAATTTATACTTAGGAAAGAAAAATGATATTCTACCAGAAACGTTAATGGGTTTTTTCCTTAAAAATTAACTTTGTTTGAGACATAAAAAATTGGTTTTATTAGCATTTTTTAAAAAGTTTGAAAATTGACCCTAAAAAAAAAAGCTTTATTCCATTACCATCACTTTCGTTCTGAAGCTATATTTTGCACAAAAATTTCGTAGTCACCGCCATTTTTAAAACGCGTTCAAAATTCACACCTAAAAAAAAAGCATCATTCCAGTATACACACTTTTCGTTTTTAGCACTGTTTTTGATGTTTTTTGGGGGTTTTTTTGCCAGAGTTCCCGTTTTGAGTTTATAGTTCCCGTTTCAAAGTTTACATTGTTTAAACTTTTCAGCTTTTCTTGTGCTAGAAAAATGATTTTTTTCTATATTCTAACAACTGCTTGAAAAATATTCCTAAATGTTTGCTAGAAATTCAATTCAACAAAGCATTCAACCCTTTGTAATGAAAGTGTTTCATATCTAAAATAACTACAGTTCATTGGGAAAGCTTCCTATATGTTTGCTAGAAAATTCAACAAAGCATTCAACCCTTTGGACTGAAAGTTCGTCGTATTTCGAACAATTTAGAAACAAACAAGTTTCATCTTCAAAGGGTTGTTCATCACATAAGAGACACGTGTGTTCTATTTTTTCCATTTGTTCCCACCTTCTTGTTCCAATTTCTAGGTTTTGCAAACTCATATTTATCCTACATGTCAATTGTCTTTCGAAGACTAATATGGACTTATTTCAACGTTTGTATTCCTCTTATATAACCATAAGATTTATTTCCATACTAAAGTAGTTCATATGTTTCTTTGTCTTTTGCCAAATTTTCTCACTTACTCTCCATTGAACTATATCTCTAATAGCAACTCGCAAATGATACAATGATTAAAGTTATAGATAATTCAAGACCAACTACCTGTGGATGTGGGTATGTGCAAGCAGGTAATATATGGACCCAAATGTCAGAGACAAGAGTCAAAGGAACCTGGATAGAAAGGTTAGGCTTCCTTCCACTGATAATCTCCATCTTCAACATTACAACGTTGTAAACATCAACCTACTTCGTAGCAATCTATCCATTAAAATATTCTGGAGGCATGTACCCCAACGTCCCAACTACCTGGATGGATACTTGACTCTTTTGACAAATGTTCTCTGCTATGGACTTATAGTCCTATTCTTGAATTGATTGTAAATCCTTAAGAGCCACGGTGCAATATTGTGTTGAAGTGGATAAGGGGCCTTCTGCAAAAAGTCTTGCATGACTGCTTCGATATGCCATAACCACCATTGTCTAGAGTATGGTGGGGTTGAAGTGCACAAGTCAACAAAGGGACCTCATATTCTTCAGAGAGGACAACAACTTCGTCTACTTATCACTCTTAAAGGGCCCTCTCCCCTTCATTTAAAAAAAGAATCAATGTTTTGTCTCAACTATATTTTCTCTACTTCCGATTTCAATGGTTTATTGGTGTTGACAATTTTCGTCAAACACTTTTTTAGAATCCTATGTGGAAGTATTTTTTCTTAGAACGTGCTCACATCGTGTTGTACAAGTGATATATATTAAATGTCCCGTAAATATAGATATACATAAATGTTATTATTGATATTAATATTATTAATAATATTATATAAGAATATTTAAATTAGTATTCAAATTAATAATACATAATAATAATAATTTAATTGAATAAAATTAGAAAATATAAATTGATTTCTTGTTAAATGAGTTACGTATCAAAGAAAGAAAAGAAAACAGTTCCAAAAAATTGAATGATTTATTTCAAAACAAGTAAGAAATAGTAAATTAATCAAATAAAATAAATCATTTCCTAAAATTTGTGAATAACAACTTAAATTAACATTTTGATATTTATTGTCTGAAGTTATTATAAATAACAACATTACTGAAAATATTTATCTAAATTTAATTTATAGATGAAAAGAAACTAATAAATATAAATAATTTTATAAGATAAAACAGTTAGAATTATATAATAATATAATTTGTTATTTTATAAAATAATATAAATCATGTTTTAAATTCACTAAAAACAATATGATGGAATATAATATAAAAAGATAACAATTAGTTTTAAATGAGAATCTTTGGAAAGTTTTAGGCTTCATTAATATCACAAGTTTGACAATTGGGCTCTTCAGAATAGAAGTGCCTTAAAGATTTTTTAAGGTGTTGAATCCATATATGTAGTAAAAAAAAGAGTTTAAACAACACAAATCAAGATTTACGCATCAAAATTTTGGCCAAATTCCCACCAGAAATCCACCAAAAACTCCAAAATAACAAACTTAAAAACTACTCCTTAAAAAATATCAATCTAACTAAATACAAATTTTCTTTGATTTAATTATTTTTATATAAAAAACTCATCACTCTCGATCTCTGGCCTTGCAAGGATTTCTCTTCCCAATTTCTCACTTGAAAAATCCAAAAGACTCTGCATAGCAAGAAAATCTGCTGCCTGCAGTAACATAATATAAAGCATATCAACCAGCATTCAATTGCATTACTTATTGACTTTTAAAAAGATAATACTTCACATTATTTTTATGATAACATTACCTTTATCATATCCCGCAGTGTTGATATGTCCACGCTGATAAAATTCTCATCCCACTCTTTAATTTCACGTGAGGTTTGAGTTGAGTTGCGTAAATGATAGTCATCGTATTGGATCACCTTTTCCAATATTGGAGAGGATACGTAAACAGGCACAGTTGCATGAGATATATCGATGAATTCTGCTATATTTTTTATCACCTTCGACTCCATTGCAATTTCTCTACCCACCCGAAAAATTTCTCCGTCAGACGTTTCCAGTGCCATTGTGTTGACTATCGTTTTCCATTGATCGTTCGACTTAAACCAACTCAGGTCCTGTGTCCGAAGTCAAAGGGTAGAAATAAAAATCAACGTCCCAAGTCAAAGGGCAGAAATACAAATTAACGCCAGCTATTAATGTGCAGTTCACAAGAAATATAAAACATTTAGAAATGGGTTATATATATATATATATATATATCAAAGTTTTTTCACCGACTTTTTTTGAGTGTGTGCATTGAACCAATTTATGACTAGTTTAGAGACACCAAATATATGCAGTTGCTGATATCTTTTCGCAAGGGAAAAAATAAGAAGTCTAAGGCTATTAAGTTATGCATATTTATTTGTGCCTCTCCTTAAACCCAACTTCATCTTGTAATGATGATCTTCATTTAAATACAAAACTGATCCTCTACCACAACCATCTTGTTGAGCAAATCCATCAAAATACACCAAAGGGTAAGCCTTGTCGATGATTTCTGCATTATTGTTCCAGTGATTCTGTTTAAGTTCATCCTCAGAGATCAAGTTATAAAGTGCCACTATGTGGGAACATGTAAGATTCCAGTTTGATACCTTATCGTGAAAAATATTTTGGTTCCTTCCTAACCAAATACCCCAACAAACTAGAAGGGGCGGGTTTCATAGCTTTGAATAGAAGCATTCCATGAGCTAGGGGCATTATTATAATATACTAATGTTATTATGAATATCAACGATATTAATAACATTAACATTAATATTAAGAACCCCTACAATGGGTGTTGGCTCCAGACAATTGTCCTTGTCATGTTGAACACAGGTGGATTAGGTGGCCACTTGGCCGAGAGCTTCAACCCTCATACAGGTCGGCACGCTCATATTTATACTCACGAGATGGAATCATTTACTTGCTCCTGTTATCATACGTCATCAATCATTGGTTTATCATGTCGCCTTATTATTGCACAAAGAGGCTTACTTTGATGGAGATGGCCGAAGTTGGCGTCATGGCTCATATGCATCCTTCTTTAAGCCTGTCTCCGGACCTGGTGACCAGTTCTGAAGATTTGTTATTGATGTTAGTTATGCTTATTGTTTCTCTCTCGCCTATTTATGGTCGCCATGCGTGCACTCCAGATTGCATCCACACACTCTTCAGTTGGCCTGTATCTAAGTATGCATTGGACTTCTCGAAATTGGAGGGTCAATGTAGCCATCCTCCTTTGGTCTAGCAATTTCCATCCTCTCATGCTCACATAGTGGCTCTCGAGTCTCCCCTGGACTCTCATGATTTGAGTAATGGTCCCACTCTCATGAACAATGCTCTGCTTCCTCTCAGTCAATAAGAGGTTTTAATTTATCGACTCAGTTAGTGGATCCTTATTTGGAATGTGGGACTTTGCTTTGCATTGTCAACCTATGCATTATAAGACTCTAAGACCTCTCAATGGAGTCTCGTGTCCTTCCGAGTCTGCGGGTTTCAATACTTCATGGTTTCTGGACACTCAATTGGTTTGTAGCAGTTTGAGGTTCGTGGTTTCTCTTTTGGTTCTTGATAGCTCATGGTTCATGGATGTTCGTGGGTAGTATTTGTGGTTCACGATTTGGAGATGTATCATTCTTGTTGCTTCTATTCAAAGCCTATGGGCCATCGCTGCTCGCCATTTCATGTCGTTGGCTATCTTATTTCAAGTTTTAATGGTAAATGGGTGAAATAATTTTGTTATGGTTCAACCTACATCAAAACCCAAAACCTATCTTGTTCAGTCAATAGGATTTTACAAGAGTCCATTCCACTTTAACTCACTAAATTGGAGCTCTTTAATTTTGACCCAAAAAAGAAACAAAAGACGAGAAAATTATGAATACTGAACAAAATATTAGTAACCTTCAACAAGTAGTTTCAAAATCCAAAAATTTACACATTCATTGATGAAAACGAAAGATTTAAAGTATATTAAATGATATGATGATGCAAGAATGAGACCAGACAAGTCATGGGTTGTACTTTCTTTTCACACTAGAAGGGAGAAAGGTTATACTATATCTGTGAGGCTTTTGCAATATACAAAAATATTCAACAACCCAAAACCATGCTTAACATCATCATCATAATCATATCTCTGTAAGTCCTTTCCTTCTAGTTGAGAACCAATGACCTTTACAACACAAAGTGCATTAACATAACACCTTGTCATTGTTTGTTGTATCCCCCATGGGTATGGTTATACAAAATTTTGAGTATTAATTAATTCCCTTAATTTTGTAGCTTTTTGAGGTATTATTAACAACTACTAGATTTTTCAATGTTATGAAGAACATATGAGTTAGTGTAATGATATATTTTAGATATATGTTGCATGGTTGCATAACCCTAAAAAATGCTTAGTGCAATTGTTAATTGTATTTCTTCTTATTGGCGACTTGTATAATTCCTATTATGTTTGCATCAGCCGCCTAATAATGATTTGTATTTTTGAATCTACAATTTTTAGGTAATCTTGTTAAAGGTGGGTAAAGGCTTTCAAGTGACTAAAAGTTCAACATTTTTGGACTATCTTGAATACCTGGAATAGACATGTTTCAGATAAAATTTCTTTTGAACTCAAATCATACCCTTTTCTAGTGTAGAGACATTTATTTGTGAATAATCCTTTATCCAAATTCTATCTATTATTTCAACACAAATTACTTGCATATATATCCTAACATACAATACTATAAGTTATTTCAACATAAATTACTTACATGCATATCCTAACATACAATATGAGGAAGAATTTAGGTTTTAGAATATGTGGAATAATTTATGTTTTCCTTCCACGAATCTCATAGCTTATGAGGGTTTTTATTCAAAAAAATGTTGTTTGTATGTGAACTTCGGTAAATATTGACAAAAATTATGTTTCTGGCTTCTCAAAGACCCATGCCAAGTCCTTGTTATTCAAATCAAGACTGTAAAGTTAAATATTTCACTTGATCGAATGAATTGAGAAAATGTTACAAATGCATAGTTGGATCTCCTTATAATAATTTTGAATTCTGAGTGATTATATTGGTTTCTCTTTTCACAAAAGGCAATAAACAAAAGGTATCTTTACTGATCGATTTTGAACTCAATATCCATATAGAAAATGTTACAGATGCATATCTATATCTCCTTATAATAGTTTTGAATTATGCCTGATTATATTGGTTCATCTTGTTACAAAGGTAGCTTTACCGAACGATTTTGGACTTAGTATCCATATTACTCTTCTAACAATATCTCATTCTAGAGTGAGTTAATATGTATAAAATTACAACAAGTCTTATCCTAGCTTGGAAAAGATATTCTTAGAATGCATTACTATTGTGTCAGTACAACATCATACAAGTTGTAACATCAATCAAAACCATTCCTGAAAAGGACTTCCAGGTAGAGAGGAGTGTGTGGAACTTCAAACCATTCCATGATATTTCTAACGGCCAAATGAAAC
Source organism: Pinus tabuliformis (assembly GCA_031772625.1). Taxonomy (NCBI): domain Eukaryota; kingdom Viridiplantae; phylum Streptophyta; class Pinopsida; order Pinales; family Pinaceae; genus Pinus; species Pinus tabuliformis. The sequence continues at coordinate 701,151,754 of CM062813.1, forward strand.
ATTTTTACCATGGTATTCATAGGGAGTGGGCCTATTCACATGATTAGAAGCTTATTTCTTTTTTCTCGTAGTAGCTATCCTTGTAGTCCTTGTAGGGTAATAAGAAGTGTCTAGAAATTGAATCAATCACCAGATTATTGCCTTCATCATGTTGTAGGGGCTGATTCCATCCTCATTACTCTCCCACTTTCTCTTGGAAAATATGCAGGTGCTTGATTCTGATTGAGAAAATGAAAGTAGGAGCATACTGAGCCATTTAACTCAATTAGAGAACCTCCCTTCCTTCATAGTAATTGAAACTCTAAAATGATTTCCGCCTACTTGAACAAAGCCACTGTTGCATGTACTTTCAAGGACAATTTTCATAGGACCTCCATGTCGTTTGGTTTTTGAGGAAAACAAACGCAACACCAAAAAATTTTCTACATCAAGGATCAACAAATTTACTCCTTTTATGATTGCATAATATCATTTTGTCTCAACGCAGACAAACCAAAATTACTGAAGATACAATAAAGATTACGAGTGTATACTTCAACTTGCACAAAAATGTACTAATAGAGGGATCCTTTATAAACAAGTTGCAAGTTTTTCTCTGTCCAACAGTGAAGGCTATGTCAATTAAGTCTACATTTGGATTCTATAAACAAAAATCACAAACATTTGATCAACTTAATTAATTATATCAAAATATAAATAACAAATAAATCAAAATGTAATTTGAAGAAATTAGTGTACACATTGTTTTGAAGAGGAAGCAGGACTTTAACGTGACTTTGGCATGGCTTTTGAGGAATATGCATTTAAATTACTCATCGAATTCTCTTTGCCAGAGGAAATATTTAAATAGGTTATAGATTATATTTTGGAAGTAGTATGTACAGAGAGGAAACGTGGCAAAAGGAGAAATGACCCAAGAATCTAGTTGAGAAAAATAATCTAAAATTAAATATAGCATAACTTTTATTACCATCCTCGAAGAACTCAAACAAATTTATGAGACATCATAAAAATAGAGTCCATGAAATTTATCTTTTTATATTTAGTTGTATAAGATATGTGATGTAAATACAAATACATATCGCTCAAATTTCCTTGTATATCAATACATTTATAAACTTTTCATCTCTTCTTGTGCTAGAAAAATGATTTTTTTCTATATTCTAACAACAACTTGAGAATTATTCCTATATATTTGCTAGAAATTCCATTCAACAAATCATTCAACCCTTTGTATTGAAATATTTTCATATCTAAAAGAAACTATAGTTCATTTGGAAAGCTTCCTATATGTTTGCTAGAAAATTCAACAAAGCATTCAGCCCTTTGGACTAAAAGTTTGTCATATTTGGAACAATTTAGAAAAAATTAAGTTTCATCTTCAAAGGGTTGTTCATCACGCAAGAGACACGTGTGTTCTATTTTTTCCATTTGTTCCCACCTTCTTGTTGCAATTTCTAGGTTTTGCAAACTCATATTTATCCTACATGTCAATTGTATTTTGGAGATTGATATGGACTTATGTCAATGTTTGTATTCCTCATATATAACCATAGGATTCATTTTCATACTATAGTAGTTCATATGTTCCTTTGTCTTTTGCCAAATTTTTCACTTACTTTCCATTGAACTATATCTCTAATAGCAACTCGCAAATGATACAATGATTAATGTTCTAGATAATTCAATACCAACTACCTATGGATATGGTTATGTGCAAGAAGGTAATATATGGACCCAAACGTCAGAAGCAAGATTCAATGAAACCTGGATACAATGGTTAGGCTTCCTTCCATTGACAATCTCCATCATCAACATTACAACGTTGTAAACATTGACCTGCTTCGTAGCAATCTATCCATTAAAATATTTTGGAGTCATGTACCCCAATGTCCCAGCTACCTAGATAGATACTTGACTCTTTTGACATTTTTTCTCTGCTATGGACTTCTAGTCCTATTCTTGAATTGATTGTAAATTCTTAAGAGCCACGGTGCAATATTCTGTTGAAGTGGATAAGGGGCCTTCTGCAAAAACTCTTGCATGAATGCTTCCATAGGCTAGAACCACCATTGTCTAGAGTATGGTTGGATGGAAGTGCACAAGTCAACAAAGGGACCTCGTGTTCTTCAGAGAGGAAAACAACTTTGCCTACTTATCACTCTTAAAGAGCCCTCTCCCCTCCATCTAAAAATAGAATCAATGTTTTGTCTCAACTATATTTTCTCTACTACTGATTTCAATGGTTTATTGGTGTTGACAACTTTGATCAAAAACCTTTTGTGAATCCTATGAAGAAGTGTTTTTTCTTAGAACGTGCTCGCAGCCTGTTGTACAAGTGATCTTAAACTACATAAATAATTATTCTACTTATCCCTCCAAATTGCATGTTAATTAACAGATTTTGTTTGAAATTTTGAGTTTGGCATTTTGTCAAACTTTTTTTGGGTTTGCTGGTTTATGCTTGATTCAATGGTTTTCTGATACATAATCTCTTTATTTTAAACTTAGTGGAAAATGATTTCCTAATACACTAAATGCAACAATAACCCCAAATCCAAGCAATTTAAGAGGAAGTAAGAGAGAACATTTTATCAAACACAATTATAATGATCTGATCCTTGTTTATTCTTCACAAGCTTGTTGTAGATGCAGATTTAGAGTGTGAATACACCCAAAACTTGGAATAAATCTTAGTTTGACTTTCAGGAGTATTTTCTAGCCTCTATACAATTGTAAGTCAGCTATACAAGGAATATTTAACAAATGTTTGCACTTAACAATGAGGAAATGAGGTGAACATGTAGCTTACTATTGGCCACAATCTCAAGAATATGGTTGCAATCTCCAACCTTAAGAAAATTATCAGTTCTTCTTAGTGCACCCTCACTCCTCCATAATAAGCAACCCTTTTGTGTAGTGGAATGAAGAAAATTCAATCAACTAATAATAAACCACTCATACAAATAAATAGTAGAAATATATCCAAACCAGACATGGTAGAAAAGGCCTCAACCTTACAGTGTTCCTCACATTCTCTTTATTAATCAATCCAATGTACAAAGAATGATAATAGTACAAATAAATACATGAGGAAGTTGGTCTCAAGATAGTATGTCTATCTTGGACACTATGGTTGAGAAAATATCTCAACAACACACTAATCTAGGACCCTAACTAGTTGGAGAGAATATCTCAACCAACTAAGCCTAAACTGACTCCTAATCATGAGGAACAAACTCAATATAGAAAGGTAGGATTAAATCCTAACTTTCGTGATTTTAATTGATTTAATAATTTGGACTTAGAATTTTTTTAATGTGAGAGTGAGGCTAACATCCCCCCCCCCCAAATTATAAGTCCAAAATAAGAACAAGAAACCCTCTTCCAAGTTCTCAAGTTGATCCTCAAAAAACACTGCCTGAAAAACCGCCAAAGCTGGATGTTGAAGAAACTACTTGAAATCAACATCCTTTGTCCATTGACAAAACATTGAGAATGCCCACTAGCTACGTTGATGTTGACAGCCCACTCGTGAATTTGTTGATGTCGAAAACTACGCACTGCAACTTTTGTTGTTGATGCCCACTAGCTGAATTTGTTGAAAAACAACTCACTGTTACTTTTGCTATGTTTGAAAACAGCTCACTGCTAACTTTGTTATCGATTGCCCACTGAAAAATTTGTTGATTCTCACTCAACGATGAAAATGCCCACTGGTTGCTTCGCTGATGTTGTCGAGACTTTCAGTCTGACAACCACTGTCAATTTCATTGACATTTTCCCCTGGCAATGTAACCAAGTTGTAAGCTACGTGAAAGATTTCAATTTTCATACCAACACAGGAAGATTCAAATTAGTAACATGGAAATAGGGTCATAAATACATATGATTCCCTTCTTACCCCTTTCACTCGATTCTACAAAACTAAATGCATCCTTTAATTTTGCAATAATATCCTTCAGAATCAGCGTCTCCAGCTTCCGTGTTAAAAACTCTTTCATAGCTTCAAAATGTATCTTTTGTATTTCAACAAAAATATCGAATGAACGATGCTCAAAATCATTATGAAAGGCTTTATATGCCTCCTTGTACTCTTTACTTTCTGATAAAACGTCTAATTGCTTCATTAACTATAGTCTCCCCATAGCCCTATTTAAATGCCGATAAGACTACTCTTATAAATTCAACATTTAGACAAAACTGTTGAATAAGTCAGATTCACTAAACACACAACTTATAATCACCCATCGCAGCTTTCGAAAATAGCTCTGCTTGGACTTTGAATACAGTTGCAGAGAGCAGCAACAACCACATTTGAGAGACTCAAACCAAAATCCAATCGTTCGTGAATGGTTGCATAACTAGTGGCAGCAGGGTAATGGCAATGAAGTTGGTTGACAATTATGTTGTGGGATCCAACTACCGAAGACATTCTTCTAACTTTCAATCCAACGCTGTAGACCAGTGCAGAGTGGATATTGGGGGAGTTTTTATAAAAAGAAAACACCTTACCATCCAATAAAAAAAATATTTATTAATACTTTATTATTGAATAAGATTTGAATTTTGTACATCTATATTGGAACGCGCTCCACTACTATCGATTTCTTTGCTGAAAAAAACTGGTGCTGATTACGATCCTAATTTGGGTTAAATTTCTCGGATCCTAATTTGGGTTAAACTCACCAAACTGTTACTATCTTACTGGAGAACTGCTTGCTAAGGGAATCAAAAGTAGAGTTGGTAGTTGGCTCCCAGTTTACATGCACCAAAATATGCGTGGATGTTGATCTAGAAAAGGGGGAATCAAAAGTGGAGTTGGTAGCTGACTCCAGTTTACATGCACCAAAATATGCGTGGATGTCGATTTAGAAGAGATCTAGAAAAGGGGCTTCCTTCTATGAAAAATATCACAACAGGGGAGTGGATACATCGCCAAACCCTAGATTACGTGAAAATATAATTCAAATGTTTTTTATGTCATAAATACCATCACTTTGCTAAATGTTGTTTATGTCATGAATACGACCACTTTGCTAGAGAATGTTGCAAGACTCCTAGAAGAAAAGGGCCAAAAACTACAACAGATCAAGGATAACAATGGCAGATACAAAGAAAAGAAGGAAATAAATTGACATCGGCAAAATATGCAAACACCCAAAACAAAAACGAAGCCTCCACATCTATAAACCACTTTGAGGTTATTCAAAATCATGAATAAGTTGGTTAAGAGGATCCAAATCCTAACTCGAAATGGGGAGTAAAGAAATGAAGAATATAAAGAAAAGGAAATATTAAAGGGATATGCTCCAATTGCAAGCTTCAAGTTAGATCACATAATCTGGACAGGATTTAAGAAAATGGGTATATAGTTAAAGAAGGTTAAGAAAGGCTAATTGGTAATCTCCCACAACCCCTTAATTTGGATAACATGTGGGGTAAAATTTGGAATAAAGATGGTTTTCCCAAAGTTAACCTAGGAAATCTATAAAAAAAAGAACTATTCATTGTACTCTTTACTTTCTGATAAAACGTCTAATTGCTTCATTAACTAGAGTCTTTCCATATCCCTGTTTAAATGCCAATAAGACTACTCTTATAAATTAAACATTAGGCAAAATCATTGAAGAAGTTAGATTCACTAAACACACACAGCTTATAATCACCCATCGTAGTTTTCGAAAATAGCTCTGCTTAGACTTTGAATACAATTGCAGAGAGCAGGAACAGCCACATTTGAGAGACTCAAACCAAAATCCAACCGTTCCTAAACGGTTGCATGACGAGTGGTAGCAGGGTAATGGAAATGAAGTTGGTTGACAATTATGTTGTGGGATCCAACTACCGAAGACATTTTAATCTTCTAACATTCACTCCAATGTTGTAGAGGAGTGCAGAGTGGAAATTGGGGGATTTGTTATAAAAATAAAATACCTTACCTTCTAATAAAAACAAAATATTTATTAATACTTTATTGGTGAATAAGTTTTGATTTTTTTACATTTACATTGGAAAGTGCTCCACTGCTAGTGATTTCTATGCTGAAAAAAATGGTGCTGATTATGATCCTAATTTGGGTTAAACTCACCAGACTATTGCTATCTTACTGGAGCGATGATCGGTAAGGGAAATCAAAAGTAAAGTTGGTAGATGGCTCCCAGTTTACATGCACCAAAATATGCATGGATGTTGATCTAGAAAAGATCTAGAAAAGGGGCAATCAAACGTGGAGCTGGTCGCTGACTCACAGTTTGCATGCACCAAAATATGCGTGGACATCAAATTAGGAAAGATCTAGAAAAGGGGCTTCCTTTTGTGATTAATCTGACAACGGGGGAGTGGATACATCACCAAACCCTAGATTACGAGCAAATATCATTCAAATTTTGTTTATGTCATGAATACCATCACTTTGCTAAATGTTGTTTATGTCATGAATATGACCACTTTGCTAGATAATCTTCCAAGAAAAGGGCCAAAAACTACAATAGATTAAGGGTAACAATGGCAGATGCAATGAAAAGAATGAAATAAATGGACATCAGCACCAGATGCAAACACCCAAAACAAAAACGGGGCCTCCACATCCATAAACCACCTTGACGTTATTCAAAATCATGAAGAAGCTGGTCAAGAGGATCTAAAGCCTAACCCAAAATGGGGAGTAAGGAAATGAAGAATATAAAGAAAAGGAAATATTAAAGGGATATGCTCCAATTGCAAGCTTCAAGTTAGATCACATAATCTAGACAAGATTTAAGAAAATAGGCATACCGTTAAAGAAGGTTAAGAAAGGCTAATCGGAAATCTCCCACAACCCCTTAATTTGGATAACATGTGGGGTTAAATCTGGAATAAAGATGGTTTTCCCAAAGTTAACCTTTTCTGCTGGGAACTAGTGGATGGAAAAATTTCACCTGTAGAAAATCTATAAAAAAAGAACTATTCATGGGCCTTCCCAATGCATATTGTGTGAAAAATCCAAAGAAAATACCTATGATGTTTTTAAACTGTGTTCATTCTCCACTGAAGTATGGAAATTTGCAATCCCAAGCGTGAGTGATGTTACCCATGTCACCTAGAACAGTGTACACATTAGGATAATCTAGGACATGCAAAACAAAAGTAGCTATATCGTTGGCAATTCGAAAATCTCATTGATTATTTATGGAGGGAGAGGCAATTAAAACTTCAGGAAAAGAACCATTATGCTCATGCTAGAGTCAATGAAGAAGAAAACAAATTGACTTAATGCAAATTAAAAAAAAAATAAAAAAAAGTTTTGAATTTTATTACAACCTTAAGTTTACATCAGATGATCATATAAATTAAATGTTTCGTAAATATAGGTATACATAAATGTTATTATTAATATTAATATTATTATATAATAATATTTAAATTAGTATTCAAATTAATAATACATAATAATAATAATTTAAGTGAATAAAATTAGAAAATTTAAATTAATTTCTTGTTAAATGAGTTACGTGTCAGAGAAAAAAAGAAAGAAAAGAAAACAGTTCGAAAATATTGAATGATATATAAGTAATTTTCAAATCAAGTAAGAAATAGTAAATTAATCAAATAAAATAAATCATTTCCTAAAATCTGTGAATAACAACTTAAATTAACATTTTGATTTTTATTGTCTCAAGTTATTATAAATAACAACATTATTGAAAATTTTGATATTTATCTAAATTTAATTTATAGATGAAACCAAACTAATAAACATAAATATTTTTATAAGATAAAACAATCATAATTATATAATAATATAATTTGCATTGTTCATGAGAGTGGGACCATTAATGAAATCCTTAGAGTCCAGGGGGGACCCGAGAACCACTATGTGAGCATGAGAGGATGGAAATTGCTAGACCAAAGGAGGGCTACGTTGACCCTCCAATTTCAAGAAGTCTAATGCATACTGAGATACAGGGCAACTAAAGAGTGTGCGGATGCAATCCAGAGTGCAGGCATGGCGACCATAAACAAGTGAGAGAGAAACACTAAGCATACCTAACATCAATATTACATCTTCAGAACTGGTCATCGGGTCCGAAGGCAGGCTTAAATAAGTATGCATACGAGCCATGACGCCAGCTTCAGCGATCTCCATCAAAGTAAGCCTCTTCGTGCAATAATAAGGCGACATGATGAACCAATGAGGGAGGATGTACGATAATAGGACCAAGTAAATGATTCCATCTCGCGAGTATAAATATGAGCCTACCGGCCTATATGAGGGTTAAATCTATGGGCCAAGTGGCCACCTGATCCACCTGTGGTCAGCATGACAACGACAATTGTCTGGAGCACACACCCAGTGTGGGGGTTCTTAATATTAACGTTAATGTTATTAATATCATTTTTATTCATAATAACATTAGTATATTATAGTAATGCCCCTAATTCGTGGAATGCTTCTATTTAAAGCTATGAAACCTGCCCTTTCTGGTTTGTTGGGGTATTTGGTTAGGAAGGAACCAAAATATTTTTCAAGATAAAGTATCAAACTGGAATCTTACATGTTCCCACATAGTGGCACTTTATAACTTGATCCTTGAGGATGAATTGAAACAGAATCGCTGGAACATTAATGCGGAAATCATCGACAAGGCTTTTCTTTTGGTGTATTTTGATGGATTTGCTCAACAAGATGGTTGTGGTAGAGGGGAAATTTTGTATTTAAATGAAGATCATTATTACAAGATGAAGCTGGGTTTAGGGAGAGGCACAAATAACTATGCATAACTTAATAGCCTTAGACTTCTTATTTTTTCCCTTGAGAAAGGATGTCAGCAACTGCAGTTATTTGGTGAATCTAAACTAGTCATAAATTGGTTCAATGCACACACTCAGAAATGTGTTAGAAGAAACTATTACAATAAAATCACATTTTGACTATGTAATTTGTCGTCATATCTACAGGGAAAGGAACCAGATTTCTGACAGTCTATCTAAAAAAGTAGCGCAGCAACATTTTGATACTTGGATGACACAAGAACATATAGGACACGAGTTCTACCAGTGTTTTCACAGGCCATTCATTGATCTTCAGCGACAGGGGGCAGCGGAAACTTGATCCTACACAACACATAGAATGACCTCTTTTTGCAAACCTTGCTTTATGGAATGTATATATTTTATATGTTTTTTATTTCAAGTTACTGTTATCTATCAATTGAAAACGATCAATGGAAAACGATCTGGTCAACACAGTGGCACTGGAAACGTCTGACAGAGAAATTTTTCGGGTGGGCAGAGAAATTGCAATGGAGTCGAAGGTGATAAAGAATATGGCAGAATCCACTCCAATATTGGAAAAGGTGATCCAATACTATAACTATCATTTACGCAACTCAACTCAAACCTCACGTGAAATTAAAGAGTGGGATGAGAATTTTATCAGCGTGGACATATCAACACTGCAGGATATAATAAAGGTAATGTTATTGAATGCTTGTTGATATGTTTTATATTATGCTATTGGAGGCAGTAGATTTTCTTGCTATGCAGAGTCTTTTGGATTTGTCAAGTGAGAAATTGGAAAGTGAAATCCTTGCAAGGCCCGAGATCGAGAGTGATGAATTTTTTATATAAAAATAATTAAATCAAAAGAAAAGCAAGCTGTATTTAGTTAGTTTGATATTTTTTTGAGTAATTTTTAGGTCTGATATTTTAGAGTTTTTGTTGGATTTCTGGCTAAAATTTTTATGGCCAAATCTTGATTTGTGTTGTTTAAATTCGTTTTTTTTACTGCATATATGGATTCAACACTCTCAAAAATCTTTAAGGCACTCCTTGTGATTTTAATGAAGCTGAAAACTTTCCAAAAAGTCGCACATAAAACTACTCTTTATTTTTATATCATTCCTTTTATATTATATTCCATCACATTGTTTTTAGTGAATTTTAAAACGTGATTGATATTATTTTATAAAGCTGAAAATTATATTATTATATAATTATGATTGTTTTATCTTATAAAATTATTTATATTTATTAGTTTATTTTCATCTATAAATTAAATTTAGATAAATATCAAGATTTTCAATAATGTTGTTATTTATAATAACTATTTCTTACTTGTTTTGAAATTTATGTATAAATCATTCAATTTTTTTGGAACTGTTTTCTTTTCTTTCTTTCTTTTCTCCCACACGTAACTCATTTTATGTATTTCTATATTTACAAAACATTTAATTTATATGATCGTCTAGTGATGTAAACTTAAGGTTGTAATAAAATTCAAAACTCTTTTTTTAATTTCCATTAAGTCAATTTGTTTTCTTCTTCATTGACTCTAGCATGACTCTAGCATGAGCATAATGGTTCTTTGCATGAAGTTTTGTGGCGGTTGCTTTTCTCTACAACTGTATTCAAAGTCTGAGCAGAGCTATTTTCTAAAACTGCGATGGGTGATTATAAGCTGTGTGTGTTTAGTGAATCCGACTTCTTCAACAGTTGTGCCTAAGGTTGAATTTATACTAGTAGCCTTATCGTCATTTAAATAAGGCTATGGGAAGACTATAGTTAATGAAGCAATTAGACGTATAAAGCCTTTCACAATGATTTTAACCATCATTCGTTCGATATTTTTGTGGAAATGCAGAAGATACATTTTGAAGCTATGAAAGAGTTTTTAACACGGAAGCTGGAGACGCTGATTCCGAAGGATATTCTTGCAAAATTAAAGGATGCATTTAGTTTTGTAGAATCAGGAAAAAGGGGTAAGAAGGGAATCATATGTATTTATGACTCTATTCCATGTTACTAGTTTGAAATCTTCCTGTGCTGGTATGACAATTGAAATCAAAGGATCAAATGACAGGAGAAGAGGCGCAAACCCTCAATGTAGTGATTTTTGTTGATTGAATAAACTATGGGTCAAATTTGTGAAGGCAAAGACGAATTGGAAGCAATTTAGAAGTTTGTCCAAGCTATATCACTATTATTGGGGGTGATTTTCACCATATATCTAGGGCATGTTTGAGTTATAAGGAATGTTAATTTACTACTTATTGACTGTTGCATTTTTATAGAGGATGTGGCTGAGATTGGGCACATTTCCTTTCGCTAGGAATTCCATTCTTGTAGTCGCATGAATACTAAATTATAATCAGCCTTTGGGGCATTCCACTACACAAAAGGGCTTCTTGGTATGGACGAGTGAGGGTGCACTAAAAATAACTCATAATTTTCTTAAGGTTGGAGATTGGAACCATATTCTTGAGCTTGTGGCCAACAGTAAGCTAAATGTTCACCTCATTTCCTCATTGTTGAGTGAAAACATTGGTTAAATATTCCTTGTATAGGTGACCCACTATTGTATAGAGGCTGCGAAATACTCCAGAAAGTCAAACTAAGTTTTATTCCAAGTTTTGGGTGCTTTCAAACTCTAAATCTACATTTACAACAAGGATGTGAAGAATAAACAAAGTTCATATCATTATAATTGTGTTTCATAAAATGTTCTCCCTTATTTCCTCTTAAATTGCTTGGATTTGGGGTTATTGTTGCATCTGGTGTATTAGGCAATCATTTTCCACTAATTTTAAAATAAAGAGATTATGTCCCAGAAAACCATTCAATCAAGCATAAACCAGCAAACCCAAAAAAAGTTTGACAAAATGCCAAACTCAAAATTTCAAACAAAATTTGTTAATTAACATACAATTTAGAGGGATAAGTAGACTAATTACTTTTGTAGTTTAAGATCACTTGTACAAAATGCTGTGAGAACATTCTAAGAAAAAATACTTCCACATGGGATTAACAAAAAGTGTTTGACGAAAGTTGTCAGCACCAATAAACCATTGAAATCGACAGTAGAGAAAATATAGTTGAGACAAAACATTGATTCTTCTTTAAATGGATGGGAGAGGGCTCTTTAAGAGTAAGAAGTAGGCGAAGTTGTTGTCCTCTATGGAGAATACGAGGTCCCTTTGTTGACTTGTGCACTTCCATCCCACCATACTCTAGACAATGGTGGTTATGGCATATGGAAGCAATCGTGCAAGAGTTTTTGTAGAAGGCCCCTTATCCACTTCAACACAATATTGTACCGTGGCTCTTAAGAATTTACAATCAATTCAAGAATAGGACTAGAATTCGATAGCAGAGAACAATTGTCAAAAGCATCAAATATCTATCCAGGTAGCTCGGACATTGGGGTACATGCCTCTAGAATATTTTAATGGATATATTGCTATGAAGTAGGTCGATGTTTACAACGTTGTAATGTTGATGATGGAGATTGTCAATGTAAGGAAGCATAACCTTTGTATCTAGGTTTCATTGACTCTCGTCTCTAACGTTTGGGTCCATATATTACATGCTTGTGCATACCCATATCCACAGGTAGTTGGTCTTGAATTATCTATAACTTTAATCATTGTATCATTTGTGAGTTGCTATTAGAGATATAGTTCAACATAATGTAAGTGAGAAAATTTGGCAAAAGACAAAGGAACGTATGAACTACTATAGTATGGAAATAAATCCTATGGTTATGTATGAGGAATCCAAACGTTGACCTATTTCCATATCAGTCTTTGAAAGACAATTGGCATGTAGGATAAATATGAGTTTGCAAAACCTAGAAATTGGAACAAGAAGGTGGGAACAAATGGAAAAAATAGAACACACGTGTCTTCTATGTGATGAACAGTGATGCAGGAGCATCTAACCCCCCTTAATCAAAGAGGAATCTGAAGCAGAGTAAAGAGAGGACAACATGGACCATGGAGCAAAACAGGGGAAAATCTATTTTAAAACAAATTTAAAGATGGAAGTGATAAGTCTCAAAGACTTGATCTAAATGTAATCTGCCATATGTTGTATGCATGCATGTAATGAGAGCTTTAAGGGATTTTTGTTAGAGGGTTGATTGGATCCTTCCGTGATCCAGTCCAACAATGCTTCCTTATATATATAGAGGGAAACACAGAGCGACATGAATAGATTGTGTAATCAGTGCTTAGACTGATGTAGTCGGGGAAGAACCTGTGTTAAGGTTGAAATGCTTTAGCTATACTGTATATAATAAATATGTGTTTTTCGGGTTTCTATATGTCTGTGTATTAAGTCTTTCACTTCTATTATATATGTGTGTGGGAGGATTGAAATCCCAATTCTAAATTCATGCTGATCGACCATTGATCACGGAAGGATCAATGGAGATCCAAATATCTCGTGTTTATATGAAGGTTATGTGTGTTAACAGAGAGTGGCAGAGTAATTGTGTTTTAGGCGAGAATCCATCAAAGGAAACAAACTCCATTTATATAGAGAAATAGCGAAAACCCCTTAAGAAATCTGTAAAGCGGACCTGAAATATTATAAATCATGGCATATACCCTTATTGGGTCTGGAATGCATATCGGGTTGGCGCATTGAGCCAGTCAGAACAAGCCTTTGAAATGTAGCGATAGCGATATGCGATTAAATCGCAACCGTCGAATCAGAAAGCAGATCGATGATGCAGATCTAATCGCTAATCGCAATCAGGGACTTAAGAAATAGCGCGAGTGTGATCAACACCGACGGCCGATGAGCAAATATGGCGATATCACTGATAAACCAATCGGGGATCGAAGGTGTCGGTAGTCAGGTATCAAAGGTCAAAGCTGGAGCGTCGTTGAGGAGCGACAAAAGGAAAAAACCCGTCGATATATATAGAGGCGGGTGTATTATTTTTGAAGTCCGTATATGTGAAATGGAGTGGGATTTACATGGTTTCCCGTGTATTTTGTATTATGTGTGGCTGCGGGGTTAAGGCTTGAACCCCATAGTTATATTGGCTTGGCTTCTAATGTAAGTCCACGATTATAATTTAAAAGGCTTAAAGACTAGAAAGCTTCCGATAAGGATTTGTGGGCCCATAACCCATATGCCTCATAATTGTTTTGTTTAAGGAAAGGGATTTTGACTTACCCCCAAGATCTATTTTCATCACGTGGTATCAGAGCAGAATATGATTCTACGTGAAGAAGGAGTGCAAGCAGAAGCGAAAGGAGGTATAGATGTTTAAAATTGGAGAGTTTGTGGTCTTACTATCATGCAGATAGCGACAATAGAAGGTGAGATGACTTGCCACAAACTTAGAGCAAGGTGTGCTCATATGGTTCCAGAGGAGAGAACCAGAAGGATGCCAAAAGACCGAGTGAGGAGGGCTTGGTGAGGTATCGTGTAAAAAAGGAAGAATATTACTGCAGAGGTTTGGTTGCATCTCACAGAAGACCATGAAGGCACTAATGAAATGCAGTGGGTAGAATTGCCAAGGACAAGGAAACGCATATGACCAGGAGGTCATAAAATTTTGTGCCTCGGGAGTCTGATGCAGGAGCATCTAACCCCCCTAATCAAAGAGGAATTTGAAGCAGAGAAAAGTGAGGACAACGTGCACCATGGAGCAAAACATGGGAAAATCTATTTTAAAACAGATTTAAAGATGGAAGTGATAAGTCTCAAAGACTTGATCTAAATGTAATCTACCATGTGTTGTATGCATGCATGTAATGAGATCTTTAAGGGATTTTTTATTAGAGGGTTGATCAGATCCTTCTATGATCCGATCCAACAATGCTTCCTTATATATATAGAGGGAAACACAGAGTGACATGAATAGATTATGTAATCAGTGCTTAGACTGATGTAGTCGGGGAGGAACCCATGTTAAGGTTGAAATGTTTTAGTTGTACAGTATATAATAAATATGTGTTTTGTGAGTTTATACATGTCTGTGTATTAAGTCTTTCACTTCTGTTATATATGCGTGCGGGAGGATTGAAATCCCAATTGTAAATGCATGTTGATCGACCATCGATCAAGTAAGGATCGATGGCGATCCAGAGATCTCGTGTTTATATGAATGTTATGCGTGTTAACGGAGAGTGGCAGAGTAACTGTGTTTTAGGCGAGAATCCATCAAAGGAAACAAACTCCATTTACACAGAGAAATGGCAAAAACCCCTTAGCGGATCTGTAAAGCGGACCTGAAATGCTATAAATCATGGCCTATACCCTTATTGGGTCTGGAATGCATATCGAGTCGGCGCATTGAGCCGGTTGGAACAAGCCTTTGAAATGTAGCGATAGCGATATGTTGATATCACTGATAAACCAATCAGCGATCGAAGGTGTCGGTAGTCGGGTATCGGAGCGATGCTGAGGAGTGACAAAAGGAACGTACCCGCCAATATATATAAAGGCAGGTGTATTATTTTTGAAGTCCATATATGTGAACCAGAGCGGGATTTACATGGCTTCCTGTGTATTTTGTATTATGTGTGGCTGCGGGGTTAAGGCTTGAATCCGATAGTCATATTGGATTCGATTCTAATGTAAGTCTGCAATTATATTTGAAAAGCCTTAAAGCCTAGAATTCTTCTGGTAAGGCTTTATGGGCCCATAACCCACAGGCCTCAGAATTGATTTGTTTAGGGAAAGGGATTTTGACTTACGTGCAAAATATCTTTTCATTAAACAACCCTTTGAGGATGAAACTTGTTTGTTGCTAAATTGTTTCACATATGACAAACTTTCAATCCAAAGGGCTGAATGCTTTGTGTAATTTTCTAGAAAAGATATAGGAATTTTTCCCAATGAACTGTAGTTTGTTTTAGATATGAAAAACTTTCAGTTCAAAGGGTTGAATGCTTTGTTGAATTGAATTTCTAGCAAACATATAGGAATATTTTTCAAGGAGTTGTTAGAATATAGAAAAAAACCATTTTCTAGCATAATCAGGGATGAAGAGTTTATAAATGTATTGATATACAAGGCAATTTGAGTGATATATATTTGTATTAACAACACATATCTTATACAACTAAATATAAGAAGATAAATTTCATGGACTCTATTTTTATGATGTCCCATAAATATGTTTGAGCTCTTAGAGGATGGTAATAAAAGTTATGCTTCATTTAATTTCAAATTCATTTGCTCAGCTAGAATCGTGGGTCATTTCTACTTCTGCCACATTTCCTCTCTATACATACTACTTCCAAAATATAATATGTAACCTATTTAAAAATTTCCTCTGACAAAGAGACTTCGGCGAGTAATTTAAATGCATAGTCCTCAAAAGCCATGTCAAAGTCATGTCAAAATCCTGCTTCCTGAGTTATTTGTTTTTATATTTTGATAAAATGAAATAATTGATGAAATGTTCGTGATTTTTGTTTATATAATCCAAATGTAGACTTAATTGGCATAGTCTTCATTGTTGGACAAAGAAAAACTTGTAATTTGTTTATAAAGGATCCTTCTATTAGTACTGTTTTGTGCAAGTTGAAGTATACATTGGTAATCTTTATTGTATCTTTAGTCATTTTGGTTTGTGTGCTTCGATACAAAATGATATTATGCAATCGGAAAAGGAGTAAATTTGTTGATCGTTGATGCAGAAAAAAATTTAGTGATGCATTTTTTTCCTGCATACTCTAAATTAATATGGTTTACTTTGATGAAATGAAACCAAACGACATGGAGATCCTATGACAATTGTACTTGAAAGCATAGGAAACAATGGATTTGTTCAAGTCGGCGGAATTCATTTTAGAGTTTCAATTACTATGAAGGAAGGGAGGTTCTCTAATTGAGTGAAATTTCTCGGTATGCTCCTACTTTCATATTCTCAACTGGAATCAAGTACCTGCATATTTTTCAGGAGGAAGTGGGAGAGTAATCAGGATGGATTCATCCCCCGCAAGATGATGAAGGCAACAATCTAGTGATTGATTCAATTTCTAGACACTCCTTATTACCCTACAAGGACTATAAGGATAGGTACTACGGGAAAAAAGAAACAGGTTGTTAATCATGTGAATAATTCCACTCCCTATAAAATATCATCGCAAAAATGTTTCATTTCGCTATTAGAAATATCATGGAATGGTTTGAAGTTCCACACACTCCTTTCTACCTAGAACTTCATTCCAAGCCTGGTTTTGACTGATGTTACAACTTCTATGATGTTGTACTGACACAATAGTAATGCATTGTAAGAAACCCTTTTCCAAGCCAGGATAAGACATGTTTTTGTTTTATATATATTAACTCACTCTAGAATGGGATCTTGTTAGAAGAGTAATATGGATACTAAGTCAAAAATCGATTAGTAAAGCTACCTTTGTAACAAAAGAAACCAATATAATTAGGCATAATTTAAAACTACCATAAGGAGATATAGATATGCATCTATAACATTTTCTATATGGATACTGAGTTCAAAATCAATCAGTAAAGATACCTTTTGTTTATTGCCTTTTGTAACAAAAGAAACCTATATAATCACTCAGAATTCAAAATTATTAAAAGGAGATCCAACTATACATATGTAACATTTTCTCAATTCATTCAATCAAGTGAAATATTTAACTTTATAGTCTTGATTTGAATAAAAAGAACTTGGCATGGGTCTTTGAGAAGCCACACACATCATTTTTGTCAATATTTACCAAAGTTCACATACAAACATCATTTTTTTAAATAACAACCTCGATAAGATAATAGCTTCGTGGAAGGAAAACATAAATTCTTCCACATATTCTAAAACCTAAATTCTTCCTCATATTTTATGTTAGGACATGCATGTAAGTAATTTGTGTTGAAATAACTTATAGTATTGTATGTTAGGATATGTATGAAAGTTATTTGTGTTGAAATAACATATAGAATTTGGATAAAGGATTATTCGCAATAAATGTCTCTACACTGGAAAAGGGCATGATTTGAGTTCAAAAGAAATGTTATCTGACACATGTCTATTCCCGGTATTCAAGATAGTCCAAAAATATTGAACTTTTAGTCACTTGAAAGCCTTTACCTAACTTTAACAAGATTACCTAAAAATTGTAGATTCAAAAAGACAAATCCTTACTAGGCGGTTGATGCAAACATAATAGGAAGTGTACAAGTAGTCAATAAGAAGAAATACAATTAACAACTGCATTGATCATTTTTTAGTGTTATTCAACCATGCAATAGATATCTAAAATATATCATTACACTAACTCATATGTGCTTCATAACATTGAAAAATCTAGTAGTTGTTAATAATACCTCAAAAAACTGCAAAATTAAGGGAATTAAATAATACTAAAATGTTGTATAAACATACCCATGGGGCATACAACAAACAATGCCAAGGTGTTATGTTAAGGTGCTTTGTGTTGTAAAGGTCACCGGTTCTCAACTAGAAGGGAAAGACTCGCAGAGATATGATTATGATGATGATGTTTAAGCGTGTTTTTGGGTTGTTGAATATTTTTGTATATTACATAAGCCTCGCAGATATAGTATAACCTTCCTTCCTTCTAGTGTGACAAGAAAGTACATCCCATGACTTGTCTGGTCTCATTCCTGCAGCATCATATCATTTAATACACTTTAAATATTTTGTTTTCATTAATGAATGCGTAAATTTTTGGATTTTGAAAGTGCTTGTTGAGGGTTACTAATATTCTATGCAATATTGACAATCTTCTCGTCTTCTGTTTCTTATTTGGTTCAAAATTGAAGAGCTCCAATTCAGTGACTTAAAGTGGAATGGACTTTTGTAAACTCCTATTGATTGAACAAGATAGGTTATGGGTTTTCATGTAGGTCAAACCATAACAAAAGTATTTCACCCATTTACCATTAAAACTTGAAATAAGACAACCAAGGACATGAAATTGTGAGCACGAGTGGGCCATAGGCTTTGAATAGAAGCATTTAATGAAATCAGGCCCTTGGCGTCCAATGCAATGGAAGTTCCCTAGCAAACAATGAGCAGCGGGAATAATACGTCTCCAAACCGTGAACCACAAACATTGGACGTGAACATCCACTAACCATGAGCTATCAAGAACCAAAAGAGAAACCATGAACCTCAAACTGCTACAAGCCAATGGAGCATCCACAAAGCATGAACTATTGAAACCCGTGGACTGGGAAGGACATGAGACACCATTGAGAGGCCTTAGAGTCTTATAATGCACAAGTTGACAATGTAAAGCAAAGTCCGACATTCCAAATAAGGAGCCACTGACTGAGTTGATAAATTACAACCTCTTATTGACCGAGAGGAAGCAGAGCATTGTTCGTGAGAGTGGGACCATCACGGAAATCCTTAGAGGCCAGGGGAGACCTGAGAGACACTATGTGAGCGTGAGAGGATGGAAATTCCTAGACCAAAGGAGGATGGCTACGTTGACCCTCCAATTTCGAGAAGTCCAACGCATACTGAGATACAGGCCAATTGAAGAGTGTTTGGATGCAATCAGGAGTGTAGGCATGGTGACCATAAACAAGCGAGAGAGAAACACTAGGCATAACTAACATCAATAATAAATTTTCAGAACTTCTCATCGGGTTTGAAGACAGGCTTAAAGAAGGACGCATATGAGCCATGATGCCATCTTCATCCATCTCTGTCAAAGTAAGCCTCTTCGTGCAATAATAAGGCGACATGATGAACCAATGAGGGATGACGTACGATAATAGGATCAAGTAAATGATTCCATCTCGCAAGTATAAATATGAGTGTGTCAACCTGTATGAGGGTTGAAGTTATGGGCCAAGTGGCCACCTAATCCACCTGTGTTGAACGTGACAAGGACAGTTGTTTGGATCCAACACCCATTGTTGGGATTCTTAATATTAACGTTAATGTTATTAATATCATTGATATTCATAATAACATTAATATATTATAATAATGCCCCTAGTTCATGGAATGCTTCTATTCAAAGCTGTGAAACCTACCCCTTCTGGTTTGTTGGGGTATTTGGTTAGGTAGGAACCAAAATATTTTTCAAGATAAGGTACCAAATTGGAATCTTACATGTTCCCACATAGTGGCACCTTATAAGTTGATCCCTGAGGATGAACTGAAACAGAATCACTGGAACATTAATTCAGAAATCATTAACAAGGCTTCCCCTTTGGTGTATTTTGATGGATTTGCTCAACAAGATGGTTGTGCTAGAGGAGCAGTTTTGTACTTAAATGAAGATCATTATTACAAGATGAATTTGGATTTAGGGAGAGGCACAAATAACTATGCATAACTTAGTAGCCTTAGGCTTCTTATTTTTTCCCTTGAGAAAGGATGTCAGCAACTGCAGATATTTGGTAACTCTAAATTAGTCATAAATTGGTTCAATGCACACACTCAGAAATGTGCTAGAAACTATTACAATAAAATCACATTTTGACTATGTAATTTGTCGTCATATGTACAAGGAAAGGAACCAGATTTCTCACAGTCTATCTAAAGAAGCAGCGCATCAATATTTTGGTACTTTGATGACACAAGAACATATAGGACACGAGTTCTACCAGTATTTTCACAAGCCATTCATTGATCTTCAGCCACAGGGGGCAGCGGCAACTTGATCCTACACAACACATAGATGGACCACTTTTTACAAACCTTGCTTTATGGAATGTATATATTTTATATGTTTTTTATTTCGAGTTACAGTTACCTATCAATTATTATTTGAACTCTATAAAATATTGTGGCAGTTATGACCACCAATTTTGAGATATGCTCCTTTTGTAGCATCTACAACATGTATTTTTCAATATTTTATATAATGAAAATTAATATTTTTCTTTGGGAAAACAAATATTATTCTTATTTTTATATTATTAATATTAATGTAATCATTATTTTTATTATATTCTTTATGTTGATATTAATATTATTATTTAAATAATATTAAAGTTAATAGTATTAAAATTATTAAAAATATATTAATTTTATTTAATATTATCAGTAATATTTTTATTAATATTACCAATTCGATTATATTATTATTAAAAATATTTAACATTATTAATGTTATAATTTAATATTAAATATATTTATTAACATTGTAAACTAATATTAAAACAATAATTTAATTAAAAACAATGTGATATAGAATAAATAGTAAGATTGATCATAATTTCACATTATAATAATAATAATAATAAGATGATCATCATGTATGTTGGTCCTTAGAGAAGATTATCATAATGATGATAATAAAAATGTAGTCCCACTAAGCTTACAAAAATAAAAACTTAATTTGACATAGAATAAATAGTAAGAATGATTTCACATTATAACAATAATAATGCGATGATCATGTACGGCAGTCTTTAAATAAGATTATCATAATGATAATAATAAAAATGTAGTCCCACCAAGGTTACAAAAATAAAAACTTAATTTGACATAGAATAAATAGTAAGAATGGTCATAATTTCACATTATTATAATAATAATTGGATGATCATCATGTATGTCGATCTTTAAGAAGATTATCATTAAAAGTGTAGTGCTACCAAACTTACAAAAATAAAACTTAATTTGACATGAAATAAATAATAAGAATGATCATAACATATGTTGGTGATTGAAAAAGGTGAGTGAAAAAACACTCATATATATATATGTATTATCCATTTCTAAATGTTTTATATTTCTCTCTCAACTGCACATTAAAATCTGAGTTCATCTCGTGTTAATTTGTATTTCTACCCTTTGACTTGGGACGTTAATTTTTATTTCTACCCTTTGACATAAGTAATTGTGAAATATTATCTTTTTAAAAGTCAATAAGTAATGTAATTGAATGCCGGTTGATATGCTTTATATTATGTTATCGCAGGCAGCATATTTTCTTGCCATGCAAAGTCTTTTGGATTTTTCAAGTGGGAAATTGGAAAGAGAAATCCTTGCAAGGCCAGAGATCGAGATATATTTTTAATTAGTGATGAATTTTTTATATAAAAATAATTAAATCAAAGAAAATTTGTATTTAGTTAGTTTGATAATTTTTTAGGAGTAGTTTTTAAGTCTGATATTTTGGAGTTTTTGGTGAATTTCTGTCGAAACTTCTTATGGACAAAATTTGATTTGCGTTGTTTAAACTCATTTTTTTACTGTATATATGGATTCAACACCCTCAAAAATCTTTAAGGCACTTCCATTGGGAAGATCCCAATTGTCAAACTTGTGATTTTAATGAAGCAGAAAACTTTCCAAAAAATCGCACTTAAAACTACTCTTTATTTTTATATCATTCGTTTTATTTTATATTCCATCATATTGTTTTTAGTGAATTTTAAAACATGATTTATACTATTTTATAAAACTGCAAATTATATTATTATATAATTATGATTGTTTTATCTTATAAAATTATTTATATTTATTAATTTCTTTTCATCTATAAAGTAAATTTAGATAAATATCAAAATTTTCAATAATGTTGTTATTTATAATAACTTCAAACAATAAATATCAAAATGTTAATTTAAGTTCTTATTCACAAATTTTAGGAAATGATTTATTTTATTTAATTAATTTACTATTTCTTACTTGTTTTGAAAATTATGTATAAATCATTCAATTTTTTGGAACTGTTTTCTTTTCTTTCATTGATGTTAACTTAAGGTTGTAATAAAATTCAAAACTTTTTTTTGTTTTCAATTAAGGCAATTTGTTTTCTTCTCCATGGACTCTAGCATAACCATAATGGTTCTTTGCATAATGTTTTGATTGCCTCTCCCTCCATAAATAATCACTGAGATTTTCGAATTGCCAACGATGTAGCTACTTTTGTTTTGCATGTCCTAGATTTTCCTAATGTGTACATTGTCGTAGGTGATATGGGTGACATCAGTGAGGTTTGGGATTGCAAATTTCCATACTTTAGTGGAGAACGAACACAGTTGAAAAACAGTATAGGTATTTTCTTTGGATTTTTCTCATAATATGCATTGGGAAGGCCCATGAATAGTTCTTTATTTTAATAGATTTTTTGCAGGTAAAATTTTTCCATGCACTAGTTCCCAGTAGAAAAGGTTAACTTTGGAAAAACAATCTTTACTCCAGATTTTAACTTTGGGAAAACCATCTTTATTCCAGATTTTACCCCACATATTATCCAAGTTAACGAGTTGTGGGAGATTGCCAATTAACCTTTCTTAACCTTCTTTAACTATATACCTATTTTCTTAAATCCTGTCCAGATTATGTGATCTAACATGAAGCTTGCAATTGGAGCATATCCCTTTAATATTTCCTTTTATTTATATTCTTTATTTCCTTACTCCCCATTTTGGGTTAGGCTTTGGATCTTCTTGACCAACTTCTTCATGATTTTGAACAACTTCAAAGTGGTTACGGATGTAGAGGCCCCGTTTTTTTTTGGGTATTTGCATATGGTGCCAATGTCAATTTATTTCCTTCTTTTCTTAGCATCTACCATTGTTATCATTGATCTATTGTAGTTTTTGGCCCTTTTCTTCTGAGAGTCTTGCAACATTTTCTAGCAAAAGTGGTCATATTCGTGACATAAAAAACATTTAGCAAAGTGATGGTATTCATCACATAAACATCATTTGAATGATATGTGCTTGTAATCTAGGGTTTGGCGACGTATCCACTCTCTTGTTGTGATATTAATCATAGAAGGAAGCCCCTTTTCTAGATCTTTTCTAAATCGACATCCACGCATATTTTGGTGCATGTAAACTCGGAGTCATCTACCAACTCTACTATTCATTTCCCTTAGCAATCATCACTCCAGTACGATAGTAACAGTCTGGTGAGTTTAACCCAAATTATGATCGTAATCAACACCAGTTTTTTTCAGTAAAGAAATCGCTAGCAGTGAAGCATGTTCAAATGTAAATGTACAAAATTCAAAACTTATTCACCAATAAAATATTAATAAATTTTTTTTTTTAATTAGATGGTAAGGTGTTTTCTTTTTATAAGAACTTCCCCCATTTTCCACTCTGCACTGGTCTATAGCATTGGACTGAATGTTAGAAGATTAAAATGTCTTTTGTAGTTGGATCCCACAACATAATTGTCAACCAACTTCATTGCCATTACCCTACTGCCACTCGTTATGCAACCATTTACGAGCGATTGGGAGCAGTTGTGCAAGAGTTTTTGCAGAAGGCCCCTTATCCACTTTAACACAATATTGCACCGTGGCTCTTAAGAATTTACAATCAATTCAATAATAGGACTAGAATTCGATAGCAGAGAACAATTGTCAAAAGAGTCAAATATCTATCCGGGTAGCTCGGACACTAGGGTACATGCCTCTAGAATATTTTAATGGATATATTGCTACGAAGCAGGTCGATGTTTACAACGTTGTAATGTTGATGATGGAGATTGTCAATGTAAGGAAGCATAACCTTTGTATCTAGGTTTCATTGACTCTCGTCTCTGACGTTTGGGTCCATATATTACATGCTTGCACATACCCATATCCACAGGTAGTTGGTCTTGAATTATCTATAACTTTAATCATTGTATCATTTGTGAGTTGCTATTAGAGATATAGTTCAACAGAATATAAGTGAGAAAATTTGGCAAAAGACAAAGGAACATATGAACTACTATAGTATGGAAATAATTCTTATGGTCATATATGAGGAATACAAACATTGACATAAGTCCATATCAGTCTGTGCAAGACAATTCGCATGTAGGATAAATATGAGTTTGCAAAACCTAGAAATTGGAACAAGAAGGTGGGAACAAGTGGAAAAAATAGAACACGTGTGTCTTCTATGTGATGAACAATGATGCGGGAGCATCTAACTCCCCCTTAATCAAAGCGGAAACCGAAGTGGAGCAAAGGGAGGACAACATGGACCATGGAGAAAAACAAGGGAAACTTTGTTTTAAAACATATTTAAAGATGGAAGCGATAAGTCTCAAAGACTTGATCTAAATGTAATCTGCCATGTGTTGTATGCATGCATGTAATGAGAGATTTAAGGGCTTTTTTTAGAGGGTTGGTCAGATCCTTCCATGATCTGATCCAACAATGCTTCCTTATATATATATAGAGGGAAACATAGAGTGACATGAATAGATTGTGTAATCAGTGCTTAGATTGATGTAGTCGGGGAAGAACCCGTCTTAAGGATGAAATGCCTTAGCTGTACTGTATATAATAAATATGTGTTTTGTGGGTTTCTACATGTTTGTGTATTAAGTCTTTCACTTCTGTTATATATGTGTGTGGGAGGATTGAAATCCAAATTGTAAATTCGTGTTGATGGACCATCAATCACGGAAGGATCAATGGCGATCCAAAGATCTCGTGTTTGTATGAATGTTATGTGTGTTAACGGAGAGTGGCAGAGTAACTGTGTTTTAGGTGAGAATCCATCAAAGGCGGCGAACTCCATTTACACAGAGAAACGATGAAAACCCTTTAGCAGATCCGTAAAGCAGACCTGAAATATTATAAATCATGGCATATACCCTTATGAGGTCCGGAATGCATATCAGGTCGATGCATTGAGCCGGTCGGAATAGGCCTTTGAAATGTAGCGATATGCGATTAAATTACAACCGTCAGATTGGAAGGCAGATCGACGGTGCGGATCTAATCGCTAATCGCAATTGGGGACTTAAGAGATAGCGGGAGTGTGATCAATGTCGACGACCGACGAGCGAATATGGTGATATTTCTGATAAACCAATTGGCGATCGGAGGTGTCCGTAGCCGAGTATCGGAGGTCAGGGGTGGAGTGACGTTGAGAAGAAACAAAAGGAACAGACCCACTGATATATATAGAGGCGGGTGTATTATTTTTGAACTCCGTATATGTGAATCAAAGCAGGATTTACATGGTTTCCCGTGTATTTTGTATTATGTGTGGCTGCGGGGTTAAGGCTTGAACCCGATAGTTATATTGGCTCCAATTCTAATGTAATTCCGCGATTATAATTTAAAAGGCTTAAAGCCTAGAACGCTTCCGATAAGGCTTTGTGGGCCCATAATCCACAGGCCTCATAATTGATTTGTTTAGGGAAAGGGATTTTGACTTAGCCCCGAGATCTCTTTTCATCAAGTGGTATTATAGCAAAAGACGATTATACGTGAAGAAGGAGTGCAAGCAGAAGGGAAAGGAGGTATAGTTGTTTAAAACTAGAGAGTTTGTGGTCTTACTGTCGTGCTGATAGTGGCAGCAGAATGTGAGATGACTTGCAGCAAACCTAGAGTGAGTTAATATGTATACAACAACAACATGTCTTATCCTAGCTTGGGAAAGAGATTCTTAAAATGCATTAATATTGTGTCAGTACACCATCATACAAGTTGTAGCATGAATCAAAACCATGCCTGAAAAGAAATTCCAGGTAGAGAAGAGTGTGTGGAACTTCAAACCATTCCATGATATTTCTAACAACCAAATGAAACATTTTTACCATTGTATTTCATAGTGAGTGGGCTTATTCACATGATTAGAAGCCGATTTCTTTTTTCTCATAGTAGATATCCTTGTAGTCCTTGTAGGGTAATAAGGAGTGTCTACAAATTGGATCAATCACCAGATTATTACCTTCATCATCTTGTGGGGGCTGATTCAGTCCTCATTACTCTCCCACTTCCTCATGGAAAATATGCAGTTGCTTGATACCAATTGAGAATATGAAAGTAGGAGCATACCGAGCCATTTCACTCAATTACAGAACCTCCCTTCCTTCACAGTAATTGAAACTCTAAAATGATTCCTGCTGACTTGAACAAAGCCACTGTTTTCTGTGCTTTCAAGGACAATTGTCTTAGGACCTCCATTTCATTTGGCTTCATTTCATCAAAATAAACCATATTAATTTAAAGTATGTAGGAAAACAAATGCATCACCAAAAAATTTGCTACATCAATGATCAACAAATTTACTCCTTTTATGATTGCATAATATCATTTTGTCTCGAAGCAGACAAACCAAAATTACTGAAGATACAATAAATATTACAAGTGTATACTTCAACTTGCACAAAACTATACTAATAGAAGGATCCTTTATAATCAAATTGCAAGTTTTTGTTTGTCCACAGTGAAGACTATGTCAATTAATTCTACATTTGGATTCCATAAACAAAAATCACGAACATTTCATCAACTTAATTAATTATATCAAAATATAAATAACAAATAAATCAAAATGTAAATGGAAGAAATTAGTGTACACATTGTTTTGAAGAGGAAGCAGGAATTTTACGTGACTTTGACATGGATTTTGAGAACTATGCATTTAAATTACTCGTCGAATTCTCTTTGTCAGAGGAAATATTTAAATAGGTTACATATTATATTTTGGAAGTAGTATGTATAGAGAGGAAATGTGGCAGAAGTAGAAATAACCCAAGAATCTAGTTGAGCAAATGAATTTGAAATTAAATGAAACATAACTTTTATTACCATCCTCGAAGAGCTCAAACAGATTTATGGGACATCATAAAAATAGAGTCCATGAAATTTATCTTTTTATATTTAGTTGTATCAGATATGTGATGTAAATACAAATATATGTCATTCAAATTGCCTTGTATATCAATACATTTATAAACTTTTCATCTCTTCTTGTGCTAGAAAAATGATTTTTTTCTATATTCTAACAATTACTTGAAAAATATTCCTAAATGTTTGCAAGAAATTCAATTCAACAAAGCATTCAACCCTTTGTAATGAAACTGTTTCATATCTAAAATAAACTACAGTTCATTGGGAAAGCTTCCTATACGTTTGCTAGAAAATTCAACAAAGCATTCGACCCTTTGGACTGAAAGTTCGTCGTATTTCGAACAATTTAGAAACAAACAAGTTTCATCTTCAAAGGGTTGTTCATCACATAAGAGACACGTGTGTTCTATTTTTTCCATTTGTTCCCACCTTCTTGTTCCAATTTCTAGGTTTTGCAAACTCATATTTATCCTACATGTCAATTGTCTTTCGCAGACTAATATGGACTTATGTCAACGTTTGTATTCCTCTTATATAACCATAAGATTTATTTCCATACTAAAGTAGTTCATATGTTCCTTTGTATTTTGCCAAATTTTCTCACTTACTCTCCATTGAACTATATCTCTAATAGCAACTCGGAAATGATACAATGATTAAAGTTAGAGATAATTCAAGACCAACTACCTGTGGATGTGGGTATGTGCAAGTAGGTAATATATGGACCCAAATGTCAGAGACAAGAGTCAAAGGAACGTGGATAGAAAGGTTAGGCTTCCTTCCACTGATAATCTCCATCATCAACATTACAACGTTATAAACATCAACCTGCTTCGTAGCAATCTATCCATTAAAATATTCTTGAGGCATGTACCCCAATGTCCCAACTACCTGGATAGATACTTGACTCTTTTGACAAATGTTCTCTGCTATGGACTTATAGTCCTATTCTTGAATTGATTGTAAATTCTTAAGAGCCACGGTGCAATATTGTGTTGAAGTGGATAAGGGGCCTTCTGCAAAAAGTCTTGCATGACTGCTTCGATAGGCCAAAAAGTCTTGCATGACTGCTTCGATATGCCAGAACCACCATTGTCTAGAGTATGGTGGGGTTGAAGTGCACAAGTCAACAAAGGGACCCCATATTCTTAGAGGACAACAAATTCACCTACTTATCACTCTTAAAGGACCCTCTCCCCTTCATTTTAAAAAAGAATCAATGTTTTGTCTCAACTATATTTTCTCTACTGCCGATTTCAATGGTTTATTGGTGTTGACAATTTTCGTCAAACACTTTTTTTGAATCCTATGCGGAAGTATTTTTTCTTAGAACGTGCTCACAGTCTGTTGTACAAGTGATATACATTAAATGTCCCGTAAATATAGAAATACATAAATGTTATTATTGATATTAATATTATTAATAATATTATATAAGAATATTTTAATTAGTATTCAAATTAATAATACATAATAATAATAATTTAATTGAATAAAATTAGAAAATATAAATTGATTTCTTGTTAAATGAGTTACGTGTCAAAGAAAGAAAAGAAAATAGTTCCAAAAAAATGAATGATTTATTTCAAAACAAGTAAGAAATAGTAAATTAATCAAATAAAATAAATCATTTCCTAAAATTTGTGAATAACAACTTAAATTAACATTTTGATATTTATTGTCTGAAGTTACTATAAATAACAACATTACTGAAAATATTTATCTAAACTTAATTTATAGATGAAAAGAAACTAATAAATATAAATAATTTTATAACATAAAACAGTTAGAATTATATAATAATACAATTTGTTATTTTATAAAATAATATAAATCATGTTTTAAATTCACTAAAAACAATATGATGGAATATAATATAAAAAGATAACTAGTTTTAAATGAGACTCTTTGGAAAGTTTTAGGCTTCATTAATATCACAAGCTTGATGTTGAGATTTTCTGTTTGGGATGAAATAGGCAAAAATCTCTGTAGGTGACAACAATAGGAATTCAGTTCCTAGATTAGCTCCAGTTTGTTGGAAGGGAGTTAATGCCTCCTATATTTGATGTGAGGGAATTAATGAGGCTATTAGATTCTCTGTGCTATATAACATGCAACCATTCGGAAGTTTGCTAAGAGAGTGTGAGGATTTCTTGATGTAATCTTCAATTTGATTAATAAATTCCTGATGCCTATGTTTGGTGGACGTAGCCCAAATTGGTTGGGTGAACCACGTTAAAAATTGTCTCCTATGTGCTTGATTGTTCTGCTGTGTTAATTCTGTTGTGTTAAATATATTTAAGTTTACTTTGCACCTGTACCAAGAATTGGTATCAGAGCATGTTGGAGGTGCCTGGAGAAGCTAACTGTAGGCGCTGCGTGCGTGACTGCTGATGCTGGCGGACTGTGCTGGTGAGGGCGTGAACCTACCTGCGTGTGAATGCTGTTAGCGCTGAGAAAAGTTCATTGTTGTGCATGGAGCATATCATCATTTGCTGTGTGGATACGTGGAACGTATCATCCTTTGCGTTGCTGGAGGTTCTGTTACTAAAACGTGGTGTTGTCCATCACATTGTTTCAATCAGATAGAAGCAACGTGTTGCTGCATTGCCGCAGAGTTCACATCCTATATAAAAATTTCTGCTGCGAAAGCATTCCACGGTGGAATACCTTGCTGCCAAAAATGTGAATAACTGAAGGTGCGTGTTGCTGTGCGGTGCGCCGAGAAGGTATGTCTCTCATACGTGGAGCGTTGATCATTGCTGCTTTGTAAAACGGTGTTTCAATGTTTGCAACGATGGTAATGGATATAAAACAGTGATATAAAACAGCGTGGATATATATGTGATAGCAGCGTGTATATATATATTGAAAAACAGCGTGGGCATGGGCTTGGAAATATATATATGCAACATCGTGGTCATGTGAATTGGACATATATGTAGCTGCAAATTGGGTTCCTTTTTTGAATTGCTTTCATATTGTGAATTGGTAACTGAATGCACTTGAACACATATTTGTTTTGCGTGTGGGTTTTTTGTTTTGCTGTGAGCGCCGGTTTTCTGAGGAGCTACATAAAGCTCGAACTTTGCTTACGGATATATGAAACTGACAGTGGCAAGAATCGTTTGCAAACTAAATTTTGGTTGTTTTATATATATTTGCTGGTTGTTTAAAACAGTTAAATAAAGGCAAATAGAATAAAGACAGTTCTCATATAAGTGCAAAGGGCAGTTTTTTTTTTTTTTTAAAAAGGCACAGCTACAAAAGGCATAGGCAGTTTTTCTTTGTTGTGTAAAAACAAAGGCATAGGAAATTTTGTTTTTTAAATTGCTGGTATTTCAAATTGAAATTGGAGATTCTTTGACGAGATGGCCAAAACACAGAGTGCCCGTTTTTAAATAGAGAAATTTAATGGCAAGAATAATTTTGAGATCTGGAAGGTGAAGATGCACGATCTGCTGGTTCAACAAGGTGTGGCGAAAGCACTGTTGGGGAAAAACAAAAGACCTCCTTCCATGACGGAGGATGAATGGGATGAGATGGACGATAGAGTTCTGAGCGCAATTTGGTTATGTCTGGCGGACGATGTTCTGTTCAACATTGTGTCAGAGAAAACCGCCGCAGGCTTGTGGTCGAAGCTTGAGAAGCTCTATATGACGAAATCTTTGACAAATCAGGTTCTCCTGAAACGGCAGCTTTACAGTTTGTGGATGAAAGAAGGTACCTCAATTGTTAATCACCTAAATGTTTTTAATACCTTATTGGTGCAATTAGACAGTCTAGATGTGAAATTTGATTCAGAGGATAAGGCAATAACTCTATTATGTTCTTTGCCTGAATCCTGGGATCACTTTGTTACTTCCATAAGCTTTAGTACATCAGACATCCTTGAGTTTGACGATGTTGTTGGAGCCTTGTTGGCTGAGGAGACGAGGAAGAGGTCGAATGCAAATACCTCTACATCAGAGGTAATGATGGCCAGAGGTCGCTCACGAGAGAGACACTCCGGGGGAAAGCATAGCGACTCTCGTTCGAAGTCCAAAGGAAAGAAGCCAAAGATGAAGTGTTGGCATTGTGGCAAGGCTGGACATCTGAGAAAGGATTGTTGGAAGCGAAAGCAGGCTGCTAAAGAAGGCTCTTCGACAGAAAAGAAGGAAGCCAACACCACAGATACAGGTTCAGTATCTGGTTCAGGTATGAGTGATGAAGTATTGTCAGTTAATATTTCAAAACATGATCAACATTGGTTGTTAGATTCCGGGGCATCTAACCACATGTGTATTCATAAATATTGGTTTAAAACATATAAATCAATTGATGATGGTGTTGTGTACATGGGTAATGATGTAACATGTAATATTGTTGGGATTGGAAGCATACAACTACAAATGTTTGATGGCACAACCAAAATATTAACTGATGTGAGGCATGTACCAGATTTAAGGAAAAATTTGATTTCATTAGGAGCACTTGATTCAAATGGATATAAAACTGTAATTCAAGGTGGAGTTATGAAAATCTATAAAGGTATCTTACTAGTGATGAAAGCCAAGAAAGTAGGAAATCTATTTCAGTTAGAAGGTAGAACTGGGTCAGATCATGTGTCTATGTCTGAACATCACAGTAGTTCCATTCACTTATGGCATCAAAGATTGGGGCATATGAGTGAAAGAGGATTGAAAATTTTGGCTGACCGAAAGTTACTTCCTAATCTAAGATCTGGAAAATTGGATTTCTGTAAACATTGTCTGTTTGGTAAGCAAAGTAACAAAAGTTTAAAACAGGAGAACATACTAGTAAAGGTATACTTGATTATATTCATTCAGATGTTTGGGGTCCAGCCCCTACAGCGTCGTATGGTGGCTCGTCTTATTTTGTATCATTCATTGATGACTTTTTTAGGAAGGTTTGGGTCTACATGTTGAAAAGAAAGTTTGATGTGTTTTCAGTTTTCAAGTAGTTTAGAGCATTGGTAGAAAACAACACTGGTAGAACAATAAAGTGTTTAAGAACTAACAATGGTGATGAGTTTACTTCCAGGGAGTTTGACAGCTATTGCAAGGATGCAGGGATCGAAAGACATAAGACCACGGTTTATACTCCTCAGCAGAATGGAGTTGTTGAACGCATGAACAGGACTCTTCTAGAGAGAGCAAGGTGTATGCTGAGTAATGCCAGGTTGCAAAAGGAGTTGTGCACGGAAGCAGTGGCAACAGCTTGTTATGTGATAAACCGATCTCCATCAACAGCAATAGGCTGCAAGGTTCCGCAAGAGGTATGGACAGGACACCCTTGTGACTATTCTAAACTCAGAGTGTTTGGTTGTGATGCATATGCTCTAGTGCCTAAACATCAGCGAACTAAATTAGATCCCAAATCGAAAAGGTATATCTTTGTTGGGTATGGTGATGGAACAAAGGGATTTAGATTGTGGGATCCTACTACCCGCAAAATCATCATCAACGAAGATGTAAAGTTTGATGAATCCTCTCTTGTACAGTTAGATGTAGATAGAAGATTGAAACAGGATGATGTATCTGATTTCTAGCATATTCAGTTTGACAACATTTCTAATGATAGTCTTAATGACCATAATTCAGATTCTAGTCATGAACAGGTTTCAGAATCAGATTATGAACAGGGTTCAGATGGAGGACATGAACAGGTCTCAGATGGCGATCATGAAGAAGTTCCTTCAGTTGATAGAAAACCAATTGTGGAAGCACCATAAACGTTCTTAAGGAGGTCTACAAGGATCAAACGCCTTCCGAGAAGGTATGATGATCATGTTACTTCAGTTGCTTTGATCGCTAATGATGATGAACCTTTGTGTTATCAGGAAGCTGTAGAAGGTTCAAATAATGACAAGTGGAAAGCAGCCATGAAGGAAGAAATGATGGCCTTAGGTAAGAATGGCACGTGGGATCTGGTTGAACTTCCGAAAGGCAGGAAAACTGTGGGGTTTAAATGGGTTTTCAAGCTGAAACGGGGTGTGAATGATACGGAAGACGGGTACAAAGCGAGACTGGTTGCAAAAGGGTTTTCTCAGAAAGCTGGCATAGACTTTCATGAGATATTTTCACCAGTGGTTAAAATTGTTTCAATTAGAATTGTGTTAGCATTAGTGGCTTTGTTTGATTTGGAGTTGCAGCAGTTAGATGTTAAGACTGCGTTTCTACATGGTGATTTAGATGAGGAAATATATATGGAACAACCGGAAGGGTTTGTTCAGCATCGCAATGATAAATTTGTCTGCAGGCTCAAGAAGTCATTATATGGCCTGAAGCAGTCGCCTCGGCAGTGGTATAAGAAGTTTGATTCTTTCATGTTGAGTCAGAAATATGTAAGAAGTGAATATGATCATTGTGTTTACTTTAAGCAGTTAAATAATGGCATGTTCATTATCTTAGTGTTGTATGTTGATGATATGCTTTTAGCAAGCAAAAGCATTGAAGAAATCAACAGGTTGAAGACTCAGATGGCAAGGACGTTTGATATGAAAGATCTAGGAGCCGCAAGACAGATTTTGGGCATGGAGATTTTCAGAGACAGGAGTAATGGTAAGATGTGGCTATCACAACAGAAGTATGTTGAGAAAATACTTTTGAGGTTTGGTATGAATAATGTGAAGCCTATGTCAGTCCCTTTAGCTTCCCATTTTAAGCTTTCTTCGAGTTTATGTCCTAATACAGATGAAGAAAAGGATTATATGTCTCGAATTCCTTATGTCAATGTAGTAGGATATTTGATGTATGTGATGGTGTGTATGCGACCAGATATTTCTCATGCAGTTGGGGTTGTCAGCAGGTACATGGAAAATCCGGGTAAAGAGCACTGGTCAGCAGTGAAATGGGTGGGTGCTTCGGTACTTGAGAGGCACAAGTAGTTATTGTATTTCTTACAATAAGAGTAGTGAATTTGTTTGCGGATATGTTGATTCCAATTTTGAAGGTGATTTGGATAAGATAAGATCAACTTTAGGGTACGTCTTTACTCTTGCAGGTGGAGCTATAAGTTGGATGTCAAAGCTAAAGAACATTGTTGCTTTATCCACTACTGAAGCAGAATACATTGTTGCTTCTCATGCTTGCAAAGAGGTGGTTTGGTTGAAAGGTTTGCTTGGTGAGTTTGGTAGGTTACAGGACAACATCAGGTTACTTTGTGATAGTCAAAGTGCAATACATTTGGCTAAGAATCCGGCCTATCATAGTAAGTCAAAGCATATTCCAATCAAATATCATTTTGTAAGACAGGTTATCACTGAAAGGGGAGTTTCTCTTGAAAAGGTGCATACAAAGGAGAACTGTGCAGACATGTTCATGAAACCAATTTTGTTGGAGAAGCTACGCTAGTGTTTGGCTTCTCTTGGCTTGCAGAAAAGATAAAATAATAATAACAGGGCATCAGGCGAATTGTTGTCAAGGTGGAGATTGTTGAGATTTTCTGTTTGGGATGAAATAGGCAAAAATCTCTGTAGGTGACAACAATAGGAATTCAGTTCCTAGATTAGCTCCAGTTTGTTGGGAGGGAGTTAATGCCTCCTATATTTGATGTGAGGGAATTAATGAGGCTATTAGATTCTCTGTGCTATATAACAGGCAACCATTCGGATGTTTGCTAAGAGAGTGTGAGGATTTCTTGATGTAATCTCCAATTTGATTAATAAATTCCTGATGCCTATGTTTGGTGGACGTAGCCCAGATTGGTTGGGTGAACCATGTTAAAAATTGTCTCCTATGTGCTTGATTGTTCTGCTGTGTTAATTCTGCTGTGTTAAATATATTTAAGTTTACTGTGCACCTGTACCAACACTTGACAACCGGGCTCTTCAGAATAGAAGTTCCTTAAAGATTTTTGAAGGTGCTGAATCCATATATGTAGTAAAAAAAATGAGTTTAAACAACACAAATCAAGATTTGGCCATCAAAATTTTGGCCAGATTCCCACCAGAAATCCACCAAAAACTCCAAAATATCAAAAGTAAAAACTACTCCTTAAAAAATATCAATCTAACTAAATACCAATTTTCTTTGATTTAATTATTTTTATATAAAAAATTCATCACTCTCGATCTCTAGCCTTGCAAGGATTTCTCTTTCCAATTTCTCACTTGACAAATCCAAAAGACTCTGCATAGCAAGAAAATCTGCTGCCTGCAGTAACATAATATAAAGCATATCAACCAGCATTCAATTACATTAATTATTGACTTTTAAAAAGATAATACTTCACATTATTTTTATGATAACATTACCTTTATCATATCCCGCAGTGTTGATATGTCCACGCTGATAAAATTCTCATCCCACTCTTTAACTTCACCTGAGGTTTGAGTTGAGTTGCGTAAATGATAGTCGTAGTATTGGATCACCTTTTCCAATATTGGAGTGGATACATAAACAGACATAGTTGCATGAGATATATCGTTGAATTCTGCCATATTTTTTATCACCTTCGACTCCATTGCAATTTCTCTACCCACCCGAAAAATTTCTCCGTCAGCCGTTTCCAGTGCCATTGTGTTGACCCTATCGTTTTCCATTGATCGTTCCACTTAAAACAACTCAGGTCCTGTGTCGGAAGTGAAAGGGTAGAAATAAAAATGTCCCAAGTCAAAGGGTAGAAATACAAATTAACGCCAGTTATTAATGTGCAGTTGACAAGAAATATAAAACATTTAGAAATGGGTAATTAATATATATATATATATATATATATATATATATATATCAAAGTTTTTTCACCGACCTTTTTGTGACTGTGTGCATTGAACCAATTTATGACTAGTTTAGAGTCACCAAATATCTACAGTTGCTGACATCTTTTGGCAAGGGAAAAAATAAGAAGTCTAAGGCTATTAAGTTATGCATATTTATTTGTGCCTCCCCTTAAACCTAACTTCATCTTGTAATGATGATCTTCATTTAAATACAAAACTGATCCTCTACCACAACCATCTTGTTGAGCAAATCCATCAAAATACACCAAAGGGTAAGCCTTGTCGATGATTTCTACATTATTGTTCCAGTGATTCTGTTTCAGTTCATCCTCAGGGATCAAGTTATAAAGTGCCACTATGTGGGAACATGTAAGATTCCAGTTTGATACCTTATTTTGAAAAATATTTTGGTTCCTTCCTAACCAAATACCCCAACAAACCAGAAGGGGCGGGTTTCATAACTTTGAATAGAAGCATTCCATGAGCTAGGGGCATTATTATAATATACTAATGTTATTATGAATATCAATGATATTAATAACATTGACATTAATATTAAGAACCCCTAAAATGGTTGTTGGCTCCAGACAATTGTCCTTGTCGTGTTGAACATAGGTGGATTAGGTGGCCACTTGGCCCATAACTTCAACCCTCATACAGGCCGGCATGCTCATATTTATACTCATGAGATGGAATCATTTACTTGCTCCTGTTATCATGCGTCATCACTCATTGGTTCATCATGTCGCCTTATTATTGCACAAAGAGGCTTACTTTGATGGAGATGGCCGAAGTTGGCATCATGGCTCATATGCGTCCTTCTTTAAGCCTGTCTCTGGACCTGATGACCAGTTTTGAAGATTTATTATTGATGTTAGGTATGCTTAGTGTTTCTCTCTCGCCTGTTTATGGTCGCCATGTGTGCACTCCAGATTGCATCCACACACTCTTCAGGTGGTCTGTATCTAAGTATGCATTGGACTTCTCGAAATTGGAGGGTCAACGTAGCCATCCTCCTTTGGTCTAGCAATTTCCATCCTCTCATGCTCACATAGTGGCTCTCAGGTCTCCCCTAGACTCTCATGATTTCAGTAATGGTCCCACTCTCATGAACAATGCTCTGCCTCCTCTTTGTCAATAAGAGGTTTTAATTTATCGACTCAGTTAGTGGATCCTTATTTGGAATGTGGGACTTTGCTTTGCATTTTCAACCTGTGCATTATAAGACTCTAAGGCCTCTCAATGGAGTCTCGTGTCCTTCCCAGTCTGCGGGTTTCAATAGTTCATGGTTTGTGGACACTCAATTGGTTTGTAGCAATTTGAGGTTCGTGGTTTCTCTTTTGGTTCTTGATAGCTCATGGTTCGTGGATGTTCGTGGCTAGTGTTTGTGGTTCATGGTTTGGAGATGTATTATTCCCGTTGCTTGTGGTTTGCTAGGCAAGCTCCATCGCATTGGACGCCATGGGCCCGAGTTTGGGCAATGCTTCTATTCAAAGCCTATGGGCCACTGCTGCTCGCCATTTCATGTCCTTGGCTATCTTATTTCAAGTTTTAATGGTAAATGGGTGAAATAATTTTGTTATGGTTCAACCTACATCAAAACCAAAAACCTATCTTGTTTAGTCAATAGGAGTTTCCAAGAGTCCATTCCACTTTAACTCACTAAATTGGAGCTCTTTAATTTTGACCAAAAAAAGAAACACAAGACGAGAAAATTATGAATATTGAACAAAATATTAGTAACCTTCAACAAGTAGTTTCAAAATCCAAAAATTTACACATTCATTGATGAAAACGAAAGATTTAAAGTATATTAAATGCTATGATGATGTAAGAATGAGACCAGACAAGTCATGGGCTGTACTTTCTTGTCACACTAGAAGGAAGAAAGGTTATACTATATATGTGAGGCTTTTGCAATATACAAAAATATTCAACAACCCAAAAACATGCTTAACATCATCATCATAATCATATCTCTGCAAGTCCTTCCCTTCTAGTTGAGAACCAGTGACCTTTACAACACAAAGTGCCTTAACATAACACCTTGTCATTGTTTGTTGTATGCCCCATGGGTATGGTTATACAAAATTTTGAGTATTAATTAATTCCCTTAATTTTGTAGCTTTTTGAGGTATTATTAACAACTACTAGATTTTTCAATGTTATGAAGAACATATGAGTTAGTGTAATGATACATTTTAGATATATGTTGCATGGTTTCATAACACTAAAAAATGCTCAGTGCAATTGTTAATTGTATTTCTTCTTATTGGTGACTTGTACAATTCCTATTATGTTTGCGTCAGCCGCCTAATACTGATTTGTCTTTTTGAATCTACAATTTTTAGGTAATCTTGTTAAAGGTGGGTAAAGGCTTTCAAGTGACTAAAAGTTAAACATTTTTGGACTATCTTGAATACTTGGAATAGACATGTTTCAGATAAAATTTCTTTTGAACTCAAATCATACCCTTTTCTAGTGTAGAGACATTTGTTTGTGAATAATCCTTTATCCAAATTATATCTATTATTTCAACACAAATTACTTGCATACATATCCTAACATACAATACTATAAGTTATTTCAACACAAATTACTTACATGCATATCCTAACATACAATATGAGGAAGAATTTAGGTTTTAGAATATGTGGAATAATTTATGTTTTCCTTCCACGAATATAGTAGCTTATCAGGGTTTTTATTCAAAAAAATGTTGTTTGTATGTGAACTTTGGTAAATATTGACAAAAATTATGTTTCTGGCTTCTCAAAGACCCATGCCAAGTCCTTTTTATTCAAATCAAGACTGTAAAGTTAAATATTTCACTTGATCGAATGAATTGAGAAAATGTTACAAATGCATAGTTGGATCTCCTTATAATAATTTTGAATTCTGAGTGATTATATTGGTTTCTTTTTTCACAAAAGGCAATAAATAAAAGGTATCTTTACTGATTGATTTTGAACTCAGTATCCATATAGAAAATGTTACAGATGCATATCTATATCTCCTTGTAATAGTTTTGAATTATGCCTGATTATATTGGTTCATCTTGTTACAAAGGTAGCTTTACTGATCGATTTTGGACTTAGTATCCATATTACTCTTCTAACAAGATCTCATTCTAGAGTGACTTAATATGTATAAAACAACAACATGTCTTATCCTAGCTTGGAAAACATATTGTTAGAATGCATTACTATTGTGTCAGTACAACATCATACAAGTTGTAACATCAATCAAAACCATGCTTGAAAAGAACTTCCAGGTAGAGAGGAGTGCGTGGAACTTCAAACCATTCCATGATATTTCTAACAGCCAAATGAAACATTTTACCATGGTATTCATAGGGAGTGGGCCTATTCACATGATTAGAAGCTGATTTCTTTTTTCTCGTAGTAGTTATCCTTGTAGTCCTTGTAGGGTAATAAGGAGTGTCTAGAAATTGAATCAATCACCAGATTATTGCCTTCATCATCTTGTAGGGGCTGATTCCATCCTCATTACTCTCCCACTTTCTCTTGGAAAATATGCAGGTGCTTGATTCTGATTGAGAATATGAAAGTAGGAGCATACTGAGCCATTTAACTCAATTAGAGAACCTCCCTTCCTTCATAGTAATTGAAACTCTAAAATGATTTCCGCTTACTTGAACAAAGCCACTTTTGCATGTATTTTCAAGGACAATTGTCATAGGACCTCCATGTCGTTTGGTTTCTTTTCATTAAAATAAACCATATTAATTTAAAGTATGGAGGAAAACAAAAGCAACACCAAAAAATTTGCTACATCAAGGATCAACAAATTTACTCCTTTTATGATTGCATAATATCATTTTGTCTCAACGCAGACAAACCAAAATTATTGAAGATACAATAAAGATTACGAGTGTATACTTCAACTTGCAAAAGAATGTACTAATAGAGGGATCCTTTATAAACAAGTTTCAAGTTTTTCTTTGTCCAACAGTGAAGGCTATGTCAATTAAGTCTACATTTGGATTCTATAAACAAAAATCACAAACATTTCATCAACTTAATTAATTCTATCAAAATATAAATAACAAATAAATCAAAATGTAATTTGAAGAAATTAGTGTACACATTGTTTTGAAGAGGAAGCAGGACTTTGACGTGACTTTGACATGGCTTTTGAGGAATATTCATTTAAATTACTCGCTGAATTCTCTTCCCCAGAGGAAATATTTAAATAGGTTATAGATTATATTTTGGAAGTAGTATGTACAGAGAGGAAACATGGCAGAAGGAGAAATGACACAAGAATCTAGTTGAGAAAAAGAATCTGAAATTAAATATAACATAACTTTTATTACCATCCTCGAAGAACTCAAACAAATTTATGAGACAACATAAAAATAGAGTCCATGAAATTTATCTTTTTATATTTAGTTGTATAAGATATGTGATGTAAATACAAATACATATCGCTCAAATTTCCTTGTATATCAATACATTTATAAACTTTTCATCTCTTCTTGTGCTAGAAAAATGATTTTTTTCTATATTCTAACAACAACTTGAAAATTATTCCTATATATTTGCTAGAAATTCCATTCAACAAAGCACTCAACCCTTTGTATTGAAATATTTTCATATCTAAAAGAAACTACAGTTCATTTGGAAAGCTTCCGATATGTTTGCTAGAAAATTCAACAAAGCATTCAGCCCTTTGGACTGAATGTTTGTCATATTTGGAACAATTTAGAATAAAATAAGTTTAATCTTCAAAGGGTTGTTCATCACGCAAGAGACACGTGTGTTCTATTTTTTCCATTTGTTCCCACCTTCTTGTTCCAATTTCTAGGTTTTGCAAACTCAT
This sequence comes from Pinus tabuliformis, assembly GCA_031772625.1. NCBI lineage: Eukaryota > Viridiplantae > Streptophyta > Pinopsida > Pinales > Pinaceae > Pinus > Pinus tabuliformis. Next base: position 701,192,608 of record CM062813.1, read on the forward strand.
ATTTATCCTACATGTCAATTGTCTTTTGGAGATTGATATGGACTTATGTCAATGTTTGTATTCCTCATATATAACCATAGGATTCATTTTCATACTATAGTAGTTCATATGTTCTTTCGTCTTTTGCCAAATTTTTCACTTACTTTCCATTGAACTATATCTCTAATAGCAACTCGAAAATGATACAATGATTAAAGTTATTGATAATTCAACACCAACTACCTATGGATATGGTTATGTGCAAGAAGGTAATATATGGACCCAAACGTCAGAGACAAGATTAAATGAAACCTGGATACAATGGTTAGGCTTCCTTCCATTGACAATCTCCATCATCAACATTACAACGTTGTAAACATCGACCTGCTTCGTAGCAATCTATCCATTAAAATATTCTGGAGTCATGTACCCCAATGTCCCAGCTACCTAGATAGATATTTGACTCTTTTGACAATTTTTCTCTGCTATGGACTTCTAGTCCTATTCTTGAATTGATTTTAAATTCTTAAGAGCCACGGTGCAATATTGTGTTGAAGTGGATAAGGGGCCTTCTGCAAAAACTCTTGCACGACTGCTTCCATAGGCTAGAACCACCATTGTCTAGAGTATGGTGGGATGGAAGTGCACAAGTCAAAAAAGGGACCTCGTGTTCTTCAGAGAGGACAACAACTTTGCCTACTTATCACTCTTAGAGAGCCCTCTCCCCTCCATCTAAAAAAAGAATCAATGTTTTGTCTGAACTATATTTTCTCTACTGTCGATTTCAATGGTTTATTGGTGTTGACAACTTTGATCAAAAACCTTTTGTGAATCCTATGAAGAAGTATTTTTTCTTAGAACGTGCTCGCAGCCTGTTGTACAAGTGACATTAAACTACATAAATAATTATTCTACTTATCCCTCCAAATTGCATGTTAATTAACAGATTTTGTTTGAAATTTTGAGTTTGGCATTTTGTCAAACTTTTTTTGGGTTTGCTGGTTTATGCTTGATTCAATGGTTTTCTGAGACATAATCTCTTTATTTTAAAATTAGTGGAAAATGATTGCCTAATACACGAAATGCAACAATAACCCCAAATCCAAGCAATTTAAGAGGAAGTAAGGGAGAACATTTTATCAAACACAATTATAATGATCTGATCTTTGTTTATTCTTCACAAGCTTGTTGTAAATGCAGATTTAGAGTGTGAATACACCCAAAACTTCGAATAAATCTTAGTTTGACTTTCAGGAGTATTTTCCAGCCTCTATACAATTGTGGGTCAGCTATACAAGGAATATTTAACAAATTTTTGCACTCAACAATGAGGAAATGAGGTGAATGTGTAGCTTACTATTGGCCACAACCTTAAGAATATGGTTGCAATCTCCAACCTTAAGAAAATTATCAGTTCTCCTTAGTGCACCCTCACTCCTCCATAATAAGCAACCCTATTGTGTAGTGGAATGAAGAAAATTCAATCAACTAATAATAAACCACTCATACAAATAAATAGTAGAAATATATCCAAACTAGACATGGTAGAAAAGGCCTCAACCTTACAGTGTTCCTCACATTCTCTTTATTAATCAATCCAATGTACAAAGAATGATAATAGTACAAATAAATACATGAGGAAGTTGGTCTCAAGATAGTACGTCTATCTTGGACACTATGGTTGAGAAAATATCTCAACAACACACTAATCTAGGACCTTAACTAGTTGGAGATAATATCTCAACCAACTAAGCCTAAACTGACTCCTAATCATGAGGAACAAACTCAATCTAGAAAGGTAGGATTAAATCCTAACTTTCGTGATTTTAATTAATTTAATAATTTGGACTTAGAATTTTTTTTAGTGTGAGAGTGAGGCTAACATTCCCCCCCCCAATGATAAGTCCAAAATAAGAACAAGAAACCCTCTTCCAAGTTCTCAAGTTGATCCTCAAAAAACACTGCCTGAAAAGCAGCCAAAGTTGGATGCTGAAGGAACTGCTTGAAATCAACATCCTTTTTCCATTAACAAAACATTGAGAATGCCCACTAGCTACGTTGATGTTGACAGCCCACTCGCGAATTTGTTGATGTCGAAAACTGTGCACTGCAGCTTTTGTTGTTGATGCCCACTAGCTGAATTTGTTGAAAAACAACTCACTGTTACTTTTGCTATATTTGAAAACAGCTCAATGTTGACTTTGTTATCGATCGCCCATTGACAAATTTGTTGATGCTCACTCAATGATGAAAATTCCCACCGGCTGCTTTGCTGATGTTGTCGAGACTTTCAATCTAACAACCACTGTCAATTTCATTGACAGTTTCCCCTGGCAATGTAACCAAGTTGTAAGGTATGTGAAAAATTTCAATTTTCATACCAACACAGGAAGATTCAAATTAGTAACATGGAAATAGGGTCATAAATACATATGATTCCCTTCTTACCCCTTTCACCTAATTCTACAAAACTAAATGCATCCTTTAATTTTGCAAGAATATCCTTCAGAATCAACATCTCCAGCTTCCGTGTTAAAAACTCTTTCATAGCTTCAAAATGTATCTTCTGCATTTCCACAAAAATATCGAATGAACGATGCTCAAAATCATTATGAAAGGCTTTATATGCCTCCTTGTATTCTTTACTTTCTGATAAAACGTCTAATTGCTTCATTAACTATAGTCTTCCCATAGCCCTGTTTGAATGCCGATAAGACTACTCTTATAAATTCAACATTTAGACAAAACTGTTGAATAAGTCAGATTCACTAACACACAGCTTATAATCACCCATCACAGTTTTCGAAAATAGCTCTGCTTGGACTTTGAATACAGTTGCAAAGAGCAGCAACAGCCACATTTGAGAGACTCAAACCAAAATCCAATCGTTCGTGAATGGTTGCATGACTAGTGGCAGCAGGGTAATGGCAATGAAGTTGGTTGAAAATTATGTTGTGGGATCCAACTACCGAAGACATTCTTCTATCATTCAATCCAACGTTGTAGACCAGTGCAGAGTGGAAATTGGGGGAGTTTTTATAAAAAGAAAACACCTTACCATCTAATAAAAAAAATATATTTATTAATACTTTAATTGTGAATAAGATATGAATTTTGTACATTTACTTTGGAACGCGCTCCACTGCTAGCGATTTCTTTGCTGAAAAAAATTGGTACTGATTACGATCCTAATTTGGGTTAAATTTCTCGGATCCTAATTTGGGTTAAACTCACCAGACTATTACTATCTTACTGGAGCGCTGCTTGCTAAGGGAATCAAAAGTAGAGTTGGCAGTTGGCTCCCAGTTTACATGCACCAAAATATGCGTGGATGTTGATCTAGAAAAGGGGCAATCAAAAGTGGAGTTGGTAGCTGACTCACGGTTTACATGCGCCAAAATATGCGTGGATGTCGATTTAGAAAAGATCTAGAAAAGGGGCTTCCTTCTATGATTAATATCACAACAGGGGAGTGGATACATCGCCAAACCCTAGATTACGAGAAAATATAATTCAAATGTTTTTTATGTCATAAATACCATCACTTTGCTAAATGTTGTTTATGTCACGAATATGACCACTTTTCTAGAGGATGTTGCAAGACTCCTAGAAGAAAAGGGCCAAAAACTACAACAGATCAAGGAAAACAATGGCAGATACAAAGAAAAGAAGGAAATAAATTGACATCGGCACCATATGCAAACACCCAAAACAAAAATGAAGCCACCGCATCTATAAAACACTTTGAGGTTATTCAAAATCATGAATAAGTTGGTCAAGAGGATCCAAAGCCTTACTCAAAATGGGGAGTAAAGAAATGAAGAATATAAAGAAAAGGAAATATTAAAGGGATATGCTCCAATTGCAAGCTTCAAGTTAGATCACATAATCTGGACAGGATTTAAGAAAGTAAGTATATAGTCAAAGAAGGTTAAGAAAGGCTAATTGGCAATCTTTCACAACCCCTTAATTTGGATAACATGTGGGGTAAAATTTGGAATAAAGATGGTTTTCCCAAAGTTAACCTAGGAACTAGTGCATGGAAAAATTTCACTGGCAGAAAATCTATAAAAAAAAGAACTATTCGTTGTACTCTTTACTTTCTGATAAAACGTCTAATTGCTTCATTAACTACAGTCTTCCCATATCCCTGTTTAAATGCCAATAAGACTACTCTTATAAATTCAACATTAGGCAAAATCGTTGAAGAAGTCAGATTCACTAAACACACGCAGCTTATAATCACCCATCGTAGTTTTCGAAAACAGCTCTGCTTAGACTTTGAATACAATTGTAGAGAGCAGGAATAGCCACATTTGAGAGACTCAAACCAAAATCCATCCATTCCTGAACGGTTGCATGACGAGTGGCAGCAGGGTAATGGAAATGAAGTTGGTTGACAATTATGTTGTGGGATCCAACTACCGAAGACATTTTAATCTTCTAACATTCAATCCAATGTTGTAGACCAGTGCAGAGTGGAAATTGGGGGAGTTGTTATAAAAAGAAAATACCTTACCTACTAATAAAAACAAAATATTTACTAATACTTTATTGGTGAATAAGTTTTGAATTTTTTACATTTACATTGGAACGTGCTCCATTGGTAGTGATTTCTATGCTGAAAAAACTGGTGCTGATTACGATCCTAATTTGGGTTAAACTCACCAGACTGTTACTATCTTACTGGTGCGATGATTGCTAAGGGAAATCAAAAGTAAAGTTGGTAGATGGCTCCCAGTTTACATGCACCTAAATATGCATGGATGTTGATCTAGAAAAGATCTAGAAAAGGGGCAATCAAAAGTGGAGCTGGTCACTGACTCACAGTTTACATGCACCAAAATATGTGTGGACATCGATTTAGGAAAGATCTAGAAAAGGGGCTTCCTTCTGTGATTAATCTGACTAAGCATACCTAACATCAATAATAAATCTTCAGAAGTGGTCATCGGGTCCGAAGGCAGGCTTAAATAAGGACGCATATGAGCCACGATGCCAGCTTCAGCCATCTCCATCAAAGTAAGCTTGTTCGTGCAATAATAAGGCAACATGATGAACCAATGAGGGGTGATGTACGATAATAGGAGCAAGTAAATGATTCCATCTCGCGAGTATAAATATGAGCCTGCCGGCCTATATGAGGGTTGAATCTATGGGCCAAGTGGCCACCTGATCCACCTGTGGTCAGCATGACAAGGACAATTGTCTGGAGCCAACACCCAGTGTGGGGGTTCTTAATATTAATGTTAATGTTATTAATATCATTGTTATTCATAATAACATTAGTCTATTATAGTAATGCCCCTAGTTCGTGGAATGCTTCTATTTAAAGCTATGAAACCTGCCCCTTCTGGTTTGTTGGGGTATTTGGTTAGGAAGGAACCAAAATATTTTTCAAGATAAGGTATCAAACTGGAATCTTACATGTTCCCGCATAGTGGCACTTTATAACTTGATCCCTCAGGATGAATTGAAACAGAATCACTGGAACGTTAATGCGGAAATCATCGACAAGGCTTTCCGTTTGGTGTATTTTGATGGATTTGCTCAACAAGATGGTTGTGGTAGAGGAGCAGTTTTGTATTTAAATGAAGATCATTATTACAAGATGAAGTTGGGTTTAGGGAGAGGCACAAATAACTATGCATAACTTAATAGCCTTAGACTTCTTATTTTTTCCCTTGAGAAAGGATGTCAACAACTGCAGATATTTGGTGACTCTAAACTAGTCATAAATTGGTTCAATGCACACACTCAGAAATGTGTTAGAAGAAACTATTACAATAAAATCACATTTTGACTATGTAATTTGTCGTCATATCTATAGGGAAAGGAACCAGATTTCTGACAGTCTATCTAAAGATGTAGCGCAGCAACATTTTGGTACTTGGATGACATAGGAACATATAGGACATGAGTTCTACCAGTATTTTCACAGGCCATTCATTGATCTTCAGCCACGGGAGGCAGCGACAACTTGATCCTACACAACACATAGAATGACCTCTTTTTGCAATCCTTGCTTTATGGAATGTATATATTTTATATGTTTTTTATTTCGAGTTACAGTTATCTATCAATTGTTATTTGAACTCTATAAAATATTGTGGCAGCTATGACCACCAATAGTAAGAATGATCATAATCTCACATTATAATAATAATAATAATAAATAGTAAGAATGATCATAATTTCACATTATAATAATAATAATAATACGATGATCATCATGTATGTCGGTCCTTAGAGAAGATTATCATAATGATGATAATAAAAATGTAGTCCCACCAAGCTTACAAAAATAAAAACTTAATTTGACATAGAATAAATAGTAAGAATGATCATAATTTCACATTATTATTATAATAATAATAATACGACGATCATCATCTACCATGGTCCTTAAATAAGATTATCATAATGATAATAATAAAAATGTAGTCCCACCAAGGTTACAAAAATAAAAAACATAATTTGACATAGAGTAAATAGTAAGAATGATCATAATTTCACATGATTATAATAATAATTCGATGATCGTCATGTATGTCGATCTTTAAGAAGATTATCATAACCATAATAATAAAAATGTAGTCCCACCAAATTTACAAAAATAAAATTTAATTTGACATAAAATAAATACTAAGAATGATCATAACATATGTCGGTGGTGGAAAAAGGTCAGTGAAAAAACTCTGATATATATATATATATATATATATATATATATATATAATCCATTTCTAAATGTTTTAAATTTCTCTCTCAACTTCACATTAATATCTAAGTTCAGCTCGCGTTAATTTGTATTTCTACCCTTTGACTTGGGACGTTAATTTGTATTTCTACCCTTTGACTTCGGACACAGGATCTGAGTCGAACGATCAATGGAAAACGATATGGTCAACACAGTGGCACTGGAAACGTCTGGGTGGGCAGAGAAATTGCAATGGAGTCGAAGGTGATAAAGAATATGGCAGAATTCATCGATATATCTCATGCAACTGTGCCTGTTTATGTATCCACTCCAATATTGGAAAAGGTGATCCAATACTATGACTATCATTTACGCAACTCAACTCAAACCTCACGTGAAATTAAAGAGTGGGATGACTATCAGCGTGGACATATCAACACTGCGGGATATAATAAAGGTAATGTTATCATAAAAATAATGTGGAGTATTATCTTTTTAAAAGTCAATAAGTAATGTAATTGAATGCTGGTTGATATGTTTTATATTATGTTATTGCAGGCAGCAGATTTTCTTGCTATGGAGAGTCTTTTGGATTTGTCAAGTGAGAAATTGGAAAGAGAAATCCTTGCAAGGCCCGAGATCGAGAGTGATGAATTTTTTATATAAAAATAATTAAATCAAAAGAAAAACTGTATTTAGTTAGTTTGATATTTTTTTGGAGTAATTTTTATGTCTGATATTTTGGAGTTTTTGGTGGATTTCTGGCTAAAATTTTTATGGCCAAATTTTGATTTGTGTTGTTTAAACTCGTTTTTTTACTGCATATATGGATTCAACACCCTCAAAAATCTTTAAGGCACTCCTTGTGATTTTAATGAAGCAGAAAACTTTGCAAAAAGTCACAGATAAAATTACTCTTTATTTTTATATCATTCCTTTTATATTATATTCATCATATTGTTTTTAGTGAATTTTAAAACATGATTGATATTATTTTATAAAACTGCAAATTATATTATTATATAATTATGATTGTTTTATCTTATAAAATTATTTATATTTATTAGTTTCTTTTCATCTATAAATTAAATTTAGATAAATATCAAAATTTTCAATAATGTTGTTATTTATAATAACTATTTCTTACTTGTTTTGAAAATTATGTGTAAATCATTCAATTTTTTGGAACTGTTTTCTTTTCTTTCTTTCTTTTCTCCCACACTTAACTCATTTTATGTATTTCTATATTTACGAAAAATTTAATTTATATGATCCTCTAGTGATGTAAACTTAAGGTTGTAATAAAATTCAAAACTCCTTTTTTAATTTCCATTAAGTCAATTTGTTTTCTTCTTCATTGACTCTAGCATGACTCTAGCATGACCATAATGGTTTTGTGGCGGTTGCTGCTCTGTGCAACTGTATTCAAAGTCTAAGCAGAGCTATTTTCGAAAACTGCGATGGTTGATTATAAGTTGTGTGCTTAGTGAATCCGACTTCTTCAACAGTTCTGCCTAAGGAGACGCTGATTTCGAAGGATATTCTTGCAAAATTAAAGGATGCATTTAGTTTTGTAGAATCGGGCGAAAGGGGTAAGAAGGGAATCATATGTATTTATGACCCTATTACATGTTACTAGTTTGAAATCTTCCTGTGCTGGTATGACAATTGAAATCAAAGGATCAAATGACAGGAGAAGAGGCGCAAACCCTCAATGTAGTGATTTTTGTTGATTGAATAAACTATGGGTCAACTTTGTGAAGGCAAAGACGAATTGGAAGCAATTTAGAAGTTTGTACCCATATATTTCTAAATCAAACAAAGTCCAAGCTATATCACTATTATTGGGGGTGATTTTCACCATATTTCTACGACATGTTTGAGTTATATGGAAGGTTGATTTACTGCTTATTGACTGTTGCATTTTTATAGAGAATGTGGCTCAGATTGGGGCACATTTCCTTTGGCTAGGAATTCCATTCTTGTAGTCGCATGAATACTAAATTATAATCAGGCTTTGGGGTGTTCCACTACACAAAAGGGGCTTCTTGTTATGTAGGAGTGAGGGTGCACTAAAAAGAACTAATAATTTTCTTAAGGTTGGAGATTGGAACCATATTCTTGAGGTTGTGGCCAACAGTAAGCTAAATGTTCACCTCATTTCCTCATTGTTGAGTGAAAACATTGGTTAAATATTCCTTGTATAGGTGACCCACTATTGTATAGAGGCTGTGAAATACTCTAGAAAGTCAAACTAAGTTTTATTCCAAGTTTTGGGTGCATTCAAACTCTAAATCTACATTTACAACAAGGATGTGAAGAATAAACAAAGTTCATGTCATTATAATTGTGTTTGATAAAATGTTCTCCCTTACTTCCTCTTAAATTGCTTGGATTTTGGGTTATTGTTGCATTTGGTGTATTAGGCAATCATTTTCCACTAAGTTTAAAATAAAGAGATTATGTCCCAGAAAACTATTGAATCAAGCATAAACCAACAAACCCAAAAAAAGTTTGACAAAATGCCAAACTCAAAATTTCAAACAAAATTTGTTAATTAACATACAATTTAGAGGGATAAGTAGACTAATTACTTTTGTAGTTTAAGATCACTTGTACAAAAGGCTGCGAGCACATTCTAAGAAAAAATATTTCCACATAGGATTAACAAAAAGTGTTTGACGAAAATTGCCACCACCAATAAACCATTGAAATCAGCAGTAGAGAAAATATAGTTGAGACAAAACATTGATTCTTCTTTAAATGGATGGGAGAGGGCTCTTTAAGAGTAAGAAGTAGGCGAAGTTGTTGTCCTCTATGGAGAATACGAGGTCCCTTTGTTGACTTGTGCACTTCCATCCCACCATACTCTAGACAATGGTGGTTCTGGCCTATGGAAGCAGTCGTGCAAGAGTTTTTGCAGAAGGCCCCTTATCCACTTCAACACAATATTGCACCGTGGCTCTTAAGAATTTACAATCAATTCAAGAATAGGACTAGAATTTGATAGCAGAGAACAATTGTCAAAAGCATCAAATATCTATCCAGGTAGCTCGGACATTGGGGCACATGCCTCTAGAATATTTTAATGGATATATTGCTACGAAGTAGGTCGATGTTTACAACGTTGTAATGTTGATGATGGAGATTGTCAATGTAAGGAAGCATAACCTTTGTATCCAGGTTTCATTGACTCTCGTCTCTAACATTTGGGTCCATATATTACATGCTTGCACATACCCATATCCACAGGTAGTTGGTCTTGAATTATCTATAACCTTAATCATTGTATCATTTGTGAGTTGCTATTAGAGATATAGTTCAACATAATGTAAGTGAGAAAATTTGGCAAAAGACAAAGGAACGTATGAACTACTATAGTATGGAAATAAATCCTATGGTTATATATGAGGAATCCAAACGTTGACCTATGTCCATATCAGTCTTTGAAAGACAATTGGCATGTAGGATAAATATGAGTTTGCAAAACCTAGAAATTGGAACAAGAAGGTGGGAACAAATGGAAAAAATAGAACACACGTGTCTTCTATGCGATGAAAAATGATGCAGGAGCATCTAACCCCCCTTAATCAAAGAGGAATCTGAAGCAGAGTAAAAAGAGGACAACATGGACCATGGAGCAAAACAGGGGAAAATCTATATTAAAACAAATTTAAAGATGGAAGTGGTAAGTCTCAAAGACTTGATCTAAATGTAATATGCCATGTGTTGTATGCATGCATGTAATGAGAGCTTTAAGGGATTTTTTTTAGAGGGTTGATTGGATCCTTCTGTGACCCGATCCAACAATGCTTCCTTATATATATAGAGGGAAACACATAGTGACATGAATAGATTGTGTAATCAGTGCTTAGACTGATGTAGTCGGGGAAGAACCCGTGTTAATGCTGAAATGCTTTAGCTATATTGTATATAATAAATATGTGTTTTTCGGGTTTCTATATGTCTGTGTATTAAGTCTTTCACTTCTATTATATATGTGTCTGGGAGGATTGAAATCCCAATTCTAAATTCATGTTGATCGACCATTGATCACGGAAGGATCAATGGGGATCCAAAGATCTCGTGTTTATATGAAGGTTATGTGTGTTGACATAGAGTGGTAGAGTAATCGTGTTTTAGGTAAGAATCCATCAAAGGAAACAAACTCCATTTACATAGAGAAATAGCGAAAACCCCTTAGCAAATCTGTAAAGCGGACCTGAAATATTATAAATCATGGCATATACCCTTATCAGGTATGGAATGCATATCGCGTTGGCACGTTGAGCCAGTCAGAACAAGCCTTTGAAATGCAGTGATAGCGATATGCGATTAAATCGCAACTGTCGGATCAGAAAGCAGTTCGACGATGCAGATCTAATCGCTAATCGCAATCAGGGACTTAAGAGATAGCGCGAGCGTGATCAATGCCGATGGACGACGAGCAAATATGGCGATATCACTAATAAACCAATCGGCGATCGGAGGTGTCGGTAGTCGGGTATCAAAGGTCAAAGGTGGAGCATCGTTGAGGAGCGACAAAAGGAACAAACCTGCCGATATATATAGAGGCGGGTATATTATTTTTGAAGTCCGTATATGTGAAATGGAGTGGGATTTACACAGTTTCCCATGTATTTTGTATTATGTGTGGCTGCGGGGTTAAGGCTTGAACCCCATAGTTATATTGGCTCGGCTTCTAATGTAAGTCCGTGATTATAATTTAAAAGGCTTAAAGCCTAGAAAGCTTCCGATAAGGATTTGTGGGCCCATAACGCATAGGCCTCATAATTGTTTTGTTTAAGGAAATGGATTTTGACTTACCCCCAAGATTTCTTTTCATCAAGTGGTATCAGAGCATAATATGATTCTACGCGAAGAAGGAGTGCAAGCAGAAGCGAATGGAAGTATAGTTGTTTAAAATTGGAGAGTTTCTAGTCTTACTGTCGTGCAGATAGCGAAAGTAGAAGGTGAGATGACTTGCAACAAACTTAGAGCAAGGTGTGCTCATATGGTTCCACAGGAGAGAACCAGAAGGATGCCAAAAGACCGAGTGAGGAGGGCTTGGTGAGGTATCGTGTAAAAAAGGAAGACTATTACTGCAGAGGTTTGGTTGCAGCTCACAAAAGACCATGAAGGCAGTTCCACTAAAGAAATGCAGTGGGTAGAATTGCCAATGACAAGGAGAAGCATATGACCAGAAGGTCATAAAATTTTGTGCCTCGGGAGTCTTATGCAGGATCATCTAACCCCCCTAATCAAAGAAGAATCTGAAGCAGAGCAAAGAGAGGACAACGTGGACCATGGAGCAAAATAGGGGAAAATCTATTTTAAAACAGATTTAAAGATGGAAGTGATAAGTCTCAAAGGCTTGATCTAAATGCAATCTACCATGTGTTGTATGCATGCATGTAATGAGAGCTTTAAGGGCTTTTTATTAGAGGGTTGATCGGATCCTTCTGTAATCTGATCCAACAATGCTTCCTTATATATATAGAGGGAAACACATAGTGACATGAATAGATTGTGTAATCAGTGCTTAGATTGATGTAGTCGTGGAAGAACCCATGTTAAGGTTCAAATATTTTAGTTGTACTGTATATAATAAATATGTGTTTTGTGAGTTTCTACATGTCTGTGTATTAAGTCTTTCACTTCTGTTATATATGTGTGCGGGAGGATTGAAATCCCAATTGTAAATGCATGTTGATCGACCATCGATCACGGAAGGATCGATGGAAATCCAAAGATCTTGTGTTTATATGAATGTTATGCGTGTTAACAGAGAGTGGCAAAGTAACTGTGTTTTAGGCGATAATCCATCAAAGGAAACTAACTCCATTTACACAGAGAAATGGAAAAAACGCCTTAGCGGATCCGTAAAGTGGACCTGAAATATTATAAATCATGGCCTATACCCTTATTGGGTCTGGAATGCATATCGAGTCGGCGCATTGAGCCGGTTGGAACAGGCCTTTGAAATGTAGCGATAGCGATATGTCGATATCGCTGATAAACCAATCGGCGATCGAAGGTGTTGGTAGTCGAGTATCAGAGCGATGACGAGGAGTGACAAAAGGAACGTACCCACCAATATATATAAAGTCGGGTGTATAAAAGGATGGTAATAAAAGTTATGCTTCATTTAATTTCAAATTCATTTGCTCAACTAGATTCGTGGGTCATTTCTACTTCTGCCACATTTCCTCTCTGTACATACTACTTCCAAAATATAATATGTAACCTATTTAAAAATTTCCTCTAACAAAGAGACTTCGGCCAGTAATTTAAATGCATAGTCCTCAAAAGGCATGTCAAATTCATGTCAAAGTCATGCTTCCTCTTCAAAACAATGTGTACACTAATTTATTTGATTTACATTTTGAGTTATTTGTTATTTATATTTTGATAAAATGAATTAAATTGATGAAATGTTCGTGATTTTTGTTTATATAATCCAAATGTAGACTTAATTGACATAGTCTTCATTGTTGGACAAAGAAAAACTTGTAATTTGTTTGTAAAGGATCCTTCTATTAGTACTGTTTTGTGCAAGTTGAAGTATACATTGGTAATCTTTATTGTATCTTTATTCATTTTGGTTTGTGTGCTTCGATACAAAATGATATTATGCAATCGTAAAAGGAGTAAATTTGTTGATCGTTGATGTAGAAAAAATTTTAGTGATGCATTTTTTCCTGCATACTCTAAATTAATTTGGTTTACTTTGCTGAAATGAAACCAAACGACATGGAGATCCTATGACAATTGTACTTGAAAGCATAGGAAATAGTGGCTTTGTTGAAGTTGGCGGAAATCATTATAGAGTTTCAATTACTATGAAGGAAGGGAGGTTCTCTAATTGAGTGAAATTGCTCGGTATGCTCCTACTTTCATATTCTCAACTGGAATCAAGTACCTGCATATTTTTCAAGAGGAAGTGGGAGAGTAATCAGGATGGATTCAGCCCCCGTAAGATGATGAAGGCAATAATCTGGTGATTGATTCAATTTCTAGACACTCCTTATTACCCTACAAGGACTATAAGGATAGGTACTACGAGAAAAAAGAAATAGGTTGTTAATCATGTGAATAAGCCCACTCCCTATAAAATATCATCGTAAAAATGTTTCAGTTTGCTATTAGAAATATCATGGAATGGTTTGAAGTTCCACACACTCCTTTCTACCTAGAACTTCATTTCAAGCCCGGTTTTGACTGATGTTACAACTTGTATGATGTTATACTGACACAATAGTAATGCATTGTAAGAAACCCTTTTCCAAGCTAGGATAAGACATGTTTTTGTTTTATATATATTAACTCACTCTAGAATGGGATCTTGTTAGAAGAGTAATATGGATACTAAGCCCAAAATCGATTAGTAAAGCTACCTTTGTAACAAAAGAAACCAATATAATCAGGCATAATTCAAAACTACTATAAGGAGATATAGATATGCATCTATAACATTTTCTATATGGATACTGAGTTCAAAATCAATCAGTAAAGATACCTTTTGTTTATTTCCTTTTGTAACAAAAGAAACCTATATAATCCCTCAGAAATCGAAATTATTAAAAGGAGATCCAACTATACATATGTAACATTTTCTCAATTCGTTCGATCAGGTGAAATATTTAACTTTATAGTCTTGATTTGAATAAATAGAACTTGGCATGGGTCTTTGAGAAGCCACACACATCATTTTTGTCAATATTTACCAAAGTTCACATACAAACAACATTTTTTTAAATAACAACCTCGATAAGATAATAGCTTCGTGGAAGGAAAACATAAATTCTTCCACATATTCTAAAACCTAAATTCTTCCTCATATTTTATGTTAGGACATGCATGTAAGTAATTTGTGTTGAAATAACTTATAGTATTGTATGTTAGGATATGTATGAAAGTTATTTGTGTTGAAATAACATATAGAATTTGGATAAAGGATTATTCGCAATAAATGTCTCTAAACTGGAAAAGGGCATAATTTGAGTTCAAAAGAAATGTTACTGACACATGTCTATTCCCGGTATTCAAGATAGTCCAAAAATATTAAACTTTTAGTCACTTGAAAGCCTTTACCTACCTTTAACAAGATTACCTAAAAATTGTAGATTCAAAGAGACAAACCCTTATTAGGCAGTTGATGCAAACATAATAGGAAGTGTACAAGTAGTCAATAAGAAGAAATACAATTAACAACTGCATTGAGCATTTTTCAGTGTTATTCAACCATGCAATAGATATCTAAAATATATCATTACACTAACTCATATGTGCTTCATAACATTGAAAAATCTAGTAGTTGTTAATAATACCTCAAAAAACTGCAAAATTAAGGGAATTAAATAATACTAAAATGTTGTATAAACATACCCATGGGGCATACAACAAACAATGCCAAGGTGTTATGTTAAGACGCTTTGTGTTGTAAAGGTCACTGGTTCTCAACTAGAAGGGAAGGACTCGCAGAGATATGATTATGATGATGATGCTTAAGCGTGTTTTTGGGTTTTTGAATATTTTTGTATATTACAAAAGCCTCACAGATATAGTATAACCTTCCTTCCTTCTAGTGTGACAAGAAAGTACATCCCACGACTTATCTGGTCTCATTCCTGCAGCATCATATCATTTAATACACTTTAAATCTTTTGTTTTCATTAATGGATGTGTAAATTTTTGGATTTTGAAACTCCTTGTTGAGGGTTACTAATATTCTATGCAATATTGACAATCTACTCGTCTTCTGTTTCTTATTTGGTTCAAAATTGAAGAGCTCCAATTTAGTGACTTAAAGTGGAATGGACTTTTGTAAACTCCTATTGATTGAACAAGATAGGTTATGGGTTTTCATTTAGGTAAAACCATAACAAAAGTATTTCGCCCATTTACCATTAAAACTTGAAATAAGACAACCAAGGACATGAAATTGCGAGCACCAGTGGGCCATAGGCTTTGAATAGTAGCATTCCATGAACTCGGGCCCTTGGCGTCCAATGCAATGGAAATTCCCTAGCAAACAACGAGCAACGGGAATAATACATCTCCAAACCGTGAACCACAAACATTGGCTGTGAACATCCACTAACCATGAGCTATCAAGAAACAAAAGAGAAACCACGAACCTCAAACTGCTACAAGCCAATGGAGCATCCACAAACCATGAACTATTGAAACTCGTGGACTGGGAAGGACAGGAGACTCCATTGAGAGGCCTTAGAGTCTTATAATGCACAAGTTGACAATGTAAAGCAAAGTTCGGCATTCCAAATAAGGAGCCATAATGGCAGAAGTGTCCTCAGACACGTAATTTTATTAATTAGAAAAAACAATTACATAATTTATTTTGCAAGAGTTTACACCCAAACAACACAAACACTCTTGCAATGAGCTATTTATAAGCTCCATGTATTAACTACCTCTAATTATGGATCACTTATTAAATAACAAGTGTCCATTTACATTAAATGCTATTCAAACCAACTAGCTAACTAATCTCCTAAAATAGAGCCTAAGATACGACACATTTGGAGAGTCATATCTTCTTACAACAATATACTAATTCTAATTGTCTCCATTAAATAATTAATCATTCTAGAATAATAATTATTAATTTGCCCCGGATGCGGGTGCCACGAGCGCGGAGATGGGAACGCCACCTGGTCACCATGGGCAGTACCAAGAATAAGATGTGCATTCACTGCAATCTGCCGTCAGGGATTGCAAGCGTGGGTGTTGTTGAGAGAAGGGACGGCAATTTATTGCCTGGTCCGGATTACAGCTACGGTTTCTGTGTGCAATTATGGCATGCGGGGGTCGAGACGTCACAGAGGATCATAAGTATGATGAAGGTAAGGAATGTTATGCATTGGATTGTTTACAGTTTGTGGAATTGGGAGTATGGTTGTCAGCTCCCAGAGGTTTGGCTCAAGGCACCCCCTTTGCATTTGAAGTTGGGAGAAAGTCTGCAAGCGTGGGCGACGGGTGTGTTTCTGTTCACCTTGCTCTGTTTCGCTCTCCGGTTTCCAACGCCATCATGGTCAAGCCCCGACAGCGCCTTATCAGCCATCGAGGCTCTGGCAGAGGCGGAACTTCACGCTCCTCCGTCGAAAATGCCTCTTCTCGTTGTTGCCGCTGTTTATGTCACCGAGTTGCAGAAGCTAATACCTTCCAATCGAGCCAGTTCATGGATTTTGGCAATCGTGATGTGGGCTCTAATCCTCTTCCTGTGTTTGGAACCGCGGTTTTCTCCTTTAACAACTCCCAGGCCAATTCGCGTATTAATGCCCATGTCTCTGTCCTTTTTCTGGAAGAACTGGTGGAGGAGGTCGGGGAGCAGCCCCGCCCACAGCTTCATCAGGCTGAGAGCTCCAGGGCTGCTGAGGGAATGCCAGAAGACCGCCCAAAGCCAGACATCGACCTTCCTGCGACTCAGGAAGCACCTTCGTCAGAGAAAGCCAAGGTCGATTGGGGCCCCCCCCGGAAGGTATGTGCTGGATATATGAAGAGGAGCCGGACGATTAGTCGTCTGCTCGCTCAGTCTCTTCCTTTCATACGATGCTTTGGTTTTGCTATGAAACGTCATGTAAGCGGCTATGGTAGCCGGTATGTTTTGAACGTCTCTGTTTTGTATGCGAATTCTACTGTTCAGTGTGTCTCCACGTCCCTGCGAGTAAGTTTGATGAAGATTCTCCTTTTCTCTTCCACGCCCCTGAATGGAATGACTACTTCTGCCCTCACTGCTCCTCAAAGGTTTAAAGCCCCTGCGTGGGCATTCTATCTCTGTGGTAGCGCCCATGCGTGGGTGTCTGGTCTCAAGGATGCTGCCCCTACGCAGGTGATTTGTTTTCATGTTAAGGCCCCTGCGTGGGTAATCAATCTAGTGGTGTGGACCCTGTATGGGTGGATTTTTGAGCACTGTAAGTCCAGAGTGCCATCCCCGGCCTCTGGCATATGACTTCATGGCTGTAACTGTTTTTCTTTTAATGTAAATAATAGCATAGCATAGTATTAACGAGAAAAAAAAAAAATAATTAATTTAATTTCTTAAATTAATAATTATTTTATTTCAATTTTATAACCTATGATAATAAACTATTTTTGGATCATCTAACAAGCCACTGACTGAGTTGATAAATTACAACCTCTTATTGACTGAGAGGAAGCAGAGCATTGTTCGTGAGAGTGGGACCATCACTGAAATCCTTAGAGGCCAGGGGAGACCTAAGAGACACTATGTGAGCATGAGAGGATGGAAATTCCTAAACCAAAGGCGGATGACTACATTGACCCTCCAATTTTGAGAAGTCCAACGCATACTGAGATACAGGCCAGTTGAAGAGTGTTTGGATGCAATCAGGAGTGCAGGCATGGTGACCATAAACAAGCGAGATGGAAACACTAAGCATAACTAACATCAATAATAAATTTTCAGAACTTCTCATCGGGTCCGAAGACAAGCTTAAAGAAGGACGCATATGAGCCATGATGCCAGCTTCATCCATCTCCATCAAAGTAAGCCTCTTCGTGCAATAATAAGGCGACATGATGAACCAATGAGGGATGACGTACAATAATAAGATAAAGTAAATGATTCCATCTCGCAAGTATAAATATGAGTGTGTCAACCTATATGAGGGTTGAAGTTATGGGCCAAGTGGCCACCTAATCCACCTGCATTGAACGTGACAAGGACAGTTGTTCGGATCCAACACCCATTGTGGGGATTCTTAATATTAACGTTAATGTTATTAATATCATTGATATTCATAATAACATTAATATATTATAATAATGCCCCTAGTTCGTGGAATGCTTCTATTCAAAGATGTGAAACCTACCCCTTCTTGTTTGTCGGGGTATTTGGTTAGGTAGGAACCAAAATATTTTTCAAGATAAGGTATCAAATTGGAATCTTACATGTTCCCACATAGTGGCACTTTATAAGTTGATCCCTGAGGATGAACTGAAAGAGAATCACTGGAACATTAATGCAAAAATCATTAACAAGGCTTTCCCTTTGGTGTATTTTGATGGATTTTCTCAACAAGATGGTTGTGCTAGAGGAGTAGTTTTGTATTTAAATGAAGATCATTATTACAAGATGAATATGGATTTAGGGAGAGGCACAAATAACTATGCATAACTTAATAGCCTTAGACTTCTTATTTTTTCCCTTGAGAAAGGATGTCAGCAACTGCAGATATTTGGTAACTCTAAACTTGTCATAAATTGGTTCAATGCACACACTCAGAAATGTGCTAGAAACTATTACAATAAAATCACATTTTTACAATGTAATTTGTCGTCATATCTACAAGGAAAGGAACCAGATTCCTGACAGTCTATCTAAAGAAGCAGCGCATCAACATTTTGGTACTTGGATGACACAGGAACATATAGGACACGAGTTCTACCAGTATTTTCACAAGCCATATATTGATCTTCAGCCACAGGGGGTAGCGACAACTTGATCCTACACAACACATAGATGGACCTCTTTTTACAAACCTTGGTTTATGGAATGTATATATTTTATATGTTTTTTATTTCGAGTTACAGTTATCTATCCATTATTATTTGAACTCTATAAAATATTGTGGCAGTTATGACCACCAATTTTGAGATATGCTCCTTTTGTAGCATCTATAGCATGTATTTTTCAATATTTTATATAATGAAAATTAAGATTTTTCTTTGCGAAAACAAATATTATTCTTATTTTTAAAATATTAATATTAATGTAATTAATAATATTGATCATTATTTTTATTATATTCTTTATGTTGATATTAATAGTATTAATAGTATTAAAATTATTAATAATATATTAATTTTATTGAATATTATAGTAATATTTTTATTAATATTAATAATTCGATTATATTATTATTAAAAATATTTAACATTATTAATGTTATAATTTAATATTAAATATATTTATTAACATTGTAAACTAATATTAAAACAATAATTTAATAAAAAACAATGTGACATAGAATAAATAGTAAGAATGATCATAATTTCACATTATTATAATAATAATAATAGGATGATCATCATGTATGTCGGTCCTTAGAGACGATTATCATAATGATGATAATAAAAATGTAGTCCCACTAAGCTTACAAAAATAAGAACTTAATTTGACATAGAATAAATAGTAAGGATGATCATCATTTCACACTATTATAATAATAATAATACGATGATCATCATGTATGAAGATTATCGTAACGATGATAATAAAAATGTAGTCCCACCAAGCTTACAAAAATAAAAACTTAATTTGACATAGAATAAATAGTAAGAATTATTTGACATTATAATAATAATAATACGATGATCATGTACGGCGGTCCTTAAATAAGATTATCCTAATGATAATAATAAAAATGTAGTCCCACCAAGGTTACAAAAAAAAAAACTTAATTTGACATACAATAAATAGTAAGAATGGTCATAATTTCACATTATTATAATAATAATTGGATGATCATCATGTATGTGGACCTTTAAGAAGATTATCATTAAAAATGTAGTGCTACCAAACTTACAAAAATAAAATTTAATTTGACATAAAATAAATAGTAAGAATGATCATAACATATATTAGTGATTGAAAAAAGTGAGTAAAAAAAACTCTGATATATATATATATATATATATATATATATATATATATATATATATTATCCATTTCTAAATGTTTTATATTTCTCTCTCAACTGCACATTAATATCTGAGTTCAGCTCGTGTTAATTTTTATTTCTACCCTTTGACTTGGAACGTTAATTTTTATTTGTACCCTTTGACATAAGTAATTGTGAAATATTATCTTTTTAAAAGTCAATAAGTAATGTAATTGAATGCCGGTTGATATGCTTTATATTATGTTATAGCAGGCAGCAGATTTTCTTGCCATGCAAAGTCTTGTGGATTTTTCAAGTGAGAAATTGGAAAGAGAAATCCTTGCAAGGCCAGTGATCGAGATATATTTTTAGTTAGTGATGAATTTTTTATATAGAAATAATTAAATCAAAGAAAATTTGTATTTAGTTAGTTTGATACTTTTTTACGAGTAGTTTTTAAGTCTGATATTTTGGAGTTTTTGGTAAATTTTGTGGCGAAAATTTTTAGGGCCAAAACTTGATTTTTGTTGTTTAAACTCATTTTTTTACTGCATATATGGATTCAACACCCTCAAATCTTTAAGGCACTTCTATTGGGAAGAACCCAATTGTCAGACTTGTGATTTTAATGAAGCTGAAAACTTTCCAAAAAATCACACTTAAAACTATTCTTTATTTTTATATCATTTCTTTTATATTATATTCCATCATATTGTTTTTAGTGAATTTTAAAACATGATTTATACTATTTTATAAAACTGCAAATTATATTATTATATAATTATGATTGTTTTATCTTATAAGATTATTTATATTTATTAGTTTCTTTTCATCTATAAACTAAATTTAGATAAATATCAAAATTTTCAATAATGTTGTTATTTATAATAACTTCAAACAATAAATATCAAAATGTTAATTTAAGTTCTTATTCACAAATTTTAGGAAATGATTTATTTTATTTAATTAATTTACTATTTCTTACTTGTTTTGAAAATTATGTATAAATCATTCAAATTTTTGGAACTGTTTTCTTTTCTTTCATTCTTTTCTCCCGCACCTAACTCATTTTATGTATATCTATATTGACGAAACATTTAATTTATATGATAGTCTAGTGATGTAAACTTAAGTTTGTAATAAAATTCATTTTTTTTTTTTTAATTTTCATTAAGTCAATTTGTTTTCTTCTCCATGGACTCTAGCATGAGCATAATGGTTATTTGCATAATGTTTTGATTGCCTCTCCCTCCATAAATAATCACTGAGATTTTTGAATTGCCAACGATGTAGCTGCTTTTGTTTTGCATGTCCTAGATTTTCCTAATGTGTACATTGTTGTAGGCGATATGGGTGACATCAGCGAGGTTTGGGATTGGAAATTTCCGTACTTTAGTGGAGAAGGAACACAGTTGAAAAACAGGATAGGTATTTTCTTTGGATTTTCTCATAATATGCATTGGGAAGGTCCATGAATAGTTCTTTTTTTTTTTTATAGATTTTTTGCAGGTAAAATTTTTCCATGCACTAGTTCCCAGCAGAAAAGCCTAACTTTCGGAAAACCATCTTTATTCTAGATTTTAACTTTGGGAAAACCATCTTTATTCCAGATTTTACCCCACATGTTATCCAAGTTAACAAGTTATGTGAGATTGCCAATTAGCCTTTCTTAACCTTCTTTAACTATATACCTATTTTCTTAAATCCTCTCCAGATTATGTGATCTAACTTGAAGCTTGCAATGGGAGCATATCGCTTTAATATTTCCTTTTATTTGTATTCTTTATTTCCTTACTCCCCATTTTATGTTAGGCTTTGGATCTTCTTGACCAACTTCTTCATGATTTTGAACAACTTCAAAGTGGTTTACGGATGTGGAGGCCCCGTTTTTGTTTTGGGTGTTTGCATATGGTGCCAATGTCAATTTAGTTACTTCTTTTCTTAGCATCTACCATTGTTATCATTGATCTATGGTAGTTTTTGGCCCTTTTATTCTCAGAGTCTTGAAACATTTTCTAGCAAAAGTGGTCGTATTCGTGACATAAAAAACATTTACCAAAGTGATGGTATTCATCACATAAACACCATTTGAATGATATGTGCTCGTAATCTAGAGTTTGGCGAGGTATCCACTCCCTTGTTGTGATATTAATCATAGAAGGAAGCCCCTTTTCTAGATCTTTTCTAAATCGACATCCACGCATATTTTGGTGCATGTAAACTGTGAGTCAACTACCAAATCCACTTTTGATTGCCCCTTTTCTAGATCAATTTATACGAGTAGTCTTATCGTTATTTAAATAGGGCTATGGGAAGACTGTAGTTAATGAAGCAATTAGACGTATAGAGCCTTTCACAATGATTTTAACGTATAAAGACGTTCATTCGATATTTCCGTGGAAATGCAGAAGATACATTTTGTAGCTATGAAAGAGTTTTTAACACGGAAGCTGGAGACACTGATTCCGAAGGATATTCATGAAAAATTAAAGGATGTATTTAGTTTTCTAGAATCTGGCGAAAGGGGTAAGAAGGGAATCATATGTATTTATGACCCTATTTCCATGTTACTAATTTGAAATCTTCTTGTGCTAGTATGACAATTGAAATCTTTCATGTAGCTTACAACTTGGTGACATTGCCAGGCTTTTAAATTTGCTACTTTTATATCTGAATTTGATGAGACTAAATCCTTTGCTTCATAATACAGTCCAACACATCCATACTAAGGATTTCCAGAATGATTTTTGCTCTACATTTCCGCAAGCTCCATTGTCTCCAAGCAAGAAGATATATGAGTCATTCTTATGCCCGTTAGTAGGGAGGGCACCAGATCAGCACCATTCACAAGTCTAAAGCTACAAAGATTCTGCAATATGTATCAATTTCTTCCAAAGACAAATAATATTCTTTTTCTTTATTCAACTTTGGTATCTTCCTCGCTGTGGTTGAAGGTGACATGTCACTTGGTCATGGAAGAAACCCAGTGGTTTCTAAGTCTTTTATTATATCATATCATTTATTTTCTTTTATATTATCTGAATTCTGTTTTTTAACATATTTATTGGGAGTTAATAAGTTATTAATATATATATATATATATATATATATATATATATATATATATATATATATATATATATAAATTAAATATAATTTATTTATACATTAAAATATCATATGTAAAAATTATTTATTAAATTTTAAATTTTAAAATAAAAAATTAATATATTGAAAAGTTATTTATTTATTTTTAAGCTTTTTTATTTAATTATTATTATTAATAAATGGTTTAAGCATTCTTATTTTAAATTATTCAAAGTTAAAAATAGAATAATGAAACTTACATTATCTAAATACTTTACAAATAAATTATAGAGTAAATATTAGAGTGTGTGAATTAAATGTTGCACTTTTTAAGAATATTATAATTAAATTACAAAAAAAAATTTTATGTAACTAATAAATTGTATAAATTATATTGTCTATTTAATTATTATTATTATTTGAATAAAAATGACAAAGTTGGTATTTTTTTGGATAATGTATATTATTAATGATAAATTATAAAAATAGAATAAGTCTACTACCTCAGCCTCTCTCTCTCTCTCTCACACACACACACACATATATATATATATATATATATATATGACTACTAAAGTCTATATAATTCTCTTTAGTGAGAAAAGGGCACCACAAGGGGAGCATTTGGTTTAGATAAATCCTTGCAGGTCTCAAAGGATCAAGAGACAGGAGAAGAGGCGCAAACCCTCGATGTAGTGATTTTTGTTGATTGAATAAACTATGGGTCGAATTTGTGAAGGCAAAGACGAATTGGAAGGAATTTAGAAGTTTGTACCCATATATTTCTAAATCAAACAAAGTCCAAGCTGTATCACTGTTATTGGGGGTGATTTTCACCATATTTCTAGGGCATGTTTGAGTTATATGGAAGGTTGACTTATTGCTTATTGGTTGTTGCATTTTTATAGAGGTTGTGGCTGAGATTGGGCACATTTCGTTTGGCTGGGAATTCCATTCTTGTAGTCGCATGAATACTAAATTATAATCAGACTTTGGGACGTTCCACTACATAAAAGGGCTTCTTAGTATGGAGGAGTGAGGGTGCACTAAAAAGAACTCATAATTTTCTTAAGGTTGGAGATTGGAACCTTATTCTTGAGGTTGCGGCCAATAGTAAGCTAAATGTTCACCTCATTTCCTCATTGTTGAGTGAAAACATTGGTTAAATATTCCTTGTATAGGTGACCCACTATCGTATAAAGGTTGTGAAATACTCCAGAAAGTCAAACTAAGTTTTATTCCAAGTTTTGGGTGCATTCAAACTCTAAATCTGCATCTACAACAAGGTTGTGAAGAATAAACAAAGATCATATCATTATAATTGTGTTTCATAAAATGTTATCCCTTACTTCCTCTTAAATTGCTTGGATTTGAGGTTATTGTTGCATTTGGTGTATTAGGCAATCATTTTCCACTGAGTCTAAAAGAAAGAGATTATGTCCCAGAAAACCATTGAATCAAGCATAAACCAGCAAACCCAAAAAACGTTTGACGAAATGCCAAACTCAAAATTTCAAACAAAATTTGTTAATTAACATGCAATTTAGAGGGATAAGTAGACTAATTAATTTTGTAGTTTAAGATCACTTGTACAAAAGGCTGCGAGCACGTTTTAAGAAAAAACACTTCCGCATAGGATTAACAAAAAGTGTTTGATGAAAGTTGTCAACACCAATAAACCATTGAAATCCGCAGTAGAGAAAATATAGTTGAGCCAAAACATTGATTCTTTTTTTAAATGGAGGGGAGAGGGCTCTTTAAGAGTAAGAAGTAGGTGAAGTTGTTGTCCTCTATGGAGAATACGGGGTCCCTTTGTTGACTTGTGCACTTCAATCCCACCATACTCTAGACAATGGTGGTTCTAGCCTATGGAAGCAGTTGTGCAAGAGTTTTTGCAGAAGGCCCCTTATCCACTTCAACACAATATTGCACCGTGGCTCTTAAGAATTTACAATCAATTGAAGAATAGGACTAGAAGTCGATAGCAGAGAACAATTGTCAAAAGAGTCAAATATCTATCCAGGTAGCTCGGACACTGGGGTACATGCCTCTAGAATATTTTAATGGATATATTGCTACGAAGCAGGTCGATGTTTACAACGTTGTAATGTTGATGATGGAGATTGTCAATGTAAGGAAGCATAACCTTTGTATCTAGGTTTCATTGACTCTCGTCTCTGACGTTTGGGTCCATATATTACATGCTTGCACATACCCATATCCACAGGTAGTTGGCCTTGAATTATCTATAACTTTAATCATTGTATCATTTGTGAGTAGTTGTTAGAGATATAGTTCAACGGAATATAAGTGAGAAAATTTGGCAAAAGACAAAGGAACATATGAACTACTATAGTATGGAAATAATTCCTATGGTTATATATGCGGAATACAAACATTGACATAAGTCCATATCAATCTTTGCAAGACAATTCGCATGTAGAATAAATATGAGTTTGCAAAACCTAGAAATTGGAACGAGGAGGTGGGAACAAGTGGAAAAAATAGAACACATGTGTCTTCTATGTGATGAACAATGATGCGGGAGCATCTAACTCCCCCTTAATCAAAGAGGAATCCGAAGTGGAGCAAAGAGAGGACAACATGGACCATGGAGAAAAACAAGGGAAACTCTGTTTTAAAACAGATTTAAAGATGGAAGCGATAAGTCACAAAGACTTGATCTAAATGTAATCTGCCATGTGTTGTATGCATGCATGTAATGAGAGATTTAAGGGCTTTTTTTAGAGGGTTGGTCGGATCCTTCCATGATCTGATCCAACAATGCTTCCTTATATATATAGAGGGAAACATAGAGTGACATGAATAGATTGTGTAATCAGTGCTTAGACTGATGTAGTCGGGGAAGAACCCGTGTTAAGGCTAAAATGCTTTAGCTGTACTGTATATAATAAATATGTGTTTTGTGGGTTTCTACATGTCTTTGTATTAAGTCTTTCACTTCTGTTATATATGTGTGTGGGAGGATTGAAATCCCAATTGTAAATTCGTGTTGATCGACCATCGATCACAGAAGGATCGATGGCGATCCAAAGATCTCGTGTTTGTATGAATGTTATGTGTGTTAACAGAGAGTGGCAGAGTAACTGTGTTTTAGGTGAGAATCCATCAAAGGAGGCGAACTCCATTTACACAAAGAAACGATGAAAACCCCTTAGCGGATCTGTAAAGCGGACCTGAAATATTATAAATCATGGCATATACCCTTATCAGGTCTGGAATGCATATCGGGTCAGTGCATTGAGCTGGTCGGAACAAGCCTTTGAAATGTAGCAATAGCGATATGTGATTAAATTACAACCGTCAGATCGAAAGGCAGATCGATGGTACGGATCTAATCGCTAATCGCAATTGGGGACTTAAGAGATAGCAGGAGTGTGATCAATGCCGACGGCCGACGAGCGAATATGGTGATATCGCCGATAAACCAATTGGCGATCAGAGGTGTCCGTAGCTGAGTATCGGAGGTCAGGGGTGGAGTAACGTTGAGGAGAGGCAAAAGGAACAGACCCGCTGATATATATAGAGGCAGGTGTATTATTTTTGAACTCCGTATATGTGAATCGGAGCAGGATTTACATGGTTTCCCATGTATTTTGTATTATGTGTGGCTGTGGGGTTAAGGCTTGAACCCGATAGTTATATTAGCTCCAATTCTAATGTAAGTCCGCGATTATAATTTAAAAGGCATAAAGCCTAGAACGCTTCCGATAAGGCTTTGTGGGCCCATAATCCACAGGCCTCATAATTGATTTGTTTAGGGAAAGGGATTTTGACTTACCCCCAAGATCTCTTTTCATCAAGTGGTATTAGAGCAAAAGACAATTCTACGTCAAGAAGGAGTGCAAGCAGAAGGGAAAGGAGGTATCGTTGTTTAAAACTAGAGAATTTGTGGTCTTACTGTCGTGCAGATAGTGGCAGCAGAAGGTGAGATGACTTGCAGCAAACCTAGAGTGAGTTAATATGTATACAGCAACAACATGTCTTATCCTGGCTTGGGAAAGAGATTCTTACAATGCATTACTATTGTGTTAGTACAACATCATACAAGTTGTAACATCAATCAAAACCATGCCTGAAAAGAACTTCCAGGTAGAGAAGAGTGTGTGGAACTTCAAACCATTCCATGATATTTCTAACAGCCAAATGAAACATTTTTACCATTGTATTTCATAGTGAGTGGGCTTATTCACATGATTAGAAGCCGATTTCTTTTTTCTCATAGTAGATATCCTTGTAGTCCTTGTAGGGTAATAAGGAGTGTCTACAAATTGGATCAATCACCAGATTATTACCTTCATCATCTTGTGGGGGTTGATTCCATCCTCATTACTCTCCCACTTCCTCATGGAAAATATGCAGTTGCTTGATACCAATATGAAAGTAGGAGCGTACCGAGCCATTTCACTCAATTACAGAACCTCCCTTCCTTCATAGTAATTGAAACTCTAAAATGATTCCTCCTGACTTGAACAAAGCCACTATTTTATGTGCTTTCAAGGACAATTGTCCTAGGACCTCCATGTCATTTGGCTTCATTTCACCAAAATAAACCATATTAATTTAAAGTATGTAGGAAAACAAATGCATCACAAAAATTTGCTACATCAATGATCAACAAATTTACTCCTTTTATGATTGCATAATATCATTTTGTCTCGAAGTAGACGAACGAAAATTACTGAAGATACAATAACGATTACAAGTGTATACTTCAACTTGCACAAAACTATACTAATAGAAGGATCCTTTATAATCAAATTGCAAGTTTTTGTTTGTCCACAGTGAAGATTATGTCAATTAATTCTACATTTGGATTCCATAAACAAAAATCACGAACATTTCATCAACTTAGTTAATTATATCAAAATATAAATAACAAATAAATCAAAATGTAAATCGAAGAAATTAGTGTACACATTGTTTTGAAGAGGAAGCATGAATTTTACGTGACTTTGACATGGCTTTTGAGAACTGTGCATTTAAATTATTCCTCGAATTCTCTTTGTCAGAGGAAATATTTAAATAGATTACATATTATATTTTGGAAGTAGTATGTATGGAGAGGAAATGTGGCAGAAGTAGAAATGACCCAACAATCTAGTTGAGCAAATGAATTTGAAATTAAATGAAACATAACTTTTATTACCATCCTCGAAGAGCTCAAACAGATTTATGGGACATCATAAAAATAGAGTCCATGAAATTTATCTTTTTATATTTAGTTGTATAAGATATGTGATGTAAATACAAATATATGTCACTCAAATTTCCTTGTATATCAATACATTTATAAACTTTTCATCTCTTCTTGTGCTAGAAAAATGATTTATTTTTATATTCTAACAACTGCTTGAAAAATATTACTAAATGTTTGCTAGAAATTCAATTCAACAAAGCATTCAACCCTTTGTAATGAAAGTGTTTCATATCTAAAATAAACTAGAGTTCATTGGGAAAGCTTCCTATATGTTTGCTAGAAAATTCAACAAAGCATTCAACCCTTTGGACTGAAAGTTCGTCGTATTTTGAACAATTTAGAAACAAACAAGTTTCATCTTCAAAGGGTTGTTCATCACATAAGAGACACGTGTGTTCTATTTTTTCCATTTGTTCCCACCTTCTTGTTCCAATTTCTAGGTTTTGCAAACTCATATTTATCCTACATGTCAATTGTCTTTCGGAGACTAATATGGACTTATGTCAACGTTTGTATTCCTCTTATATAACCATAAGATTTATTTCCATACTAAAGTAGTTCATATGTTCCTTTGTCTTTTGCCAAATTTTCTCACTTACTCTCCATTGAACTATATCTCTAATAGCAACTCGCAAATGATACAATGATTAAAGTTATAGATAATTCAAGACCAACTACCTGTGGATGTGGGTATGTGCAAGCAGGTAATATATGGACCCAAATGTCAGAGACAAGAGTCAAAGGAACCTGGATAGAAAGGTTAGGCTTCCTTCCACTGATAATCTCCATCATCAACATTACAACGTTGTAAACATCAACCTGCTTCGTAGCAATCTATCCATTAAAATATTATGGAGGCATGTACCCCAATGTCCCAACTACCTGGATAGATACTTGACTCTTTTGACAAATGTTCTCTGCTATGGACTTATAGTCCTATTCTTGAATTGATTGTAAATTCTTAAGAGCCACGGTGCAATATTGTGTTGAAGTGGATAAGGGGCCTTCTGCAAAAAGTCTTGCATGACTGCTTCAATAGGCCAGAACCACCATTGTCTAGAGTATGGTGGAGTTGAAGTGCACAAGTCAACAAAGGGACCTCATATTCTTTAGAGAGGACAACAACTTCGCCTACTTATCACTCTTAAAGGGCCCTCTCCCCTTCATTTAAAAAAAGAATCAATGTTTTCTCTCAACTATATTTTCTCTACTGCCAATTTCAATGGTTTATTGCTGTTGACAATTTTCGTCAAACACTTTTTTTGAATCCTACTTGGAAGTATTTTTTCTTAGAACGTGCTCATAGCCTGTTGTACAAGTGATATACATTAAATGTCCCGTAAATATAGATATAAATAGATGTTATTATTGATATTAATAATATTATATAAAAATATTTAAATTAGTATTCAAATTAATAATACATAATAATAATAATTTAATTGAATAAAATTAGAAAATATAAATTGATTTCTTGTTAAATGAGTTACGTGTTAGAGAAAGAAAAAAAAACAGTTCCAAAAAATTGAATGATTTATTTCAAAACAAGTAAGAAATAGTAAATTAATCAAATAAAATAAATCATTTCCTAAAATTTGTGAATAACAACTTAAATTAACATTTTGATATTTATTGTTTGAAGTTATTATAAATAACAACATTACTGAAAATATTTATCTAAATTTAATTTATAGATGAAAAGAAACTAATAAATATAAATAATTTTATAAGATAAAACAGTTAGAATTATATAATAATATAATTTGTTATTTTATAAAATAATATAAATCATGTTTTAAATTCACTAAAAACAATATGATGGAATATAATATAAAAAGATAACAAATAGTTTTAAATGAGACTCTTTGGAAAGTTTTAGGCTTCATTAATATCACAAGTTTGACAACTGGGCTCTTCGGAATAGAAGTGCCTTAAAGATTTTTGAAGGTGTTGAATCCATATATGTAGTAAAAAAAAACAACACAAATCAAGATTTGGCCATCAAAATTTTGGCCAGATTCTCACCAGAAATCCACCAAAATCTCCAAAATATCAAACTTAAAAACTACTCCTAAAAAATATCAATCTAACTAAATACAAATTTTCTTTGATTTAATTATTTTTATATAAAAAATTCATCGCTCTCGATCTCTGGCCTTGCAAGGATTTCTCTTTCCAATTTCTCACTTGACAACTCCAAAAGACTCTGCATAGCAAGAAAATCTGCTGCCTGCAGTAACATAATATAAAGCATATCAACCAGCATTCAATTACATTACTTATTGACTTTTAAAAAGATAATAATTCACATTATTTTTATGATAACATTACCTTTATCATATCCCGCAGTGTTGATATGTCCACGCTGATAAAATTCTCATCCCACTCTTTAATTTCACGTGAGGTTTGAGTTGAGTTGCGTAAATGATAGTCATAGTATTGGATCACCTTTTCCAATATTGGAGTGGATACGTAAACAGGCACAGTTGCATGAGATATATCGATGAATTCTGCCATATTTTTTATCACCTTCGACTCCATTGCAATTTCTCTACCCACCCGAAAAATTTCTTCGTCAGACGTTTCCAGTGCCATTGTGTTGACCATATCGTTTTCCATTGATCGTTCCACTTAAACCAACTCAGGTCCTGTGTCCGAAGTCAAAGGGTAGAAATACAAATTAATGCCACCTATTAATGTGCAGTTGACGAGAAATATAAAACATTTAGAAATGGGTAATATATATATATATATATATATATATATATATCAAAGTTTTTTCACTTACCGTTTTCTGAGTGTGTGCATTGAACCAATTTATGACTAGTTTAGAGTTACCAAATATCTGCACTTGCTGACATCTTTTCGCAAGGGAAAAAATAAGAAGTCTAAGGCTATTAAGTTGTGCATATTTATTTGTGCCTCTCCTTAAACCCAACTTCATCTTGTAATGATGATCTTCATTTAAATACAAAACTGATCCTCTACCACAACCATCTTGTTGAGCAAATCTATCAAAATACACCAAAGGGTAAGCCTTGTCGATGATTTCTACGTTATTGTTCCAGTGATTCTGTTTCAGTTCATCCTCAGGGATCAAGTTACAAAGTGCCACTATGTGGGAACATGTAAGATTCCAGTTTGATACCTTATCTTGAAAAATATTTTGGTTCCTTCCTAACCAAATACCCCAACAAACCAGAAGGGGCGGGTTTCATAGCTTTGAATAGAAGCATTCCATGAGCTAGGGGCATTATTATAATATACTAATGTTATTATGAATATCAACGATATTAATAACATTAACATTAATATTAAGAACCCCTACAATGGGTGTTGGCTCCAGACAATTGTCCTTGTCATGTTGAACACAGGTGGATTAGGTGGCCACTTGGCCAATAGCTTCAACCCTCGTACAGGCTGGCATGCTCATATTTATACTCACGAGATGGAATCATTTACTTGCTCCTGTTATCATACGTCATCCCTCATTGGTTCATCATGTCGCCTTATTATTGCACAAAGAGGCTTACTTTGATGGAGATGGCCGAAGTTGGCGTCATGGCTCATATGCGTCCTTCTTTAAGCCTATCTCCGGACCTGATGACCAGTTCTGAAGATTTATTATTGATGTTAGGTATGCTTAGTGTTTCTCTCTCTCCTATTTATGGTCGCCATGCGTGCACTCCAGATTGCATCCACACACTCTTCAGTTGGCCTGTATCTAAGTATGCATTGGACTTCTCGAAATTGGAGGGTCAACGTAGCCATCCTCCTTTGGTCTAGCAATTTCCATCCTCTCATGCTCACATAGTGGCTCTCGGGTCTCCCCTGGACTCTCATGATTTCAGTAATGGTCCCACTCTCATGAACAATGCTCTACTTCCTCTCAGTCAATAAGAGGTTTTAATTTATCGACTCAGTTAGTGGATCCTTATTTGGAATGTGGGACTTTGCTTTGCATTGTCAACCTGTGCATTATAAGACTCTAAGGCCTGTCAATGGAGTCTCGTGTCCTTCCCAGTTTGCAGGTTTCAATAGTTCATGGTTTGTGGACACTCAATTGGTTTGTAGCAGTTTGAGGTTCGTGGTTTCTCTTTTGGTTCTTGATAGCTCACGGTTCGTGGATGTTCGTGGCTAGTGTTTGTGGTTCACGTTTGGAGATGTATTATTCCCGTTGCTCGTGGTTTGCTAGGGAAGCTCCATCGCATTGGACGCTAAGGGCCCGAGTTTGGGGAATGCTTCTATTCAAAGCCTATGGGCCACTGCTGCTCGCCATTTCATGTCCTTGGCTATCTTATTTCAAGTTTTAATGGTAAATGGGTGAAATAATTTTGTTATGGTTCGACCTACATCAAAACCCAAAACCTATCTTGTTCAGTCAATAGGAGTTTACAAGAGTCCATTCCACTTTAACTCACTAAATTGGAGCTCTTTAATTTTGACCCAAAAAAGAAACAAAAGACGAGAAAATTATGGATATTGAACAAAATATTAGTAACCTTCAACAAGTAGTTTCAAAATCCAAAAATTTACACATTCATTGATGAAACCGAAAGATGTAAAGTATATTAAATGATATGATGATGCAAGAATGAGACCAAACAAGTCGTGGGCTGTACTTTCTTGTCAAACAAGAAGGAAGAAAGGTTATACTATATCTTTGAGGCTTTTGCAATATACAAAAATATTCAACAACCCAAAAATATGCTTAACATCATCATCATAATCATATCTCTGGATGTCCTTCCCTTCTAGTTGAGAACCAGTGACCTTTACAACACAAAGTGCCTTAACATAACACCTTGTCATTGTTTGTTGTATGCCCCATGGGTATGGTTATTCAAAATTTTGAGTATTAATTAATTCCCTTAATTTTGTAGTTTTTTGAGGTATTATTAACAACTACTAGACTTTTCAATTTTATGAAGAACATATGAGTTAGTGTAATGATATATTTTAGATATATGTTGCATGGTTGCATAACACTAAAAAATGCTCAGTGCAATTGTTAATTGTATTTCTTCTTATTAGCGACTTGTACAATTCCTATTATGTTTGCATCAGCCGCCTAATAATGATTTGTCTTTTTGAATCTACAATTTTTAGGTAATCTTGTTAAAGGTGGGTAAAGGCTTTCAAGTGACTAGAAGTTCAACATTTTTGGACTATCTTGAATACTTGGAATAGACATGTTTCAGATAAAATTTCTTTTGAACTCAAATCATACCCTTTTCTAGTGTAGAGACATTTATTTGTGAATAATCCTTTATCCAAATTCAATCTATTATTTCAACACAAATTACTTGCATACATATCCTAACATAGAATACTATAAGTTATTTCAACACAAATTACTTACATGCATATCCTAACATACAATATGAGGAAGAATTTAGGTTTTAGAATATGTGGAATAATTTATGTTTTCCTTCCACGAATCTAGTAGCTTATTAGGGTTTTTATTCAGAAAAATGTTGTTTGTATGTGAACTTTGGTAAATATTGACAAAATTTATGTTTTTCCCTTCTCAAAGACCCATGCCAAGTCCTTTTTATTCAAATCAAGACTGTAAAGTTAAATATTTCACTTGATCGAATGAATTGAGAAAATGTTACAAATGCATAGTTGGATCTCCTTGAAATAATTTTGAATTCTGAGTGATTATATTGGTTTTTTTTTTCACAAAAGGCAATAAACAAAAGGTATCTTTACTGATCGATTTTGAACTCAGTATCCATATAGAAAATGTTACATATGCATATCTATATCTCCTTATAATAGTTTTGAATTATGCCTGATTATATTGGTTCATCTTGTTACAAAGGTAGCTTTACTCATCGATTTTGGACTTAGTATCCATATTACTCTTCTAACAAGATCTCATTCTAGAGTGAGTTAATATGTATAAAACAACATGTCTTATCCTAGCTTGGAAAAGATATTCTTAGAATGCATTACTATTGTGTCAGTACAACATCATACAAGTTGTAACATCAATCAAAACCATGCCTGAAAAGAACTTCCAGGTAGAGAGGAGTGCGTGGAACTTCAAACCATTCCATGATATTTCTAATAGCCAAATGAAACATTTTTACCATGGTATTCATAGGGAGTGGGCCTATTCACATGATTAGAAGCTGATTGCTTTTTTCTCGTAGTAGCTATCCTTGTAGTCCTTGTAGGGTAATAAGGAGTGTCTAGAAATTGAATCAATCACCAGATTATTGCCTTCATCATCTTGTAGGGGCTGATTCCATCCTCATTACTCTCCCACTTTCTCTTGGAAAATATGCAGGTGCTTGATTTTGATTGAGAATATGAAAGTAGGAGCATACTGAGCCATTTAACTCAATTAGATAACCTCCCTTCCTTCATAGTAATTGAAACTCTAAAATGATTTCCGCTTACTTGAACAAAGCCACTATTGCATGTACTTTCAAGGACAATTGTCATAGGACCTCCATGTCGTTTGGTTTCCTTTCATTAAAACAAACCATATTAATTTAAAGTGTGGAGGAAAACAAACGCAACACCAAAAAATTTGCTACATCAAGGATCAACAGATTTACTCCTTTTATGATTGCATAATATCATTTTGTCTCAACGCAGACAAACCAAAATTACTAAAGATACAATAAAGATTACGAGTGTATACTTCAACTTGCACAAAAATGTACTAATAGAAGGATCCTTTAAAAACAAGTTGCAAGTTTTTCTTTGTCCAATAGTGAAGGCTATGTCAATTAAGTCTACATTTGGATTCTATAAACAAAAATCACAAACATTTCATCAAATTAATTAATTCTATCAAAATATAAGTAACAAATAAATCAAAATGTAATTTGAAGAAATTAGTGTACACATTGTTTTGAAGAGGAAGCAGGACTTTGCCGTGACTTTGACATGGCTTTTGAGGAATATGCATTTAAATTACTCGCCGAATTCTCTCTGCTAGAGGAAATATTTAAATGGGTTATAGATTATATTTTGGAAGTAGTATGTACAGAGAGGAGACGTTGCAGAAGGAGAAATGACCAAAGAATCTAGTTGAGAAAAAGAATCTGAAATTAAATATAACATAACTTTTATTACCATCCTGGAAGAACTCAAACAAATTTATGAGACATCATAAAAATAGAGTCCATGAAATTTATCTTTTTATATTTAGTTGTATAAGATATGTGATGTAATTACAAATACATATCGCTCAAATTTCCTTGTATATCAATACATTTATAAAATTTTCATCTCTTCTTGTGCTAGAAAAATGATTTTTTTCTATATTCTAACAACAACTTGAAAATTATTCCTATATATTTTCTAGAAATTCCATTCAACAAAGCATTCAACCCTTTGTATTGAAAGATTTTCATATCTAAAAGAAACTACAGTTCATTTGGAAAGCTTCCTATATGTTTGCTAGAAAATTCAACAAAGCATTCAGCCCTTTGGACTGAAAGTTTGTCATATTTGGAACAATTTAGAAAAAAATAAGTTTCGTCTTCAAAGGGTTGTTCGTCACGCAAGAGACACGTGTGTTCTATTTTTTCCATTTGTTCCCACCTTCTTGTTCCAATTTCTAGGTTTTGCAAACTCATATTTATCCTACATGTCAATTGTCTTTTGGAGATTGATATGGACTTATGTCAATGTTTGTATTCCTCATATATAACCATAGGATTCATTTTCATACTGTAGTAGTTCATATGTTCGTTTGTCTTTTGCCAAATTTTTCACTTACTTTCCATTGAACTATATCTCTAATAGCAACTCGCAAATGATACAATGATTAAAGTTATAGATAATTAAATACCAACTACCTATGGATATGGTTATGTGCAAGAAGGTAATATATGGACCCAAACGTCAGAAGCAAGATTCAACGAAACCTGGATACAATGGTTAGGCTTCCTTCCATTGACAATCTCGATCATCAACATTACAACGTTGTAAACATCGACCTGCTTCGTAGCAATCTATCCATTAAAATATTTTGGAGTCATGTACCCCAATGTCCCAGCTACCTAGATAGATATTTGACTCGTTTGACAATTTTTCTCTGCTATGGACTTCTAGTCCTATTCTTTAATTGATTGTAAATTCTTAAGAGCCACGGTGCAATATTGTGTTGAAGTGGATAAGGGGCCTTTTGCAAAAACTCTTGCACGACTACTTCCATACGCTGGAACCACCATTATCTAGAGTATGGTGGGATGGAAGTGCACAAGTCAACAAAGGGACCTTGTGTTCTTTAGAGAGGACAACAACTTTGGCTACTTATCACTCTTAAAGAGCCCTCTCCCCTCCATCTAAAAAAAGAATCAATGTTTTGTCTCAACTATATTTTCTCTACTGCCGATTTCAATGGTTTATTGGTGTTGACAACTTTGATCAAAAACCTTTTGTGAATCCTATGAAGAAGTGTTTTTTCTTAGAACATGCTCGCAGCCTATTGTACAAGTGATCTTAAATGACATAAATAATTATTCTACTTATCCCTCCAAATTGCATGTTAATTAACAGATTTTGTTTGAAATTTTGAGTTTGGCATTTTGTCAAACTTTTTTTGGGTTTGCTAGTTTATGCTTGATTCAATGGTTTTCTGAGACATAATCTCTTTATTTTAAACTTAGTGGAAAATGATTGCCTAATACACTAAATGCAACAATAACCCCAAATCCAAGCAATTTAAGGGGAAGTAAGGGAGAACATTTTATCAAACACAATTATAATGATCTGATCTTTGTTTATTCTTCACAAGCTTGTTGTAGATGTAGATTTAGAGTGTGAATACACCCAAAACTTGGAATAAATCTTAGTTTGACATTCAGGAGTATTTTCCAGCCTCTATACAATTGTAAGTAAGCTATACAAGGAATATTTAACAAATTTTTTCACTCAACAATGAGGAAATGAGGTGAACATGTAGCTTACTATTGGCCACAACCTCAAGAATATGGTTGCAATCTCCAACCTTAAGAAAATTATCAGTTCTTCTTAGTGCACCCTCACTCCTCCATAATAAGCAACCCTTTTGTGTAGTGGAATGAAGAAAATTCAATCAACTAATAATAAACCACTCATAAAAATAAATAGTAGAAATATATCCAAACCAGACATGGTAGAAAAAGCCTCAACCTTACAATGTTCCTCACATTCTCTTTATTAATCAATCCAATGTACAAAGAATGATGATAGTACAAATAAATACATGAGGAAGTTGATCTCAAGACAGTACGTCTATCTTGGACACTCTGGTTGAGAAAATATCTCAACAACACACTAATCTAGGACCTTAACTAGTTGGAGAGAATATATCAACCAACTAAGCCTAAACTGACTCCTAATCATGAGGAACAAACTCAATCTAGAAAGGTAGGATTAAATCATAACTTTCGTGATTTTAATTAATTTAATAATTTGGACTTATAATTTTTTTTAATGTGAGAGTCAGGCTAACATTCCCCCCCCAATGATAAGTCCAAAATAAGAACAAGAAGCCCTCTTCCAAGTTCTCAAGTTGATTCTCAAAAAACACTGCCTGAAAAACCGCCAAAGCTGGATGCTAAAGAAACTGCTTGAAATCAACATCCTTTGTCCATTGACAAAACATTGAGAACGCCCACTAGCTACGTTGATGTTGACAGCCCACTCGCGAATTTGTTGATGTCGAAAACTGCACACTGCAGCTTTTGTTGTTGATGCCCACTAGCTGAATTTGTTGAAAAACAACTCATTGTTACT
This sequence comes from Pinus tabuliformis, assembly GCA_031772625.1. Taxonomy (NCBI): domain Eukaryota; kingdom Viridiplantae; phylum Streptophyta; class Pinopsida; order Pinales; family Pinaceae; genus Pinus; species Pinus tabuliformis. Next base: position 701,230,988 of record CM062813.1, read on the forward strand.
TTTGCTATGTTTGAAAACAACTCACTACTGACTTTGTTATTGATCGCCCACTGACAAATTTGTTGATGCTCACTCAATGATGAAAATGCCCACTGGCTGCTTCGCTGATGTTGTCGAGACTTTCAGTCTGACAACCACTGTCAATTTCATTGACATTTTCCCCTAGCAATGTAACCAAGTTGTAAGCTACGTGAAAGATTTCAATTTTCATACCAACACAAGAAGATTCAAATTAGTAACATGGAAATAGGGTCATAAATACATATGATTCCCTTCTTACCCCTTTCACCCGATTCTACAAAACTAAATGCAGCCTTTAATTTTGCAAGAATATCCTTCAGAATCAGCGTCTCCGGCTTCCGTGTTAAAAGCTCTTTCATAGCTTAAAAATGTATCTTCTGCATTTCCACAAAAATATCGAATGAACGATGCTCAAAATCATTATGAAAGGCTTTATATGCCTCCTTGTACTCTTTACTTTATGATAAAACGTCTAATTGCTTCATTAACTATAGCCTTCCCATAGCCCTGTTTAAATGCCGATAAGACTACTCTTATAAATTCAACATTTAGACAAAACAGTTGAATAAGTCAGATTCACTAAACACACAGCTTATAATCACCCATTGCAGTTTTCGAAAATAGCTCTGCTTGGACTTTGAATACAGTTGCAGAGAGCAGCAACAACCACATTTGAGAGACTCAAACCAAAATCCAATCGTTCGTGAAGGGTTGCATAACTAGTGGCAGCAGGGTAATGGCAACGAAGTTGGTTGACAATTATGTTGTGGGATCCAACTACCTAAGACATTCTTCTAACTTTCAATCTAACGTTGTAGACCAGTGCAGAGTGGAAATTGGGGGAGTTTTTATAAAAAGAAAACACCTTAACATCTAATAAAAAAATAAAATTTATTAATACTTTATGGTGAATAAGATTTGAATTTTATACATTTACATTGGAACGCGCTCCACTGCTAGCGATTTCTTTGCTGAAAAAAACTGGTGCTGATTATGATCCTAATTTGGGTTAAATTTCTCGGATCCTAATTTGGGTTAAACTCACCAGACTGTTACTATCTTACTGGAGCGCTGCTTGCTAAGGGAATCAAAAGTAGAGTTGGTAGTTGGCTCCCAGTTTACATGCACCAAAATATGCGTGGATGTTGATCTAGAAAAGGGGCAATCAAAAGTGGAGTTGGTAGCTGACTCGCAGTTTACATGCACCAAAATATGCGTGGATGTCGATTTAGAAAAGATCTAGAAAAGTGGCTTCCTTCTATGATTAATATCATAACAGGGGAGTGGATACATCGCCAAACCCTAGATTACGAGAAAATATAATTCAATTTTTTTTTATGTCATAAATACCATCACTTTGCTAAATGTTGTTTATGTCACGAATACGACCACTTTGCTAGAGAATGTTCCAAGACTCCTAGAAGAAAAGGGCCAAAAACTACAACAGATCAAGGATAACAATGGCAGATACAAAGAAAAGAAGGAAATAAATTGACATTGGCACCATATGCAAACACCAAAAACAAAAACAAAGCCTCCACATCTATAAACCACTTTGAGGTTATTCAAAATCATGAATAAGTTGGTCAAGAGGATCCAAATCCTAACACGAAATGGGGAGTAAAGAAATGAAGAATATAAAGAAAAGGAAATATTAAAGGGATATGCTCCAATTGCAAGCTTCAAGTTAGATAACATAATCTGAATAGGATTTAAGAAAATAGGTATATAGTTAAAGAAGGTTAAGAAAGGCTAATTGGAAGTCTCCCACAACCCCTTAATTTGGATAACATGTGGGGAAAAATTTGGAATAAAGATGGTTTTCCCAAATTTAACCTAGGAACTAGTGCATGGAAAAATTTCACTGCCAGAAAATCTATAAAGAAAAGGACTATTCGTTGTACTCTTTACTTTCTGATAAAACGTCTAATTGCTTCATTAACTACAGTCTTCCCATATCCCTGTTTAAATGCCAATAATACTACTCTTATAAATTCAACATTAGGCAAAATCGTTGAAGAAGTCAGATTCACTAAACACACACAGCTTATAATCACCCATCTTAGTTTTCGAAAACATCTCTGCTTAGACTTTGAATACAATTGTAGAGAGAAGGAACAACCACATTTGAGAGACTCAAACCAAAATCCAACCATTCCTGAACGTTTGCATGACGAGTGGCAGCAGGGTAATGGAAATGGAGTTGGTTGACAATTATGTTGTGGGATCCAACTACCGAAGACATTTTAATATTCTAACATTCAATCCAACATTGTAGACGAGTGCAGAGTGGAAATTGGGGGAGTTGTTATAAAAATAAAATACCTTAACTTCTAATAAAAACAAAATATCTATTAATACTTTATTAGGGAATAAGTTTTGAATTTTTTACATTTACATTGGAACGTGCTCCACTGCTAGTGATTTCTATGATGAAAAAGCTGGTGCTGATTACGATCCTAATTTGTGTTAAACTCACCAGACTGTTACTATCTTACTGGAGCGATGATCGCTAAGGGAAATCAAAAGTAAAGTTGGTAGATGGCTCCCAGTTTACATGCACCAAAATATGCATGGATGTTGATCTAGAAAAGATCTAGAAAAGGGGCAATCGAAAGTGGAGCTGGTCGTTGACTCACAGTTTACATGCACCAAAATATTCGTGGACATCAATTTAGGAAAGATCTAGAAAAGGGGCTTCCTTCTGTGATTAATCTGACAACAGGGGAGTGGATACATCGCCAAACCCTAGATTATGAGCAAATATCATTCAAATGTTGTTTATGTCATGAATACCATCACTTTGCTAAATGTTGTTTATGTCACGAATACGACCACTTTGCTAGATAATGTTCCAAGAAAAGGGCCAAAAACTACAATAGATTAAGGGTAACAATGGCAGATGCAATGAAAAGAATGAAATAAATTGACATTGGCACCAGATGCAAACACCGAAAACAAAAACGGGGCCTCCACATCCATAAACCACCTTGAGGTTATTCAAAATCATGAAGAAGCTGGTCAAGAGGATCTAAAGCCTAACCCAAAATGGGGAGTAAGGAAATGAAGAATATAAAGAAAAGGAAATATTAAAGGGATATGCTCCAATTGCAAGCATCAAGTTAGATCACATAATCTAGACAAGATTTAAGAAAATAGGCATACCGTTAAAGAAGGTTAAGAAAGGCTAATTGGCAATCTCCCAAAACCCCTTAATTTGGATAACATGTGGGGTAAAATCTAGAATAAAGATGGTTTTCCCAAAGTTAACCTTTTCTGCTGGGAACTAGTGCATGGAAAAATTTCACCTGTAGAAAATCTATAAAAAAAGAACTATTCATGGGCCTTCCCAATGCATATTATGTGAAAAATCCAAAGAAAATACCTATCATGTTTTTAGACTGTGTTCATTCTCCACTGAAGTATGGAAATTTGCAATCCCAAACATGAGTGATGTTACCCATATCACCTAGAACAATCTACACATTAGGATAATCTAGGACATGCAAAACAAAAGTAGCTACATCGTTGGAAATTCGAAAATCTCATTGATTATTTATGGAGGGAGAGGCAATCAAAACTTCAGGCAAAGAACCATTATGCTCATGCTAGAGTCAATGAAGAAGAAAACAAATTGACTTAATGCAAATTAAAAAAAAAAAGTTTTGAATTTTATTACAACCTTAAGTTTACATCAGACGATCATATAAATTAAATGTTCCGTAAATATAGGTATACATAAATGTTATTATTAATATTAATATTATATTATAATAATATTCAAATTAGTACTCAAATTAATAATACATAATAATAATAATTTAAGTGAATAAAATTAGAAAATTTAAATTAATTTCTTGTTAAATGAGTTACGTGTCAGAGAAAAAAAGAAAGAAAAGAAAACAGTTCCAAAAAATTGAATGATTTATAAGTAATTTTCAAAACAAGTAAGAAATAGTAAATTAATCAAATAAAATAAATCATTTCCTAAAATCTGTGAATAACAACTTAAATTAACATTTTGATATTTATTGTCTCAAGTTATTATAAATAACAACATTATTGAAAATTTTGATATTTATCTAAATTTAATTTATAGATGAAATGAAACTAGTAAACATAAATAGTTTTATAAGATAAAACAATCATAATTATATAATAATATAATTTGCATTGTTCATGAGAGTGGGACCATTACTGAAATCCTTAGAGTCCAGGGGGGACCCGAGAACCACTATGTGAGCGTGTGAGGATGGAAATTTCTAGACCAAAGGAGGATGGCTACGTTGACCCTCCAATTTCAAGAAGTCCAATGCATACTGAGATATAGGGCAACTAAAGAGTGTGTGGATGCAATCCGGAGTGTAGGCATGGCGACCATAAACAAGTGAGAGAGAAACACTAAGCATACCTAACATCAATAATAAATCTTCAGAAGTGGTCATCGGGTCCGAAGGTAGGCTTAAATAAGGACGCATACAAGCCATGACGCCAGCTTCAGCCATCTCCATCAAAGTAAGCCTCTTCGTGCAATAATAAGGCGACATGATGAACCAATGAGGGACGATGTACGATAATAGGAGCAAGTAAATGATTCCATCTCACGAGTATAAATATGAGCCTGCCGGCCTATATGAGGGTTGAATCTATGGGCCAAGTGGCCACCTGATCCACCTGTGGTCAGCATGACAAGGACAATTGTCTGGAGCCAACACCCAGTGTGGGGGTTCTTAATATTAACGTTAATGTTATTAATATCATTGTTATTCATAATAACATTAGTATATTATAGTAATGCCCCTAGTTCGTGGAATGCTTCTATTTAAAGCTATGAAACCTGCCCCTTCTGGTTTGTTGGGGTATTTCGTTTGGAAGGAACCAAAATATTTTTCAAGATAAGGTATCAAACTAGAATCTTACATGTTCCCGCATAGTGGCACTTTATAACTTGATCCCTGAGGATGAATTGAAACAGAATCACTGGAACATTAATGCGGAAATCATCGACAAGGCTTTCCTTTTGGTGTATTTTGATGGATTTGCTCAACAAGATGGTTGTGGTAGAGGAGCAGTTTTGTTTTTAAATGAAGATCATTATTACAAGATGAAGTTGGGTTTAGGGAGAGGCACAAATATCTATGCATAACTTAATAGCCTTAGACTTCTTATTTTTTCCCTTGAGAAAGGATGTCAGCAACTGCAGATATTTGGTGACTCTAAACTAGTCATAAATTGGTTCAATGCACACACTCAGAAATGTGTTAGAAGAAACTATTACAATAAAATCACATTTTGACTATGTAATTCGTCGTCATATCTACAGGGAAAGCAACCAGATTTTTGACAGTCTATCTAAAGAAGTAGCGCAGCAACATTTTGGTACTTGGACGACACAGGAACATATAGGACACGAGTTCTACCAGTGTTTTCACAGGCCATTCATTGATCTTCAGCCACAGGGGGCAGCGGCAACTTGATCCTACACAACACATAGAATGACCTCTTTTTGCAAACCTTGCTTTATGGAATGTATATATTTTATATGTTTTCTATTTCGAGTTACAGTTATCTATCAATTGTTATTTGAACTCTATAAAATATTGTGGCAGCTATGACCACCAATAGTAAGAATGATCATAATCTCACATTATAATAATAATAATAATAATACTAAATAGTAAGAATGATCATAATTTCACATAATAATAATAATAATAATAATAATAATAATAATAATAATAATAATAATACGATGATCATCGTGTATGTCGGTCCTTAGAGAAGATTATCATAATGATGATAATAAAAATGTAGTCCCACCAAGCTTACAAAAATAGAAACTTAATTTGACATAGAATAAATAGTAAGAATGATCATAATTTCACATTATTATTATAATAATAATAATACGATGATCATCATGTACCATGTTCCTTAAATAAGATTATCGTAATGATAATAATAAAAATGTAGTGCCACCAAGGTTACAAAAATAAAAAAACATAATTTGACATAGAATAAATAGTAAGAATGATCATAATTTCACATTATTATAATAATAATTCGATGATATCATGTATGTCCATCTTTAAGAAGATTATCATAACCATAATAATAAAAATGTAGTCCGATCAAACTTACAAAAATAAAACTTAATTTGACATAAAATAAATACTAAGAATGATCATAACATATGTCGGTGGTGGAAAAAGGTCAATGAAAAAGCTCTGATATATATATATATATATATATATATAATCCATTTCTAAATGTTTTATATTTCTCTCTCAACTGCACATTAATATCTAAGTTCAGCTCGCGTTAATTTGTATTTCTACCCTTTTACTTGGGACGTTAATTTGTATTTCTACCCTTTGACTTCGGACACAGGATCTGAGTCGAACGATCAATGGAAAACGATATGGTCAACACAGTGGCACTGGAAACGTCTGACGGAGAAATTTTTCGGGTGGGCAGAGAAATTGCAATGGAGTCGAAGGTGATAAAGAATATGGCAGAATTCATCGATATATCTCATGCAACTGTGCCTGTTTATGTATCCACTCCAATATTGGAAAAGGTGATCCAATACTATGACTATCATTTACGCAACTCAACTCAAACCTCACGTGAAATTAAAGAGTGGGATGAGAATTTTATCAGCGTGGACATATCAACACTGCGGGATATAATAAAGGTAATGTTATCATAAAAAAAATGTGGAGTATTATCTTTTTAAAAGTCAATAAGTAATGTAATTGAATCCCACCATACTCTAGACAATGGTGGTTCTGGCCTATGGAAGCAGTCGTGCAAGAGTTTTTGCAGAAGGTCCCTTATCCACTTCAACACAATATTGCACCGTGGCTCTTAAGAATTTACAATCAATTCAAGAATAGGACTAGAATTCGATAGCAGAGAACAATTGTCAAAAGCATCAAATATCTATCCAGGTAGCTCGGATATTGGGGTACATGCCTATAGAATATTTTAATGGATATATTGCTACGAAGTAGGTCGATGTTTACAACGTTGTAATGCTGATGATGGAGATTGTCAATGTAAGGAAGCATAACCTTTGTATCCAAGTTTCATTGACTCTCGTCTCTAACGTTTGGGTCCATATATTACATGCTTGCACATACCCATATCCACAGGTAGTTGGTCTTGAATTATCTATAACTTTAATCATTGTATCATTTGTGAGTTGCTATTAGAGATATAGTTCAACATAGTGTAAGTTAGAAAATTTGGCAAAAGACAAAGGAACGTATGAACTACTATAGTATGGAAATAAATCCTATGGTTATATATGAGGAATCCAAACGTTGACCTATTTCCATATCAGTCTTTGCAAGACAATTGGCATGTAGGATAAATATGAGTTTGCAAAACCTAGAAATTGGAACAAGAAGGTGGGAACAAATGGAAAAAATAGAACACACGTGTCTTCTATGTGATGAACAATGATGCAGGAGCATCTAACCCCCCTTAATCAAAGAGGAATCTGAAGCAGAGTAAAGAGAGGACAACATGGACCATGGAGCAAAATAGGGGAAAGTCTATTTTAAAACAAATTTAAAGATGGAAGTGATAAATCTCAAAGACTTAATCTAGATGTAATCTGCGAAGTGTATGCATGCATGTAATGAGAGTTTTAAGGGTTTTTTGTTAGAGGGTTGATTGGATCCTTCCGTGATCCGATCCAACAATGCTTCCTTATATATATAGAGGGAAACACAGAGTGACATGAATAGATTGTGTAATCAGTGCTTAGACTGATGTAGTCGGGGAAGAACCCGTGTTAAGGCTGAAATGCTTCAGCTATACTGTATATATAAATATGTGTTTTTCGGGTTTCTATATGTCTGTGTATTAAGTCTTTCACTTCTATTATATATGTGTGTGGGAGGATTGAAATCCCAATTCTAAATTCATGCTAATCGACCATTGATCATGGAAGGATCAATGGAGATCCAAATATCTCGTGTTTATATGAAGGTTACGTGTGTTAACAGAGAGTGGCAGAGTAATTGTGTTTTAGCCCAGAATCCATCAAAGGAAATGAACTCCATTTACATAGAGAAATAGCGAAAACCCCTTAGCAAATCTGTAAAGCGGACCTAAAATATTATAAATCATGGCATATACCCTTATCGGGTCTGGAATGCATATCGGGTTGGCGCATTGAGCCAGTCAGAACAAGCCTTTGAAATGTAGCGATAGCGATATGTGATTAAATCACAACCGTCGGATCAGAAAGCAGATCGACGATGCGGATCTAATCGCTAATCGTAATCAGGGACTTAAGAGATAGCGCGAGTGTGATCAACGCCGACGACCATCGAGCAAATATGGAGATATCACGGATAAACCAATCGGCGATCGGAGGTGTCGGTAGTCGGGTATCAAAGGTCAAAGGTGGAGCGTCGTTGAGGAGCGACAAAAGGAACAAACCCGCCGATATTTATAGAGGCGGGTGTATTATTTTTGAAGTCCGTATATGTGAAATGGAGCGGGATTTACATGGTTTCTTGTGTATTTTGTATTATGTGTGGCCGCGGGGTTAACGCTTGAACCCCATAGTTATATTGGCTCGGCTTCTAATGTAAGTCCGCGATTATAATTTAAAAGGCTTAAAGCCTAGAAAGCTTCTGATAAGGATTTGTGGGCCCATAACCCATAGGCCTCATAATTGTTTTGTTTAAGGAAAGGGATTTTGACTTACCACCAAGATCTCTTTTCATCAAGTGGTATCAGAGCAGAATATGGTTCTACGTGAAGAAGGAGTGCAAGCAGAAGCGAAAGGAGGTATATTTGTTTAAAATTGGAGAGTTTGTGGTCTTACTATCGTGCAGATAACGACAATAGAAGGTGAGATGACTTGCAGCAAACTTAGAGCAAGGTGTGCTCATATGGTTCCATAGGAGAGAACCAGAAGGATGCCAAAAGACCGAGTGAGGAGGGCTTGGTGAAGTATCGTGTAAAAAAGGAAGACTATTACTGCAGAGGTTTGGTTGCAGCTCACAGAAGACCATGAAGGCAGTTCCACTAAAGAAATGCAGTGGGTAGAATTGCCAAGGACAAGGAGAAGCATATGACCAGGAGGTCATAAAATTTTGTGCCTCGGGAGTCTGATGCAGGAGCATCTAACCCTCCTAATCAAAGAGGAATCTGTAGCAGAGCAAAGAGAGGACAACGTGGACCATCGAGCAAAACATTGGAAAATCTATTTTAAAATAGATTTAAAGATTGAAGTGATAAGTCTCACAGACTTGATCTAAATGTAATCTACCATGTGTTGTATGCATGCATGTAATGAGAGCTTTAAGGGCTTTTTATTAGAGGGTTGATCGGATCCTTCTGTGATCCGATCCAACAATGCTTCCTTATATATATAGAGGGAAACACATAGTGACATGAATAGATTGTGTAATCAGTGCTTAGACTGATGTAGTCGGGGAAGAACCCATGTTAAGGTTGAAATGTTTTAGTTGTATTGTATATAATAAATATGTGTTTTGTGAGTTTCTACATGTCTGTGTATTAAGTCTTTCACTTCTGTTATATATGTGCGCGGGAGGATTGAAATCCCAATTGTAAATGCATGTTGATCGACCATCGATCATGGAAGGATCGATGGCGATCCAAAGATCTCGTGTTTATATGAATGTTATGTGTGTTAACTGAGAGTGGCAGAGTAACTGTGTTTTAGGCAAGAATCCATCAAAGGAAACGAACTCCATTTACACAAAGAAATGACAAAAACCCCTTAGCGGATCCGTAAAGCAGACCTGAAATGTTATAAATCATGGCCTATACCCTTATTGGGTCTGGAATGCATATCGAGTCGGCGCATTGAGCCAATTGGAATAGGCCTTTGAAATGTAGCGATAGAGATATGTCGATATCGTTGATAAACAATTCGGCGATCGAAGGTGTCGGTAGTCGGGTATCGGAGCGATGCTGAGGAGTGACAAAAGGAACATACCCGCCAATATATATAAAGGCGGGTGTATTATTTTTGAAGTCCATATATGTGAACTAGAGCGGGATTTACATGGTTTCCTGTGTATTTTGTATTATGTGTGGCTGCGGGGTTAAGGCTTGAATCTGATAGTCATATTGGATCCGATTCTAATGTAAGTCTGCAATTATATTTTAAAAGCCTTAAAACCTAGAATGCTTCTGGTAAGGCTTTGTGGGCCCATATCCCACAGGCCTCAGAATTGATTTGTTTAGGGAAAGGGATTTTGACTTACCTGCAAGATATCTTTTCATTAAACAACCCTTTGAGGATGAAACTTGTTTGTTGCTAAATTGTTCCACATATGACAAACTTTCAGTCCAAAGGGTTGAATGCTTCATGTAATTTTCTAGCAAACATATAGGAAGTTTTCCCAATGAACTGTAGTTTGTTTTAGATATGAAAAACTTTCAGTTCAAAGGGTTGAATGCTTTGTTGAATTGAATTTCTAGCAAACATATAGGAATATTTTTCAAGGAGTTGTTAGAATATAGAAAAAAACCATTTTCTAGCATAAGCAGGGATGAAGAGTTTATAAATGTATTGATATACAAGGCAATTTGAGCGATATATATTTGTATTAACATCACATATCTTATACAACTAAATATAATAAGATAAATTTCATGGACTCTATTTTTATGATGTCCCATAAATATGTTTGAGCTCTCAGAGGATGGTAATAAAAGTTATGCTTCATTTAATTTCAAATTCATTTGCTCAACTAGATTCGTGGGTCATTTCTACTTCTGCCACATTTCCTCTCTGTACATACTACTTCCAAAATATAATATGTAACCTATTTAAAAATTTCCTCTAACAAAGAGACTTCGGCCAGTAATTTAAATGCATAGTCCTCAAAAGCCATGTCAAAGTCATGTCAAAGTCCTGCTTCCTCTTCAAAACAATGTGTACACTAATTTCTTTGATTTACATTTTGAGTTATTTGTTATTTATATTTTGATAAAATGAATTAAATTGATGAAATGTTCGTGATTTTTGTTTATATAATCCAAATGTAGACGTAATTGACATAGTCTTCATTGTTGGACAAAGAAAAACTTGTAATTTGTTTATAAAGGATCCTTCTATTAGTACTGTTTTGTGCAAGTTGAAGTATACATTGGTAATCTTTATTGTATCTTTAGTCATTATGGTTTGTGTGCTTCGATACAAAATGATATTATGCAATCGTAAAAGGAGTAAATTTGTTGATCGTTGATGTAGAAAAAATTTTAGTGATGCATTTTTTTCCTGCATACTCTAAATTAATATGGTTTACTTTGATGAAATGAAACCAAACGACATGGAGATCCTATGACGATTGTACTTGAAAGCATAGGAAACAGTGGCTTTGTTCAAGTCGGTGGAAATCATTTTAGAGTTTCAATTACTATGAAGGAAGGGAGGTTCTCTAATTGAGTGAAATTGCTCGGTATGCTCCTACTTTCATATTCTCAACCGGAATCAAGTACCTACATATTTTTCAGGAGGAAGTGGGAGAGTAATCAGGATGGATTCAACCCCTACAAGATGATGAAGGCAATAATCTAGTGATTTATTCAATTTCTAGACACTCCTTATTACCCTACAAGGACTATAAGGATAGGTACTACGAGAAAAAAGAAATAGGTTGTTAATCATGTGAATAAGCCCACTCCCTATAAAATATCATCGTAAAAATGTTTCATTTCGCTATTAGAAATATCATGGAATGGTTTGAAGTTCCACACACTCCTTTCTACCTGGAACTTCATTCCAAGCCTGGTTTTGACTGATGTTACAACTTGTATGATGTTGTACTGACACAATAGTAATGCATTGTAAGAAACCCTTTTCCAAGCCAGGATAAGACATGTTTTAGTTTATATATATTAACTCACTCTAGAATGGGATCTTGTTAGAAGAGTAATATGGATACTAAGTAAAAAATCGATTAGTAAAGCTACCTTTGTAACAAAAGAAACCAATATAATAAGGCATAATTCAAATTTACTATAAGGAGATATAGATATGAATCTATAACATTTTCTATATGGATACTGAGTTCAAAATCAATTAGTAAAGATACCTTTTGTTTATTGCCTTTTGTAACAAAAGAAACCTATATAATCACTCATAATTCAAAATTATTAAAAGGAGATCCAACTATACATATGTAACATTTTCTCAATTCGTTCGATCAAGTGAAATATTTAACTTTATAGTCTTGATTTGAATAAAAATAACTTGGCATGGGTCTTTGAGAAGCCACACACATCATTTTTGTCAATATTTACCAAAGTTCACATACAAACAACATTTTTTTAAATAACAATCTCGATAAGATAATAGCTTTGTGGAAGGAAAACATAAATTCTTCCACATATTCTAAAACCTAAATTTTTCCTCATATTTTATGTTAGGACATGCATGTAAGTAATTTGTGTTGAAATAACTTATAGTATTGTATGTTAGGATATGTATGAAAGTTATTTGTGTTGAAATAACATATAGAATTTGGATAAAGGATTATTCGCAATAAATGTCTCTACACTGGAAAAGGGCATGATTTGAGTTCAAAAGAAATGTTATCTGACACATGTCTATTCCCGGTATTCAAGATAGTCCAAAAATATTGAACTTTTAGTCACTTGAAAGCCTTTACCTACCTTTAACAAGATTACCTAAAAATTGTAGATTCAAAAAGACAAATCCTTATTAGGCGGTTGATGCAAACATAATAGGAAGTGTACAAGTAGTCAATAAGAAGAAATACAATTAACAACTGCATTGAGCATTTTTTAGTGTTATGCAACCATGCAATAGATATCTAAAATATATCATTACACTAACTCATATGTGCTTCATAACATTGAAAAATCTAGTAGTTGAAAAATCTAGAGTCTTATAATGCACAAGTTGACAATGTAAAGCAAAGTCCGACATTCCAAATAAGGAGCCACTGACTGAGTTGATAAATTACAACCTCTTATTGACCGAGAGGAAGCAGAGCATTGTTCGTGAGAGTGGGACCATCACTGAAATCCTTAGAGGCCAGGGGAGACCTGAGAGACACTATGTGAGCGTGAGAGGATGGAAATTCCTAGACCAAAGGAGGATGGCTACATTGACCCTCCAATTTCAAGAAGTCCAAGGCATACTAAGATAGAGGCCAATTGAAGAGTGTTTGGATGCAATCAGGCGTGCAGGCACGGTGACCATAAACAAGCGAGAGAGAAACACTAAGCATAACTAAAATCAAGAATAAATTTTCAGAACTTCTCATCGGGTCCGAAGATAGGCTTAAAGAAGGACGCATATGAGCCATGATGCCATCTTCATCCATCTCCATCAAAGTAAGCCTCTTCGTGTAATAATAAGGTGACATGATGAACCAATGAGGGATGGCGTACGATAATAGGATCAAGTAAATGATTCCATCTCGCAAGTATAAATATGAGTGTGTCAACCTGTATGAGGGTTGAAGTTATGGGCCAAGTGGCCACCTAATCCACCTGTGTTGAACGTGACAAGGACAGTTGTTTGGATCCAACACCCATTGTGGGGATTCTTAATATTAATGTTAGTGTTATTAATATCATTGATATTCATAATAACATTAATATATTATAATAATGCCCCTAGTTCGTGGAATGCTTCTATTCAAAGCTGTGAAACCTACCCCTTCTGGTTTGTTGGGGTATTTGGTTAGGTAGGAACCAAAATATTTTTGAAGATAAGGTATCAAATTGGAATCTTACATGTTCCCACATAGTGGCACTTTATAAGTTGATCCTGAGGATGAACTGAAACAGAGTCACTGGAACATTAATGCAGAAATCATTAACAAGACTTTCCCTTTGGTGTGTTTTGATGGATTTGCTCAATAAGATGGTTGTGCTAGAGGAGCAGTGTTGTATTTAAATGAAGATCATTATTACAAGATGAATTTGGATTTAGGGAGAGGCACAAATAACTATGCATAACTTAATAGCCTTAGACTTCTTATTTTTTCCCTTGAGAAAGGATGTCAGCAACTGTAGATATTTGGTAACTCTAAAATAGTCATAAATTGGTTCGATGCACACACACAGAAATGTGCTAGAAACTATTACAATAAAATCACATTTTGACTATGTAATTTGTCGTCATATCTACATGGAAAGGAACCGGATTTGTGACAGTCTATCTAAAGAAGCAGCGCATCAACATTTTGGTACTTGGATGACACAGGAACATATAGGACATGAGTTCTACCAGTATTTTCACAAGCCATTCATTGATCTTCAGCCACAGGGGGTAGCGGCAACTTGATCCTACACAACACATAGATGGACCTCTTTTTACAAACCTTGCTTTATGGAATGTATATATTTTATATGTTTTTTATTTCGAGTTACAATTATCTATCAATTATTATTTGAACTCTATAAAATATTGTGGCAGTTATGACCACCAATTTTGATATATGCTCCTTTTGTAGCATCTACACCATGTATTTTTCAATATTTTATATAATGAAAATTAAGATTTTTCTTTGGGAAAACAAATATTATTATTATTTTTATATTATTAGTATTAATGTAATTAATAATATTGATCATTATTTTTATTGTATTCTTTATGTTGATATTAATATTATTACTTAAACAATATTAAATTTAATAGTATTAAAATTATTAATAATATATTAATTTTATTTAATATTATCAGTAATATTTTTATTAATATTAATAATTCGATTATATTATTATTATTAAAAATATTTAACATTATTAATGTTATAATTTAATATTAAATATATTTATTAACATTGTAAACTAATATTAAAACAATAATTTAATAAAAAACAATGTGACATAGAATAAATAGTAAGAATGATCATAATTTCACATTATTATAATAATAATAATAGGATGATCATCATGTATGTCGGTCCTTAGAGAAGATTAACATAATGATGATAATAAAAATGTAGTCCCACTAAGCTTACAAAAATAAAAACTTAATTTGACATAGAATAAATAGTAAGAATGATCATCATTTCACATTATTATAATAATAATAATATGATGATCATCATGTATGTCCGTCCTTAGAGAAGATTATCATAATGATGATAATAAAAATGTAGTCCCACCAAGCTTACAAAAATAAAAACTTAATTTGACATAGAATAAATAGTAAGAATGATTTCACATTATAATAATAATAATACGATGATCATGTACAACGGTCCTTAAATAAGATTATCGTAATGATAATAATAAAAATGTAGTCCCACCAAGGTTACAAAAATAAAAACTTAATTTGACATAGAATAAATAGTAAGAATGGTCATAATTTCACATTATTATAATAATAATTGGATGATCATCATGTATGTCGATCTTTAAGAAGATTATCATTAAAAATGTAGTGCTACCAAACTTACAAAAATAAAACTTAATTTGACATAAAATAAATAGTAAGAATGATCATAACATATATCGGTGATTGAAAGAGGTGAGCGAAAAAACTCTCATATATATATATATATATATATATATATATATATAATCCATTTCTAAATGTTTTATATTTCTCTCTCAACTGCACATTAATATCTGAGTTCAGCTCGTGTTAATTTGTATTTCTACCCTTTGACTTGGGACGTTAATTTTTATTTCTAACCTTTGACACAAGTAATTGTGAAATATTATCTTTTCAACAAGTAATGTAATTGAATGCCAGTTGATATGCTTTATATTATGTTATTGCAGGCAACAGATTTTCTTCCATGCAAAGTCTTTTGGATTTTTCAAGTGAGAAATTGGAAAGAGAAATCCTTGCAAGGCCAGAGATCGAGATATATTTTTAATTAGTGATGAATTTTTTATATAACAATAATTAAATCAAAGAAAATCTGTATTTAGTTAGTTTGATACTTTTTTAGGAGTAGTTTTTAAGTCTGATAGTTTGGAGTTTTTGGTGAATTTATGGCGAAATTTTTTATGGCCAAAACATGATTTGTGTTGTTTAAACTCATTTTTTTACTGCATATATGGATTCAACACCCTCAAAAATCTTTAAGGCACTTCTATTGGGAAGAGCCCAATTGTCAAACTTGTGATTTTAATGAAGTTGAAAACTTTCCAAAAAATCGCACTTAAAACTACTCTTTATTTTTATATCATTCCTTTTATATTATATTCCATCATATTGTTTTTAGTGAATTTTAAAACATGATTTATACTATTTTATAAAACTGCAAATTATATTATTATATAATTATGATTGTTTTATCTTATAAAATTATTTATATTTATTAGTTTCTTTTCATCTATAAATTAAATTTAGATAAATATCAAAATTTTCAATAATGTTGTTATTTATAATAACTTCAAACAATAAATATCAAAATTTAAGTTCTTATTCACAAATTTTAGGAAATGATTTATTTTATTTAATTAATTTACTATTTCTTACTTGTTTTGAAAATTATGTATAAATCATTCAATTTTTTGGAAATGTTTTCTTTTCTTTCATTCTTTTCTCCCACACGTAACTCATCTTATGTATATCTATATTTACGGAACATTTAATTTATATGATCGTCTAGCGATGTAAACTTAAGGTTGTAATAAAATTCAAAACTTTTTTTTTTAATTTCCATTAAGTCAATTTGTTTTATTCTCCATGGACTCTAGCATGAGCATAATGGTTCTTTGCATAATGTTTTGATTGCCTCTCCCTCCATAAATAATCACTGAGATTTTCGAAAATTCCCAACGATGTAGCTGCTTTTGTTTTGCATGTCCTAGATTTTCCTAATGTGTACACTGTTGTAGGTGATATGGGTGACATCAGTGAGGTTTGGGATTGCAAATTTCCATAGTTTAGTGGAGAACGAACACAGTTGAAAAAGAGGATAGTTATTTTCTTTGGATTTTTCTCATAATATGCATTGGGAAGGTCCATGAATAGTTATTTTTTTTTATAGATTTTTTGCAGGTAAAATTTTTCCATGCACTAGTTCCTAGCAGAAAAGGTTAACCTTGGGAAAGCCATCTTTATTCCAGATTTTAACTTTGGGAAAACCATCTTTATTCCATATTTTACCCCACATGTTATCCAAGTTAACAAGTTGTGGGAGATTGCCGATTAGCCTTTCTTAACCTTCTTTAACTATATACCTATTTTCTTAAATCCTGTCCAGATTATGTGATCTAACTTGAAGCTTGCAATGGGAGCATATCCCTTTAATATTTCCTTTTATCTATATTCTTTATTTCCTTACTCCCCATTTTGGGTTAGGCTTTGGATCTTCTTGACCAACTTCTTCATGATTTTGAACAACTTCAAAGTGGTTTACGGATGTGGAGGCCCCGTTTTTGTTTTGGGTGTTTGCATATGGTGCCAATGTCAATTTATTTCCTTCTTTTCTTAGCATCTACCATTGTTATCATTGATCTATTGTAGTTTTTGGCCCTTTTCTTTCGAGAGTCTTGGAACATTTTCTAGCAAAAGTGGTCGTATTCGTGACATAAAAAAACATTTAGCAAAGTGATGGTATTCATCACGTAAACATCATTTGAATGATATGTGCTCGTAATCTAGGGTTTGGCGACGTATCCACTCCCTTGTTGTGATATTAATCATAGAAGGAAGCCCCTTTTCTAGATCTTTTATAAATCGACATCCACGAATATTTTGGTGCATGTAAACTGTGAGTCAACTACCAACACCACTTTTGATTGCCCCTTTTCTAGATCAACATCCAGGCATATTTTGGTGCATGTAAACTGGGAGTCATCTACCAACTCTACTATTCATTTCCCTTAGCAATAATCGCTCCAGTACGATAGTAACAGTCTCGTGAGTTTAACCCAAATTAGGATCCAAGAAATTTAACCCAAATTAGGAAATCGCTAGCAGTGAAGCGCGTTCCAATGTAAATGTACAAAATTCAAAACTTATTCACCAATAAAATATTAATAATTTTTTTTTTTTAATTAGATGGTAAGGTGTTTTCTTTTTATAAGAACTTCCCCCATTTTCCACTCTACACTGGTCTACAACATTGGATTGAATGTTAGAAGATTAAAATGTCTTTGGTAGTTGGATCCCACAACATAATTGTCAACCAACTTCGTTGCCATTACCCTACTGCCACTCGTTATGTAACCATTCACGAACGATTGGATTTTGGTTTGAGTCTCTCAAATGTGGCGGTTGATGATCTCTCCAACTGTATTCAAAGTCTAAGCAGAGCTATTTTCGAAAACTGCGATGGGTGATTATAAGCTGTGTGTGTTTAGTGAATCATACTTCTTTAATTGTTTTTCCTAATGTTGAATTTATACGAGTAGTCTTATCGTCATTTAAATAGGGCTATGGGAAGACTGTTGTTAATGAAGCAATTAGACGTATAAAGCCTTTCACAATGATTTGAACATATAAAGACGTTAATTTGATATTTCTGTGGAAATGCAGAAGATACATTTTGAAGCTATGAAAGAGTTTTTAACACGGAAGCTGGAGACGCTGATTCCGAAGGATATTCGTGAAAAATTAAAGGATGTATTTAGTTTGTAGAATCGGGCGAAAGGGGTAAGAAGGGAATCGTATTTATTTATGACCCTATTTCCATGTTACTAATTTTAAATCTTCTTGTGCTAGTATGACAATTGAAATCTTTCATGTAGCTTACAACTTGGTGACATTGCTAGGCTTTTAAATTTGCTACTTTTATATCTGAATTCGCTGAGACTAAATCGTTTGCTTCATAATACAGTCCAACACATCCATACTAAGGATTTCCAGAATGATTTTTGCTCTACATTTCCGCAAGCTCCATTGTCTCCAAGCAAGAAGGTATATCATTTGTATCTGGTACAGTCATTCTTATGCCCGTTAGCAATGAAGGCACCAGATCAGCTCCATTCACAAGTCTAAAGCTACAAAGATTCTGCAATATGTATCAATTTCTTCCAAAGACAAATAATATTCTTCTTTTTTTATTCAACTTTGGTATCTTCCTCGCTGTGGTTGAAGGTGACATGTCACTTGGTCATGGAAGAAACCCAGTGGTTTCTAAGTCTTTTTTTGATATCATATCATTTATTTTCTTTTATATTATCTGAATTCTGCTTTTTAACATATTTATTGGGAGTTAATAAGTTATTAATAAAATGTTGGGTCCCAATAATACTAGTGATTACCCCATTACTATTGTAGTTATACCCCTTATTTATATTGTTGTGCCCCAATTACCCCCATACTGTTATTTCTGTGCCCCATAGAATCCCTCTATTGTTATTTTTGTGGCTTTATATTATTATTGTTAGGTCGGCTGGATTATATTGTGACTCCTTACACTCCTATATATAGAAAGGAGGTTTTGTCATTTGTATCATCCAAGAATTGTTCATTTATGTAATGTAAAGGAGGTTGCCCCCTCGAAGAGGCTGAATTCTAAGGCGTTGATCTTTCTTTTCTATCTTTCCTTGACCTGGTTTCATAACATAATATATATATATATATATATATATATATATATATATATATATATATATATATATATATAATCTAATTATTAATAAATTAAATACAGTTTATTTATACATTAAAATATCATATGTAAAAATGATTTATTAAATTTAAAAAAAAAAAAAAAAATTAATATACTGAAAAGTTATTTATTTATTCTTAAGCTTTTTTATTTAATTATTATTATTAATAAATGGTTTAAGCATTCTTATTTTAAATTATTCAAAGTTAAAAATAGAAGAATGAAACTTACATTATCTAAATACTTTACAAATAAATTATAGAGTAAATATTAGAGTGTGTAAAAACTTACCATAGGGTTAAGAAGGAATTTTTTTGGGATGGCCTTAAATCAGATATTCAAAAGTTTGTGGCGGAATGTTTGGTTTGCCAACAAAATAAAGTTGAAACAATTAAGACACCGGGTCTATTACAACCTTTATCCATTCCAAGCCAACGTTGGGAGGAGGTTTCAATGGATTTTATCATAGGTTTACCCAAGTCTGAGGGAAAGATTGTCATCATGGCGGTAGTTGAAAAACTTACCAAGTATGCACACTTTTGTGCATTATCACATCCATTTAAAGCCAGTACAGTTTCTACTGCATTTATGGAAACAGTTCAAAAGCTACATGGAAACCCAAAGATTATTGTAAGTGACAGAGAACCCATTTTCACTGGAAATTTTTGGACAGAATTATTTTATTGTCTTGGTACTCAGTTAGCTCATAGCTCATCTTATCATCCTCAATCTGATGGGAAAACTGAGATAGTAAACAAATGTTTGGAAGGATATCTTCGTTGCTTTGTATCTGATAAACAGACACAATGGGTCAAATGGTTGCCTCTGGCTGAATGGTGGTATAACACTTCCTTCCATACAACAACAAAAATGACCCCATTTATGGCACTTTATGGGTACCAACCACCATCAATCACATCATATTTAAGAGAAAATTCTAAGGTTCAGGCAGTGGAACATCACATCGAACATCAACAACAAGTCCTTCAACTCTTAAAGGATAACCTTGTGTTGGCACAAAATAGAATGAAACAACAGGCAGATCAACATCGCAGTGAAAGAAGTTTTGATGTAGGTGATTGGGTATTCCTACGGCTACAACCATATAAGCAAATGTCCCTAACGCAAGCTAAGAAGGATAATAAATTATCACCAAAGTATTATGGTCCGTACAAGGTGTTGGAAAAGATTGGTACTATGGCATACAAATTGGAGCTTCCTGCAGCTTCTCGATTGCACCCAGTTTTCCATGTTTCATGTTTAAAGAAGGTTATAGGCGACAAGCTCCCAGTTCAAACAATATTTCGAGAACTTGACGAGGAAGGAAAAATTATATTGGAACCGGAAGCAGTCACAGAAACAAGAACTCGACAGCTACGAAATCGATCAATTTCAGAGTATCTTATCAAGTGGAAGAACTTATCCGCTGAAGATTCCACATGGGAGGATGAGAATTTTATGCAGAAGTATCCAGAACTGCTCAAGCGTTGAGGACAACACTTTTTTGAAGGAGAGGGGCATGTTGGGTCCCTATAATACTAGTGATTACCCCATTACTATTGTAGTTATACCCCTTATTTATATTGTTGTGCCCCTATTACCCCCATATTGTTATTTCTGTGCGCCATAGAATCCCTCTATTGTTATTTTTGTGGCTTTATATTATTATTGTTAGGTCGGCTGGATTATATTGTGACTCCTTAGACTCCTATATATAGAAAGGAGGTTTTGTCATTTGTATCATCCAAAAATTGTTCATTTATGTAATGTAAAGGAGGTTGCCCCCTCGAAGAGGCTGAATTCTAAGCCGTTGATCTTTCTTTTCTATCTTTTCTTGAGCTGGTTTCATAACATAATATATATATATATATATATATATATATATATATATATATATATATAATCTAATTATTAATAAATTAAATACAATTTATTTATACATTAAAATATCATATGTAAAAATTATTTATTAAATTTTAAATTTTAAAATAAAAAATTAATATACTGAAAAGTTATTTATTTATTCTTAAGCTTTTTTATTTAATTATTATTATTAATAAATGGTTTAAGCATTCTTATTTTAAATTATTCAAAGTTAAAAATAGAAGAATGAAACTTACATTATCTAAATACTTTACAAATAAATTATAGAGTAAATATTAGAGTGTGTGAATTAAATGTTGCACTTTTTAAAAATATTATAATTAAATTACAGAATTATTTTTATGTAACTAATAAACTATATAAATTATATTGCCTATTTAATTATTATTATTATTATTTGAATAAAAATGACAAAGTTGGTATTTTTTTGTATAATGTATATTATTAATGATAAATTATAAAAATAGAATAAGTCTACTACCTCAGCCTCTCACACACACACACACACATATATATATATGACTACTAAAGTCTATATAATTCTCTTTAGTGAGAAAAGGGCACCACAAGGGGAGCATTTGGTTTAGATAAATCCTTGCAGGTCTCAATTTAAGGATCAAGAGACAGGAGAAGAGGCGCAAACCCTCGATGTAGTGATTTTTGTTGATTGAATAAACTATGGGTCGAATTTGTGAAGGAAAAGACGAATTGGAAGGAATTTAGAAGTTTGTACCCATATATTTCTAAATCAAACAAAGTCCAAGCTATATCATTGTTATTAGGGGTGATTTTCACCATATTGCTAGGGCATGTTTGAGTTATATGGAAGGTTGACTTATTGCTTATTGGTTGTTGCATTTTTATAGAGGTTGTGGTTGAGATTGGGCACATTTCGTTTGGCTGGGAATTCCATTCTTGTAGTCGCATGAATACCAAATGATAATCAAACTTTGGGACGTTCCACTACATAAAAGGGCTTCTTAGTATGGAGGAGTGAGGGTGCACTAAAAAGAACTCATAATTTTCTTAAGGTTGGAGATTGGAACCTTATTCTTGAGGTTGCGACCAACAGTAAGCTAAATGTTCACCTCATTTCCTCATTGTTGAGTGAAAACATTGGTTAAATATTCCTTGTATAGGTGACCCACTATCGTATAAAGGCTGCGAAATACTCCAGAAAGTAAAACTATGTTTTATTCCATGTTTTGGGTGCATTCAAACTCTAAATCTGCATCTACAACAAGGTTGTGAAGAATAAACTCTCAATCTACATCTAGTATGGAAATAATTCCTATGGTTATATATGAGGAATACAAACGTTGACATAAGTCCATATCAATCTTTGCAAGACAATTCACATGTAGGATAAATATGAGTTTGCAAAACCTAGAAATTGGAACAAGAAGGTGGGAACAAGTGGAAAAAATAGAACACATGTGTCTTATATGTGATGAACGATGATGCAGGAGCATCTAACTCCCCCTTAATCAAAGAGGAATCCGAAGTGGAGCAAAGAGAGGACAACATGGACCATGGAGAAAAACAAGGGAAACTCTATTTTAAAAACGATTTAAAGATGGAAGCGATAAGTCTCAAAGACTTGATCGAAATGTAATCTGCCATGTGTTGTATGCATGCATGTAATGAGAGATTTAAGGGCTTTTTTTTAGAGGGTTGGTCGGATCCTTCCATGATCTGATCCAACAATGCTTCCTTACATATATAGAGGGAAACATAGAGTGACATGAATAGATTGTGTAATCAGTGCTTAGACTGATGTAGTCGAGGAGGAACCCGTGTTAAGGCTGAAATGCTTTAGCTGTACTGCATATAATAAATATGTGTTTTGTGGGTTTCTACATGTCTGTGTATTAAGTCTTTCACTTGTGTTATATATGTGTGTGGGAGGATTGAAATCCCAATTGTAAATTCATGTTGATCGACCATTGATCGCGGAAGGATCGATGGCGATCCAAAGATCTCGTGTTTGTATGAATGTTATGTGTGTTAATGGAGAGTGGCAGAGTAATTGTGTTTCAGGTGAGAATCCATCAAAGGCGGTGAACTCGATTTACACAAAGAAAGGATGAAAACCCCTTAGTAGATCCGTAAAGCGGACCTGAAATATTATAAATCATGGCATATACCCTTATCAGGTCCAGAATGCATATTGGTTCGGTGCATTGAGCTGGTTGAAACAGGCCTTTGAAATGTCGCGATAGCGATATGCGATTAAATTACAACCGTCGGATTGGAGGGAGATCGACGGTGCGGATCTAATTGCTAATCGCAATTGGGGACATAAGAGATAGCGGGAGTGTGATCAATGCTGACGGCCGACAAGCGAATATGGTGATATTGTTGATAAACCAATTGGCGATCAGAGGTGTCCGTAGTCGAGTATCAGAGGTCAGGGGTGGAGCGACGTTGAGGAGCGACAAAAGGAACAGACCCGCCGATATATATAGAGGCGGGTGTATTATTTTTGAACTCCGTATATGTGAATCAGAGCAGGATTTACATGGTTTCCCGTGTATTTTGTATTATGTGTGGCTGCAGGCTTAAGGCTTGAACCCGATAGTTATATTGGCTCCGATTCTAATGTAAGTCTGCGATTATAATTTAAAAGGCTTAAATCCTAGAACGCTTCCGATAAGGCTTTGTGGGCCCATAATCCACAGGCCTGATAATTGATTTGTTTAGGGAAAGGGATTTTGACTTACACCCAAGATCTATTTTCATCAAGTGGTATTAGAGCAAAAGATGATTCTACGTGAAGAAGGAGTGCAAGCAGAAGGGAAATGAGGTATAGTTGTTTAAAAGTAGAGAGTTTTTGGTCTTACTGTCGTGTAGATAGTGGCAGCAGAAGGTGAGATGACTTGCAACAAACCTAGAGTGAGTTAATATGTATACAACAACAACATGTCTTATCTTGGCTTGGGAAAGAGATTCTTACAATGCATTACTATTGTGTCAGCACAACATCATACAAGTTGTAACATCAATCAAAACCATGCCTGAAAAGAACTTCGAGGTAGAGAAGAGTGTGTGGAACTTCAAACCATTCCATGATATTTCTAACAGCCAAATGAAACATTTTTACCATTGTATTTCATAGTGAGTGGGTTTATTCACATGATTAGAAGCCGATTTCTTTTTAGTAGATATCCTTGTAGTCCTTGTAGGGTAATAAGGAGTGCTTACAAATTGGATCAATCACCAGATTATTACCTTCATCATCTTGTGGGGGCTGATTCCATCCTCATTACTCTCCCACTTCCTCATGGAAAATATGCAGTTGCTTGATACCAATTGAGAATATGAAAGTAGGAGCATACCGAGCCATTTCACTCAATTACAGAACCTCCCTTCCTTCATAGTAATTGAAACTCTAAAATGATTCTTGCTGACTTGAACAAAGCCATTGTTTCCTGTGCTTTCAAGGACAATTGTCCTAAGACCTCCATGTCATTTGGCTTCATTTCATCAAAATAAACCATATTAATTTAAAGTATGTAGGAAAACAAATGCATCACCAAAAAATTTGCTACATCAATGATCAACAAATTTACTCCTTTTATGATCGCATAATATCATTTTGTCTCGAAGCAGACAAACCAAAATTACTGAAGATACAATAAAGATTACAAGTGTATACTTCAACTTGCACAAAACTATAATAATAGAAGGATCCTTTATAATCAAATCGCAAGTTTTTGTTTGTCCACAGTGAAGACTATGTCAATTAATTCTACATTTGGATTCCATAAACAAAAATCACGAACATTTCATCAACTTAATTAATTATATCAAAATATAAATAACAAATAAATCAAAAATGTAAATCGAAGAAATTAGTGTACACATTGTTTTGAAGAGGAAGCAGGAATTTTACGTGACTTTGACATGGCTTTTGAGAACTATGCATTTAAATTACTCGTCGAATTCTCTTTGTCAGAGGAAATATTTAAATAGGTTACATATTATATTTTGGAAGTAGTATGTATAGAGAGGAAATGTGGCAGAAGTAGAAATGACCCAAGAATCTAGTTGAGCAAATGAATTTGAAATTAAATGAAACATAACTTTTATTACCATCCTCGAAGAGCTCAAACAGATTTATGGGACATCATAAAAATAGAGTCCATGAAATTTATCTTTTTATATTTAGTTGTATAAGATATGTGATTTAAATACAAATATGTGTCACTCAAATTGCCTTGTATATCAATACATTTATAAACATTTCATCTCTTCTTGTGCTAGAAAAATGATTTTTTTCTATATTCTAACAACTGCTTGAAAAATATTCGTAAATGTTTGCTAGAAATTCAATTCAACAAAGCATTCAACCCTTTGTAATGAAAGTGTTTCATATCTAAAATAAACTACAGTTCATTGGGAAAGCTTCCTGTATGTTTGCTAGAAAATTCAACAAAGCATTCAACCCTTTGGACTGAAAGTTCGTCGTATTTCGAACAATTTAGAAACAAACAAGTTTCATCTTCAAAGGGTTGTTCATCACATAAGAGACACGTGTGTTCTATTTTTTCCATTTGTTCCCACCTTCTTGTTCCAATTTCTAGGTTTTGCAAACTCATATTTATCCTACATGTCAATTGTCTTTCGGAGACTAATATGGACTTATGTCAACGTTTGTATTCCTCTTATATAACCATAAGATTTATTTCCATACTAAAGTAGTTCATATGTTCCTTTTTCTTTTGCCAAATTTTGTCACTTACTCTCCATTGAACTATATCTCTAATAGAAACTCGCAAATGATACAATGATTAAAGTTATAGATAATTCAAGACCAACTATCTGTGGATGTGGGTATGTGCAAGCAGGTAATATATGGACCCAAATGTCAGAGACAAGAGCCAAAGGAACCTGGATAGAAAGGTTAGGCTTCCTTCCACTGATAATCTCCATCATCAACATTACAACGTTGTAAACATCAACCTGCTTTGTAGCAATCTATCCATTAAAATATTCTGGAGGCATGTACCCCAATGTCCCAACTACCTGGATAGATACTTGACTCTTTTAACAAATGTTCTCTGCTATGGACTTATATTCCTATTCTTGAATTGATTGTAAATTCTTAAGAGCCACGGTGCAATATTGTGTTGAAGTGGATAAGGGGCCTTCTGCAAAAAGTCTTGCATGACTGCTTCGATAGGCCAGAACCACCATTGTCTAGAGTATTGTGGGGTTGAAGTGCACAAGTCAACAAAGGGACCTCATATTCTTCAGAGAGGACAACAACTTCGCCTACTTATCACTCTTAAAGGGCCCTCTCCCCTTCATTTAAAAAAAGAATCAATGTTTTGTCTCAACTATATTTTCACTAATGCTGATTTCAATGGTTTATTGGTGTTGACAATTTTCGTCAAACACTTTTTTTGAATCCTATGTGGAAGTATTTTTTCTTAGAACGTGCTCACAGCCTGTTGTACAAGTGATATACATTAAATTTCCCGTAAATATAGATATACATAAATGTTATTATTGATATTAATATTATTAATAATATTATATAAGAATATTTAAATTAGTATTCAAATTAATAATACATAATAATAATAATTTAATTGAATAAAATTAGAAAATATAAATTGATTTCTTGTTAAATGAGTTATGTGTAGAAAGAAAATAAAACAGTTCCAAAAAATTGAATGATTTATTTCAAAACAAGTAAGAAATAGTAAATTAATCAAATAAAATAAATCATTTCCTAAAATTTGAGAATAACAACTTAAATTAATATTTTGATATTTATTGTCTGAAGTTATTATAAATAACAACATTACTGAAAATATTTATCTAAATTTAATTTATAGATGAAAAGAAAATAATAAATATAAATAATTTTATAAGATAAAACAATTAGAATTATATAATAATATAATTTGTTATTTTATAAAATAATATAAATCATGTTTTAAATTCACTAAAAACAATATTATGGAGTATAATATAAAAAGATAACAAGTAGTTTTAAATGAGACTCTTTGGAAAGTTTTAGGCTTCATTAATATCACAAGTTTCACAACTGGGCTCTTCAGAATAGAAGTGCCTTAAAGATTTTTGAAGGTGTTGAATCCATATATGTAGTAAAAAAAATGATTTTAAACAACACAAATCAAGATTTGGCTATCAAAATTTTGGCCAGATTCCCACCAGAAATCCACCAAAAACTCCAAAATATCAAACTTAAAAACTACTGCTAAAAAAATATCAATCTAACTAAATACAAATTTTCTTTGATTTAATTATTTTTATATAAAAAATTCATCACTCTCGATCTCTCGATCTCTGGCCTTGGAAGGATTTCTCTTTCCAATTTCTCACTTGACAAATCCAAAAGACTCTGCATAGCAAGAAAATCTGCTGCCTGCAATAACATAATATAAAACATATCGAACAGCATTCAATTACATTACTTATTGACTTTTAAAAAGATAATACTCCACATTATTTTTATGATAACATTACCTTTATCATGTCCCGCAGTGTTGATATGTCCACGCTGATAAAATTCTCATCCCACTCTTTAATTTCATGTGAGGTTTGAGTTGAGTTGCGTAAATGATAGTCATATTATTGGATCACCTTTTCCAATATTGGAGTGGATATGTAAACAGGCACAGTTGCATGAGATATATCGATGAATTCTGCCATATTTTTTATCACCTTCGACTCCATTGCAATTTCTCTACCCACCCGAAAAATTTCTCCGTCAGACGTTTCTAGTGCCATTGTGTTGACCATATCGTTTTCCATTGATCGTTCCACTTAAACCAACTCAGGTCCTGTGTCCGAAGTCAAATGGTAGAAATAAAAATCAACGTCCCAAGTCAAAGGGTAGAAATACAAATTAACGGCAGCTATTAATGTGCAGTTGACAACAAATATAAAACATTTAGAAATGGGTAATATATATATATATATAGATATATATATATATATCAAAGTTTTTTCACTGACTTTTTTCTGAGTGTGTGCATTGAACCAATTTATGACTAGTTTAGAGTTACCAAATATCTGCACTTGTTGACATTTTTTTGCAAGGGAAAAAATAAGAAGTCTAAGGCTATTAAGTTGTGCATATTTATTTGTGCCTCTCATTAAACCCAACTTCATTTTGTAATGATGATCTTCATTTAAATACAAAACTGATCCTCTACCACAACCATCTTGTTGAGCAAATCTATCAAAATACACCAAAGGGTAAGCCTTGTCGATGATTTCTGCGTTATTGTTCCAGTGATTCTGTTTCAGTTCATCCTGAGGGATCAAGTTATAAAGTGCCACTATGTGGGAACATGTAAGATTCCAGTTTGATACCTTATCTTGAAAAATATTTTGGTTCCTTCCTAACCAAATACCCCAACAAACCAGAAGGGGCGGGTTTCATAGCTTTGAATAGAAGCATTCCATGAGCTAGGGGCATTATTATAATATACTAATGTTATTATGAATATCAACGATATTAATAACATTAACATTAATATTAAGAACCCCTACAATGGGTGTTGGCTCCAGACAATTGTCCTTGTCATGTTGAACACAGGTGGATTAGGTGGCCACTTGGCCCATAGCTTCAACCCTCATACAGG
Organism: Pinus tabuliformis; assembly: GCA_031772625.1. Taxonomy (NCBI): domain Eukaryota; kingdom Viridiplantae; phylum Streptophyta; class Pinopsida; order Pinales; family Pinaceae; genus Pinus; species Pinus tabuliformis. The sequence continues at coordinate 701,260,080 of CM062813.1, forward strand.
CCGGCATGCTCATATTTATACTCAAGAGATGGAATCATTTACTTGCTCCTGTTATCATACGTCATCCCTCATTGGTTCATCATGTCGCCTTATTATTGCACAAAGAGGCTTACTTTGATGGAGATGGCCGAAGTTGGCGTGATGGCTCATATGCGTCCTTCTTTAAGCCTGTCTCCGGACCTGATGACCAGTTCTGAAGATTTATTATTGATGTTAGGTATGCTTAGTGTTTCTCTCTTGCCTGTTTATGGTCGCCATGCGTGTACTCCAGATTGCATCCACACACTCTTCAGTTGGCCTGTATCTAAGTATGCATTGGACTTCTCGAAATTGGAGGGTCAACATAGCCATCCTCCTTTGGTCTAGCAATTTCCATCCTCTCATGCTCACATAGTGGCTCTCGGGTCTCCCCTGGACTCTCATGATTTTAGTAATGGTCCCACTCTCACGAACAATGCTCTACTTCCTCTCAGTCAATAAGAGGTTTTAATTTATCGACTCAGTAGTGGATCCTTATTTGGAATGTGGGACTTTGCTTTGCATTGTCAACCTGTGCATTATAAGACTCTAAGGCCTCTCAATGGAGTCTCGTGTCCTTCCCAGTCTATGGGTTTCAATAGTTCATGGTTTGTGGACACTCAATTGGTTTGTAGCAGTTTGAGGTTCGTGGTTTCTCTTTTGGTTCTTGATAGCTCATGGTTCGTGGATGTTCGTGGCTAGTGTTTGTGGTTCACTGTTTGGAGATGTATTATTCCCGTTGCTCATGGTTTGCTAGGGAAGATCCATCGCATTGGACGCCAAGGGCCCGAGTTTGGGGAATGCTTCTATTCAAAGCCTACGGGCCACTGCTGCTCGCCATTCATGTCCTTGGATATCTTATTTCAAGTTTTAATGGTAAATGTGTGAAATAATTTTGTTATGGTTCGACCTACATCAAAATCCAAAACCTATCTTGTTCAGTCAATAGGAGTTTACAAGAGTCCATTCCACTTTAACTCACTAAATTGGAGCTCTTTAATTTTGACCCAAAAAAGAAACAAAAGACGAGAAAATTATGAATATTGAACAAAATATTAGTAACCTTCAACAAGTAGTTTCAAAATCCAAAAATTTACACATTCATTGATGAAAATGAAACATTTAAAGTATATTAAATGATATGATGATGCAAGAATGAGACCAGACAAGTCGTGGGCTGTACTTTCTTGTCACACTAGAAGGAAGAAAGGTTATACTATATCTGTGAGGCTTTTGCAATATACAAAAATATTCAACAACCCAAAAACATGCTTAACATCATCATCATAATCATATCTCTGCAAGTCCTTCCCTTCTAGTTGAGAACCAGTGACCTTTACAACACAAAGTGCGTTAACATAACACCTTGTCATTGTTTGTTGTATGCCCCATGGGTATGGTTATACAAAATTTTGAGTATTAATTAATTCCCTTAATTTTCTAGTTTTTTGAGGTATTATTAACAACTACTAGATTTTTCAATGTTATGAAGAACGTAGGAGTTAGTGTAATGACATATTTTAGATATATGTTGCATGGTTGCATAACTCTAAAAAATGATCAGTGCAATTGTTAATTGTATTGCTTCTTATTGGCAACTTGTACAATTCCTATTATGTTTGCATCAGCCACCTAATAATGATTCGTCTTTTTGAATCTACAATTTTTAGGTAATCTTGTTGAAGGTGGGTAAAGGCTTTCAAGTGACTAAAAGTTCAACATTTTTGGACTATCTTGAATACTTGGAATAGACATGTTTCATATAAAATTTCTTTTGAACTCAAATCATACCCTTTTCTAGTGTAGAGACATTTATTTGTGAATAATCCTTTATCCAAATTCTATCTATTATTTCAACACAAATTACTTGCATACATATCCTAACATACAATACTATAAGTTATTTCAACACAAATTACTTACATGCATATCCTAACATACAATATGAGGAAGAATTTAGGTTTTAGAATATGTGGAATAATTTATGTTTTCCTTCCATGAATCTAGTAGCTTATCAAGGTTTTTATTCAAAAAAATGTTGTTTGTGTGTGAAATTTGGTAAATATTGACAAAAATTATGTTTTTGGCTTCTCAAAGACCCATGCCAAGTCCTTTTTATTCAAATCAAGACTGTAAAGTTAAATATTTCACTTGATCGAATGAATTGAGAAAATGTTACAAATGCATAGTTGGATCTCCTTATAATAATTTTGAATTCTGAGTGATTATATTGGTTTCTTTTTTCACAAAAGGCAATAAACAAAAGGTATCTTTACTGATCGATTTTGAACTCAGTATCCATATAGAAAAGTTATAGATGCATATCTATATCTCCTTATAATAGTTTTGAATTATGCGTAATTATATTAGTTCATCTTGTTACAAAGGTAGCTTTACTGATCGATTTTGGACTTAGTATCCATATTACTCTTCTAACAAGATCTCATTCTAGAGTGAGTTAATATGTATAAAACAACAACATGTCTTATCCTAGATTGGAAAAGATATTCTTAGAATGCATTACTATTGTGTAAGTACAACATCATACAAGTTGTAACATCAATCAAAACCATGCCTGAAAAGAACTTCCAGGTAGAGAGGAGTGCGTGGAACTTCAAACCATTCCATGATATTTCTAACAGCCAAATGAAACATTTTTACCATGGTATTCATAGGGAGTGCACCTATTCACATGATTAGAAGCTGATTTATTTTTTCTCGTAGTAGCTATCCTTGTAGTCATTGTAGGGTAATAAGGAGTGTCTAGAAATTGAATCAATCACCAGATTATTGCCTTCATCATCTTGTAGGGGTTGATTCCATCCTCATTACTCTCCCACTTTCTCTTGGAAAATATGCAGGTGCTTGATTCTGATTGAGAATATGAAAGTAGGAGCATACTGAGCCATTTAACTCAATTAGAGAACCTCCCTTCCTTCATAGTAATTGAAACTGTAAAATGATTTCCGTTTACTTGAACAAAGCCACTGCTGCATGTACTTTCAAAGACAAGTGTCATAGTATCTCCATGTCGTTTGGTTTCTTTTCATTAAAATAAACCATATTAATTTAAAGTATGGAGGAAAACAAACGCAACACCAAAAAATTTGCTACATCAAGGATCAAAAAATTTACTCCTTTTATGATTGCATAATATCATTTTGTCTCAACGCAGACAAACCAAAATTATTGAAGATACAATAAAGATTACGAGTGTATACTTCAACTTGCACAAAAATGTACCAATAGAGGGATCCTTTATAAACAAGTTGCAAGTTTTTCTCTGTCCAACAATGAAGGCTATGTCAATTAAGTCTACATTTGGATTCTATAAACAAAAATCACAAACATTTCATCAACTTAATTAATTCTATCAAAATATAAATAACAAATAAATTAAAATGTAATTTGAAGAAATTAGTGTACACATTGTTTTGAAGAGGAAGCAGGACTTTGACGTGACTTTGACATGGATTTTGAGGAATATGCATTTAAATTACTCGCCGAATTCTCTTTGCCAGAGGAAATATTTAAATAGGTTATAGATTATATTTTGGAAGTAGTATTTACAGAGAGGAAACGTGGCAGAGGGGGAAATGACCCAAGAATCTAGTTGAGAAAAAGAATCTGAAATTAAATATAACATAACTTTTATTACCATCCTGGAAGAACTCAAACAAATTTATGAGACATCATAAAAATAGAGTCCATGAAATTTATCTTTTTATATTTAGTTGTATAAGATATGTGATGTAAATACAAATACATATCGCTCAAATTTCCTTGTATATCAATACATTTATAAACTTTTCATCTCTTCTTGTGCTAGAAAAATGATTTTTTTCTATATTCTAACAACAACTTGAAAATTATTCCTATATATTTGCTAGAAATTCCATTCAACAAAGCATTCAACCCTTTGTATTGAAAGATTTTCATATCTAAAAGAAACTACAGTTCATTTGGAAAGCTTCCTATATGTTTGCTAGAAAATTCAACAAAGCATTTAGCCCTTTGGACTGAAAGTTTGTCATATTTGGAACAATTTAGAAAAAAATAAGTTTCGTCTTCAAAGGGTTGTTCATCACGCAAGAGACACGTGTGTTTTATTTTTTCCATTTGTTCCCACCTTCTTGTTCCAATTTCTAGGTTTTGCAAACTCATATTTATCCTACATGTCAATTGTCTTTTGGAGATTGATATGGACTTATGTCAATGTTTGTATTCCTCATATATAACCATAGGATTCATTTTCATACTATAGTAGTTCATATGTTCCTTTGTCTTTTGCCAAATTTTTCACTTACTTTCCATTGAACTATATCTCTAATAGCAACTCGCAAATGATACAATGATTAAAGTTATAGATAATTCAATACCAACTACCTACAGATATGGTTATGTGCAAGAAGGTAATATATGGACCCAAACATCAGAGACAAGATTCAATGAAACCTGGATACAATGGTTAGGCTTCCTTCCATTGACAATCTCCATCATCAACATTACAACGTTGTAAACATCGACCTGCTTCGTAGCAATCTATCCATTAAAATATTCTGGAGTCATGTACCCCAATGTCCCAGCTACCTAGATAGATATTTGACTCTTTTGACAATTTTTCTCTACTATGGACTTCTAGTCCTATTCTTGAATTGATTGTAAATTCTTAAGAGCCACGGTGCAATATTGTGTTGAAGTGGATAAGGGGCCTTCTGCAAAAACTCTTGCACGACTGCTTCCATAGGCTAGAACCACCATTGTCTAGAGTATGGTGGGATGGAAGTGCACAAGTCAACAAAGGGACCTTGTGTTCTTCAGAGAGGACAACAACTTTGCCTACTTATCACTCTTAAAGAGCCCTCTCCCCTCCATCTAAAAAAAGAATCAATGTTTTGTCTCAACTATATTTTCTCTACTGCCGATTTCAATGGTTTATTGGTGTTGACAACTTTGATCAAAAACCTTTTGTGAATCCTATGAAGAAGTATTTTTTCTTAGAACGTGCTCGCAGCCTGTTGTACAAGTGATCTTAAACTACATAAATAATTATTCTACTTATCCCTCCAAATTGAAGTTTAATTAACAGATTTTGTTTGAAATTTTGAGTTTGGCATTTTGTCAAACTTTTTTTGGGTTTGCTCGTTTATGCTTGATTCAATGGTTTTTTGAGACATAATCTCTTTATTTTAAAATTAGTGGAAAATGATTTCCTAATACACTAAATGCAACAATAACCCCAAATTCAAGCAATTTAAGAGGAAGTAAGGGAGAACATTTTATCAAACACAATTATAATGATCTGATCTTTGTTTATTCTTCACAAGCTTGTTGTAGATGCAGATTTAGAGTGTGAATACACCCAAAACTTGGAATAAATCTTAGTTTGACTTTCAGGAGTATTTTCCAGCCTCTATACAATTGTGGGTCAGCTATACAAGGAATATTTAACAAATGTTTGCACTCAACAATGAGGAAATGAGGTGAACGTGTAGCTTACTATTGGCCACAACCTCAAGAATATGGTTGCAATCTCCAACCTTAAGAAAATTATCAGTTCTTCTTAGTGCACCCTCACTCCTCCATAATAAGCAACCCTTTTGTGTAGTGGAATGAAGAAAATTCAATCAACTAATAATAAACCACTCATACAAATAAATAGTAGAAATATATCCAAACCAGACATGGTAGAAAAGGCCTCAACCTTACAGTGTTCCTCACATTCTCTTTATTAATCAATCCAATGTACAAAGAATGATAATAGTACAAATAAATACATGAGGAAGTTGGTCTCAAGATAGTACGTCTATCTTGGACACTATGGTTGAGAAAATATCTCAACAACACACTAATCTAGGACCTTAACTAGTTGGAGAGAATATCTCAACCAACTAAGCCTAAACTGACTCCTAATCATGAGGAACAAACTCAATCTAGAAAGGTAGGATTAAGTCCTAACTTTCGTGATTTTAATTAATTTAATAATTTGGACTTAGAATTTCTTTTAATGTGAGAGTGAGGCTAACATGTCCCCCCAAATGATAAGTCCAAAATGAGAACAAGAAACCCTCTTCCAAGTTCTCAAGTTGATCCTCAAAAAACACTGCCTGAAAAACCGCCAAAGCTGGATGCTGAAGAAACTGCTTGAAATCAACATCCTTTGTCCATTGACAAAACATTGAGAACGCCCACTAGCTACGTTGATGTTGACAGCCCACTCGCGAATTTGTTGATGTCGAAAACTGTGCACTGCAGCTTTTGTTGTTGATGCCCACTAGCTGAATTTGTTGAAGAACAACTCACTGTTACTTTTGCTATGTTTGAAAACAGCTCACTGCTGACTTTGTTATCGATCGCCCACTGACAAATTTGTTGATGCTCACTCAATGATGAAAATGCCCACCGACTGCTTCGCTGATGTTGTCGAGACTTTCAGTCTGACAACCACTGTCAATTTCATTGACATTTTCCCCTGGCAATGTAACCAAGTTGTAAGCTACGTGAAAGATTTCAATTTTCATACCAACACAGGAAGATTCAAATTAGTAACATGGAAATAGGGTCATAAATACATATGATTCCCTTCTTACCCCTTTCACCCCATTCTACAAAACTAAATGCATCCTTTAATTTTGCAAGAATATCCTTCAGAATCAGCGTCTCCAGCTTCTGTGTTAAAAACTCTTTCATAGCTTCAAAATGTATCTTTTGCATTTCCACAAAAATATCGAATGAACGATGCTCAAAATCATTATGAAAGGCTTTATATGCCTCCTTGTACTCTTTACTTTCTGATAAAACGTCTAATTGCTTCATTAACTATAGTCTTCCCATAGCCCTGTTTAAATGCCGATAAGACTACTCTTATAAATTCAACATTTAGACAAAACTGTTGAATAAGTCAGATTCACTAAACACACAGCTTATAATCACCCATCGCAGTTTTCAAAAATAGCTCTGCTTGGACTTTGAATACAGTTGCAGAGAGCAGAAACAACCACATTTGAGAGACTCAAACCAAAATCCAATCGTTTGTGAATGGTTGCATAACTAGTGGCAGCAGGGTAATGGCAATGAAGTTGGTTGACAATTATGTTGTGGGATCCAACTACCGAAGACATTCTTCTAACATTCAATCCAACGCTGTAGACCAGTGCAGAGTGGAAATTGGGGGAGTTTTTATAAAAAGAAAACACCTTACCATCTAATAAAAAAAATATTTATTAATACTTTATTGGTGAATAAGATTTGAATTTTGTACATTTACATTGGAACACGCTCCACTGCTAGCGATTTCTTTGCTGAAAAAAACTGGTGCTGATTACGATCCTAATTTGGGTTAAATTTCTCGGATCCTAATTTGGGTTAAACTCACCAGACTGTTACTATCTTACTGGAGCGCTGCTTGCTAAGGGAATCAAAAGTAGAGTTGGTAGTTGGCTCCCAGTTTACATGCACCAAAATATGCATGGATGTTGATCTAGAAAAGGGGCAATCAAAAGTGGAGTTGGTAGCTGACTCGCAGTTTACATGCACCAAAATATGCGTGGATGTCGATTTAGAAAAGATCTAGAAAAGGGGCTTCCTTCTATGATTAATATCACAACAGGGGAGTGGATACATCGCCAAACCATAGATTACGAGAAAATATAATTCAAATTTTTTTTATGTCATAAATACCATCACTTTGCTAAATGTGGTCGTATGTCACGAATACGACCACTTTGCTAGAGAATGTTGCAAGACTCCTAGAAGAAAAGGGCCAAAAACTACAACAGATCAAGGATAACAATGGCAGATACAAAGAAAAGAAGGAAATAAATTGACATCGGCACCATATGCAAACACCCAAAACAAAAACGAAGCCTCCACATCTATAAACCACTTTGAGGTTATTCAAAATCATGAATAAGTTGGTCAAGAGGATCCAAATCCTAACTCGAAATGGGGAGTAAAGAAATGAAGAATATAAAGAAAAGGAAATATTAAAGGGATATGCTCCAATTGCAAGCTTCAAGTTAGATCACATAATCTGGACAGGATTTAAGAAAATAGGTATATAGTTAAAGAAGGTTAAGAAAGGCTAATTGTAAATCTCCCACAACCCCTTAATTTGGATAACATGTGGGGTAAAATTTGGAATAAAGATGGTTTTCCCAAAGTTAACCTAGGAACTAGTGCATGGAAAAATTTCACTGGCATAAAATCTATAAAAAAAGAACTATTCGTTGTACTCTTTACTTTCTGATAAAACATCTAATTGCTTCATTAACTACAGTCTTCCCATATCCCTATTTAAATGCCAATAAGACTACTCTTATAAATTCAACATTAGGCAAAATCGTTGAAGAAGTCAGATTCACTAAACACATGCAGCTTATAATCACCCATCCTAGTTTTCGAAAACAACTCTGCTTAGACTTTGAATACAATTGTAGAGAGCAGGAACAACCACATTTGAGAGACTCAAACCAAAATCCAACCGTTCCTGAATGGTTGCATGACGAGTGGCAGCAGGGTAATGGAAATGAAGTTGGTTGACAATTATGTTGTGGGATCCAACTACCGAAGACATTTTAATCTTATAACATTCAATCCAATGTTGTAGACCAGTGCAGAGTGGAAATTGGGGGAGTTGTTATAAAAATAAAATACCTTACCTTCTAGAAAAGGGGCTTCCTTATGTGATTAATCTGACAACAGGGGAGTGGATACATCGCCAAACCATAGATTATGAGCAAATATCATTCAAATGTTGTTTATGTCATGAATACAATCACTTTGCTAAATTTTGTTTATGTCACGAATACGACCACTTTGCTAGATAATGTTCCAAGAAAAGGGCCAAAAACTACAATAGATTAAGGGTAACAATGGCAGATGCAATGAAAAGAATGAAATAAATTGACATCGGCACCAGATGCAAACACCGAAAACAAAAACGGGGCCTCCACGTCCATAAACCACCTTGAGGTTATTCAAAATCATGAAGAAGCTGGTCAAGAGGATCTAAAGCCTAACCCAAAATGGGGAGTAAGGAAATGAAGAATATAAAGAAAAGGAAATATTAAAGGGATATGCTCCAATTGCAAGCTTCAAGTTAGATCACATAATCTAGACAAGATTTAAGAAAATAGGCATACCGTTAAAGAAGGTTAAGAAAGGCTAATTGGCAATCTCCCACAACACCTTAATTTGGATAACATGTGGGGTAAAATCTGGAATAAAGATGGTTTTCCCAAAGTTAACCTTTTCTGCTGGGAACTAGTGCATGGAAAAATTTCACCTGTAGAAAATCTATAAAAAAAGAACTATTCATGGGCCTTCCCAATGCGTATTATGTGAAAAATCCAAAGAAAATACCTATCATGTTTTTAAACTATGTTCATTCTCCACCGAAGTATGGAAATTTGCAATCCCAAACGTGAGTGATGTTACCCATATCACCTAGAACAGTGTACACATTAGGAAAATCTAGGACATGCAAAACAAAAGTAGCTACATCGTTGGCAATTCGAAAATCTCATTGATTATTTATGGAGGGAGAGGCAATCAAAACTTCAGGCAAAGAACCATTATGCTCATGCTAGAGTCAATGAAGAAGAAAACAAATTGACTTAATGCAAATTAAAAAAAAAAAAAAATGAATTTTATTACAACCTTAAGTTTACATCAGACGATCATATAAATTAAATGTTCCGTAAATATAGGTATACATAAATGTTATTATTAATATTAATATTATTATATAATAATATTCAAATTAATAATACATAATAATAATAATTTAAGTGAATAAAATTAGAAAATTTAAATTAATTTCTTGTTAAATGAGTTACGTGTCAGAGAAAAAAAGAAAGAAAAGAAAACAGTTCCAAAAAATTGAATGATTTATAAGTAATTTTCAGAACAAGTAAGAAATAGTAAATTAATCAAATAAAATAAATCATTTCCTAAAATCTGTGAATAACAACTTAAATTAACATTTTGATATTTATTGTCTCAAGTTATTATAAATAACAACATTATTGAAAATTTTGATATTTATCTAAATTTAATTTATAGATGAAATGAAACTAATAAACATAAATAATTTTATAAGATAAAACAATCATAATTATATAATAATATAATTTGCATTGTTCATGAGAGTGGGACCATTACTGAAATCCTTAGAGTCTAGGGGGACCCGAGAACCACTATGTGAGCATGAGAGGATGGAAATTGCTAGACCAAAGGAGGATGGCTACGTTGACCCTCCAATTTCAAGAAGTCCAATGCATATTGAGATACAGGGCAACTAAAGAGTGTGTGGATGCAATCCAGAGTGCAGGCATGGCGACCATAAACAAGTGAGAGAGAAACACTAAGCATACCTAACATCAATAATAAATCTTCAGAAGTGGTCATCGGGTCCGAAGGCAGGCTTAAATAAGGACACATACGAGCCATGACACCAGCTTCAGCCATCTCCATCAAAGTAAGCCTCTTCGTGCAATAATAAGGCGACATGATGAACCAATGAGGGATGATGTACGATAATAGGAGCAAGTAAATGATTCCATCTCACGAGTATAAATATGAGCCTGCCGGCCTATATGAGGGTTGAATCTATGGGCCAAGTGGCCACCTGATCCACCTGTGGTCAGCATGACAAGGACAATTGTCTGGAGCCAACACCCAGTGTGGGGGTTCTTAATATTAACGTTAATGTTATTAATATCATTTTTATTCATAATAACATTAGTATATTATAGTAATTCCCCTAGTTCGTGGAATGCTTCTATTTAAAGCTATGAAACCTGCCCCTTCTGGTTTGTTGGGGTATTTGGTTAGGAAGGAACCAAAATATTTTTCAAGATAAGGTATCAAACTGGAATCTTACATGTTCCCGCATAGTGGCACTTTATAACTTGATTCCTGAGGATGAATTGAAACAGAATCACTAGAACATTAATGCGGAAATCATCGACAAGGCTTTCCTTTTGGTGTATTTTGATGGATTTGCTCAACAAGATGGTTGTGGTAGAGGAGCAGTTTTGTATTTAAATGAAGATCATTATTACAAGATGAAGTTGGGTTTAGGGAGAGGCACAAATAACTATGCATAACTTAATAGCCTTAGACTTCTTATTTTTTCCCTTGAGAAAGGATGTCAGCAACTGCAGATATTTGGTGACTCTAAACTAGTCATAAATTGGTTCAATGCACACACTCAGAAATGTGTTAGAAGAAACTATTACAATAAAATCACATTTTGACTATGTAATTTGTCGTCATATCTACAGGGAAAGGAACCAGATTTCTGACAGTCTATCTAAAGAAGTAGCGCAGCAACATTTTGGTACTTGGATGACACAGGAACATATAGGACATGAGTTCTACCAGTATTTTCACAGGCCATTCATTGATCTTCAGCCACAGGGGGCAGCGGCAACTTGATCCTACACAACACATAGAATGACCTCTTTTTGCAAACCTTGCTTTATGGAATGTATATATTTTATATGTTTTTTATTTCGAGTTACAGTTATCTATCAATTGTTATTTGAACTCTATAAAATATTGTGGCAGCTATGACCACCAATAGTAAGAATGATCATAATCTCAAATTATAATAATAATAATAATAATAATAAATAGTAAGAATGATCATAATTTCACATTATAATAATAATAATAATAATAATACGATGATCATCATGTATGTCGGTCCTTAGAGAAGATTATCATAATGATGATAATAAAAATGTAGTCCCACCAAGCTTACAAAAATAAAAACTTAATTTGACATAGAATAAATAGTAAGAATGATCATAATTTCACATTATTATTATAATAATAATAATACGATGATCATCATGTACCATGGTCCTTAAATAAGATTATCATAATGATAATAATAAAAATGTAGTCCCACCAAGGTTACAAAAATAAAAAACATAATTTGACATAGAATAAATAGTAAGAATGATCATAATTTCACATTATTATAATAATAATTTGATGATCATCATGTATGTCGATCTTTAAGAAGATTATCATAACCATAATAATAAAAATGTAGTCTGACCAAACTTACGAAAGTAAAACTTAATTTGACATAAAATAAATACTAAAAATGATCATAACATATGTGGGTGGTGGAAAAAGGTGAGTGAAAAAACTCTGAGATATTATCCATTTCTAAATGTTTTATATTTCTCTCTCAACTGCACATTAATATCTAAGTTCAGCTCGTGTTAATTTGTTTTTCTACCCTTTGACTTGGGACGTTAATTTGTATTTCTACCCTTTGACTTCGGACATAGGATCTGAGTCAAACGATCAAAGGAAAACGATATGGTCAACACAGTGGCACCGGAAACGTCTGACGGAGAAATTTTTCGGGTGGGCAGAGAAATTGCAATGGAGTCGAAGGTGATAAAGAATATGGCAGAATTCATCGATATATCTCATTATATAATTATGATTGTTTTATTTTATAAAATTATTTATATTTATTAGTTTCTTTTCATCTATAAATTAAATTTAGATAAATAACAAAATTTTCAATAATGTTGTTATTTATAATAACTATTTCTTACTTGTTTTGAAAATTATGTATAAATCATTCAATTTTTTGGAACTGTTTTATTTTCTTTCTTTCTTTTCTCCCACACGTAACTCATTTTATGTATTTCTATATTTACGAAACATTTAATTTATATGATCGTCTAGTGATGTAAACTTAAGGTTGTAATAAAATTCAAAACTCTTTTTTTAATTTCCATTAAGTCAATTTGTTTTCTTCTTCATTGACTCTAGCATGACTCTAGCATGAGCATAATGGTTCTTTGCATGAAGTTTTGTGGCGGTTGCTGCTGTCTGCAACTGTATTCAAAGTCTAAGAAGAGCTATTTTCGAAAACTGCGATGGCTGATTATAAGCTGTGTGTGTTTAGTGAATCCGACTTCTTCAACAGTTCTGCCTAAGGTTGAATTTATACTAGTAGCCTTATCGTCATTTAAATAGGGCTATGAGAAGACTATAGTTAATGAAGCAATTAGACGTATAAAGCCTTTCACAATGATTTTAACCATCATTCGTTCGATATTTTTGTGGAAATGCAGAAGATACATTTTGAAGCTATGAAAGAGTTTTTAACACAAAAGCTGGAGAAGTTGATTTCGAAGGATATTCTTGCAAAATTAAAGGATGCATTTAGTTTTGTAGAATCGGGCGAAAGGGGTAAGAAGGGAATCAAATGTATTTATGACCCTATTCCATGTTACTAGTTTGAAATCTTCCTATGCTGGTATGACAATTGAAATCAAAGGATCAAATGACAGGAGAAGAGGCGCAAACCCTCAATGTAGTGATTTTTGTTGATTGAATAAACTATGGGTCAAATTTGTGAAGGCAAAGACAAATTGGAAGCAATTTAGAAGTTTGTACCCATATATTTCTAAATCAAACAAAGTCCAAGCTATATCACTGTTATTGGGGGTGATTTTCACCATATTTCTAGGGCATGTTTGAGTTATATGGAAGGTTGATTTACTGCTTATTGACTGTTGCATTTTTATAGAGGATGTGGCTGAGATTGGGCACATTTCCTTTGGCTAGGAATTCCATTCTTGTAGTCGCATGAATACTAAATTATAATCAGGCTTTGGGGCGTTCCACTACACAAAAGGGCTTCTTGGTATGGAGGAGTGAGGGTGCACTAAAAAGAACTCATAATTTTCTTAAGGTTGGAGATTGGAACCATATTCTTGAGGTTGTGGCCAATAGTAAGCTAAATGTTCACCTCATTTCCTCATTGTTGAGTGAAAACATTGGTTAAATATTCCTTGTATAGGTGACCCACTATTGTATAGAGGCTACGAAATACTCCAGAAAGTCAAACTAAGTTTTATTCCAAGTTTTGGGTGCATTCAAACTCTAAATCTACATTTACAACAAGGATGTGAAGAATAAACAAAGTTCATATCATTATAATTGTGTTTCATAAAATGTTCTCCCTTACTTCCTCTTAAATTGCTTGGATTTGGGGTTATTGTTGCATTTGGTGTATTAGGCAATCATTTTCCACTAAGTTTAAAATAAAGAGATTATGTCCCAGAAAACCATTCAATCAAGCATAAACCAGCAAACCCAAAAAAAGTTTGACAAAATGCCAAACTCAAAATTTCAAACAAAATTTGTTAATTAACATACAATTTAGAGGGATAAGTAGACTAATTACTTTTGTAGTTTAAGATCACTTGTACAAAAGGCTGTGAGCACAATCTAAGAAAAAATACTTCCACATAGGATTAACAAAAAGTGTTTGACGAAAGTTGCCAGCACCAATAAACCATTGAAATCTGCAGTAGAGAAAATATAGTTGAGACAAAACATTGATTCTTCTTTAAATGGATGGGAGAGGGCTCTTTAAGAGTAAGAAGTAGGCAAATTTGTTGTCCTCTATGGAGAATACGAGGTCCCTTTGTTGACTTGTGCACTTCCATCCCACCATACTCTAGACAATGGTGGTTCTGGCCTATGGAAGCAGTCGTGCAAGAGTTTTTGCAGAAGGCCCCTTATCCACTTCAACACAATATTGCACCGTGGCTCTTAAGAATTTACAATCAATTCAAGAATAGGACTAGAATTCGATAGCAGAGAACAATTGTCAAAAGCATCAAATATCTATCCAGGTAGCTCGGACATTGGGGTACATGCCTCTAGAATATTTTAATGGATATATTGCTACGAAGTAGGTCGATGTTTACAACGTTGTAATGTTGATGATGGAGATTGTCAATGTAAGGAAGCATAACCTTTGTATCCAGGTTTCATTGACTCTCGTCTCTAACGTTTGGGTCCATATATTACATGCTTGCACATACCCATATCCACAGGTAGTTGGTCTTGAATTATCTATAACTTTAATCATTGTATCATTTGTGAGTTGCTATTAGAGATATAGTTCAACATAATGTAAGTGAGAAAATTTGGCAAAAGACAAAGGAACGTATGAACTACTATAGTATGGAAATAAATCCTATGGTTATATATGAGGAATCCAAATGTTTACCTATGTCCATATCAGTCTTTGAAAGACAATTGGCATGTAGGATAAATATGATTTTGCAAAACCTAGAAATTGGAACATGAAGGTGGGAACAAATGGAAAAAATAGAACACACGTGTCTTCTATGTGATGAAAAATGATGCAGGAGCATCTAACCCCCCTTAATCAAAGAGGAATCTGAAGCAGAGTAAAGAGAGGAAAACATGGACCATGGAGCAAAACAGGGGAAAATCTATTTTAAAACAAATTTAAAGATGGAAGTGATAAGTCTCAAAGACTTGATCTAAATGTAATCTGCCATGTGTTGTATGCATGCATGTAATGAGAGCTTTAAGGGATTTTTGTTAGAGGGTTGATTGGATCCTTCCGTGATCCGATCCAACAATGCTTCCTTATATATATAGAGGGAAACATAGAGTGACATGAATAGATTGTGTAATCAGTGCTTAGACTGATGTAGTCGGGGAAGAACCCGTGTTAAGGCTGAAATGCTTTAGCTATACTGTATATAATAAATATGTGTTTTTCGGGTTTCTATATGTCTGTGTATTAAGTCTTTCACTTCTATTATATATGTGTGTGGGAGGATTGAAATCCCAATTCTAAATTCATGTTGATCGACCATTGATCACGGAAGGATCAATGGAGATCCAAAGATCTCGTGTTTATATGAAGGTTATGTGTGTTAACAGAGAGTGGCAGAGTAATTGTGTTTTAGGCGAGAATCCATCAAAGGAAATGAACTCCATTTACATAGAGAAATAGCGAAAACCCCTTAGCAAATCTGTAAAGCGGACCTGAAATATTATAAATCATGGCATATACCCTTATCGGGTCTGGAATGCATATCGGGTTGGCACATTGAGCCAGTCAGAACAAGCCTTTGAAATGTAGCGATAGCGATATGCGATTAAATCGCAACCGTCAGATCAGAAAGCAGATCGACGATGCAGATCTAATCGCTAATCGCAATCAGGGACTTAAGAGATAGCGCGAGCGTGATCAACGTCGATGGCCGATGAGAAAATATGGCGATATCACTGATAAACCAATCGGCGATCGGAGGTGTCGGTAGTCGGGTATCAAAGGTCAAAGGTGGAGCGTCGTTGAGGAGCGTCGTAGAGGCAAGTGTACTATTTTTGAAGTCCGTATATGTGAAATGGAGCAGGATTTACATGGTTTCCCGTGTATTTTGTATTATGTGTGGCTGCGGGGTTAAGGCTTGAACCCCATAGTTATATTGGCTCGGCTTCTAATGTAAGTCCGCGATTATAATTTAAAAGGCTTAAAGCCTAGAAAGCTTCCGATAAGGATTTGTGGGCCCATAACCCATAGGCCTCATAATTGTTTTGTTTAAGGAAAGGGATTTTGACTTACCCCCAAGATCTCTTTTCATCAAGTGGTATCAGAGCAGAATATGATTCTACGTGAAGAAGGAGTGCAAGCAGAAGCGAAAGGAGGTATAGTTGTTTAAAATTGGAGAGTTTGTGGTCTTACTATCGTGCAGATAGCGACAGTAGAAGGTGAGATGACTTGCAGCAAACTTAGAGCAAGGTGTGCTCATATGGTTCCAGAGGAGAGAACCAGAAGGATGCCAAAAGACCGAGTGAGGAGGGCTTGGTGAGGTATCGTGTAAAAAAGGAAGACTATTACTGCAGAGGTTTGGTTGCAGCTCACAGAAGACCATGAAGGCAGTTCCACTAAAGAAATGCAGTGGGTAGAATTGCCAAGGACAAGGAGAAGCATATGACCAGGAGGTCATAAAATTTTGTGCCTCGGGAGTCTGATGCAGGAGCATCTAACCCCCCTAATCAAAGAGGAATCTGAAGCAGAGCAAAGAGAGGACAGCGTGGACCATGGAGCAAAACAGGGGAAAATCTATTTTAAAACAGATTTAAAGATGGAAGTGATAAGTCTCAAAGACTTGATCTAAATGTAATCTACCATGTGTTGTATGCATGCATGTAATGAGAGCTTTAAGGGCTTTTTATTAGAGGGTTGATCGGATCCTTCTGTGATCCGATCCAACAATGCTTCCTTATATATATAGAGGGAAACACATAGTGACATGAATAGATTGTGTAATCAGTGCTTAGACTGATGTAGTCGGGGAAGAACCCATGTTAAGGTTGAAATGTTTTAGTTGTACTGTATATAATAAATATGTGTTTTGCGAGTTTCTACATGTCTGTGTATTAAGTCTTTCACTTCTGTTATATATGTGTGCGGGAGGATTGAAATCCCAATTGTAAATGCATGTTGATCGACCATCGATCACGGAAGGATCGATGGCGATCCAAAGATCTCGTGTTTATATGAATGTTATGTGTGTTAACGGAGAGTGGCAGAGTAACTGTGTTTTAGGCGAGAATCCATCAAAGGAAACGAACTCCATTTACACAGAGAAACGGCAAAAACCCCTTAGCGGATCCGTAAAGCAGACCTGAAATGTTATAAATCATGGCCTATACCCTTATTGGGTCTGGAATGCATATCGAGTCGGCGCATTGAGCCGGTTGGAACAGGCCTTTGAAATGTAGCGATAGCGATATGTCGATATCGCTGATAAACCAATCGGCGATCGAAGGTGTCGGTAGTCGGGTATCGGAGCGATGCTGAGGAGTGACAAAAGGAACGTACCCGCCAATATATATAAAGGCGGGTGTATTATTTTTGAAGTCCATATATGTGAACCAGAGCGGGATTTACATGGTTTCCTGTGTATTTTGTATTATGTGTGGCTGCGGGGTTAAGGCTTGAATCCGATAGTCATATTGGATCCGATTCTAATGTAAGTCTGCAATTATATTTTAAAAGCCTTAAAGCCTAGAATGCTTCTGGTAAGGCTTTGTGGGCCCATAACCCACAGGCCTCAGAATTGATTTGTTTAGGGAAAGGGATTTTGACTTACCTGCAAGATATCTTTTCATTAAACAACCCTTTGAGGATGAAACTTGTTTGTTGCTAAATTGTTCCACATATGACAAACTTTCAGTCCAAAGGGCTGAATGCTTTGTGTAATTTTCTAGCAAACATATAGGAAGTTTTCCCAATGAACTGTAGTTTGTTTTAGATATGAAAAACTTTCAGTTCAAAGGGTTGAATGCTTTGTTGAATTGAATTTCTAGCAAACATATAGGAATATTTTTCAAGGAGTTGTTAGAATATAGAAAAAAACCATTTTCTAGCATAAGCAGGGATGAAGAGTTTATAAATGTATTGATATACAAGGCAATTTGAGCGATATATATTTGTATTAACATCACATATCTTATACAACTAAATATAAGAAGATAAATTTCATGGACTCTATTTTTATGATGTCCCATAAATATGTTTGAGCTCTTAGAGGATGGTAATAAAAGTTATGCTTCATTTAATTTCAAATTCATTTGCTCAACTAGATTCGTGGGTCATTTCTACTTCTGCCACATTTCCTCTCTGTACATACTACTTCCAAAATATAATATGTAACCTATTTAAAAATTTCCTCTGACAAAGAGACTTCGGCCAGTAATTTAAATGCATAGTCCTCAAAAGCCATGTCAAAGTCATGTCAAAGTCCTGCTTCCTCTTCAAAACAATGTGTACACTAATTTCTTTGATTTACATTTTGAGTTATTTGTTATTTATATTTTGATAAAATGAATTAAATTGATGAAATGTTTGTGATTTTTGTTTATATAATCCAAATGTAGACTTAATTGACATAGTCTTCATTGTTGGACAAAGAAAAACTTGTAATTTGTTTATAAAGGATCCTTCTATTAGTACTGTTTTGTGCAAGTTGAAGTATACATTGGTAATCTTTATTGTATCTTTAGTCATTTTGGTTTGTGTGCTTCGATACAAAATGATATTATGCAATCGTAAAAGGAGTAAATTTGTTGATCGTTGATGTAGAAAAAATTTTAGTGATGCATTTTTTTCCTGCATACTCTAAATTAATATGGTTTACTTTGATGAAATGAAACCAAACGACATGGAGATCCTATGACAATTGTACTTGAAAGCATAGGAAACAGTGGCTTTGTTCAAGTCGGCGGAAATCATTTTAGAGTTTCAATTACTATGAAGGAAGGGAGGTTCTCTAATTGAGTGAAATTGCTCGGTATGCTCCTACTTTCATATTCTCAACCGGAATCAAGTACCTGCATATTTTTCAGGAGGAAGTGGGAGAGTAATCAGGATGGATTCAGCCCCCGCAAGATGATGAAGGCAATAATCTAGTGATTGATTCAATTTCTAGACACTCCTTATTACCCTACAAGGACTATAAGGATAGGTACTACGAGAAAAAAGAAATAGGTTGTTAATCATGTGAATAAGCCCACTCCCTATAAAATATCATCGTAAAAATGTTTCATTTCGCTATTAGAAATATCATGGAATGGTTTGAAGTTCCACACACTCCTTTCTACCTGGAACTTCATTCCAAGCCTGGTTTTGACTGATGTTACAACTTGTATGATGTTGTACTGACACAATAGTAATGCATTGTAAGAAACCCTTTTCCAAGCCAGGATAAGACATGTTTTTGTTATATATATATTAACTCACTCTAGAATGGGATCTTGTTAGAAGAGTAATATGGATACTAAGTCCAAAATCGATTAGTAAAGCTACCTTTGTAACAAAAGAAACCAATATAATCAAGCATAATTCAAAACTACTATAAGGAGATATAGATATGCATCTATAACATTTTCTATATGGATACTGAGTTCAAAATCAATCAGTAAAGATACCTTTTGTTTATTGCCTTTTGTAACAAAAGAAACCTATATAATCACTCAGAATTCAAAATTATTAAAAGGAGATCCAACTATACATATGTAACATTTTCTCAATTCGTTCGATCAAGTGAAATATTTAACTTTATAGTCTTGATTTGAATAAAAAGAACTTGGCATGGGTCTTTGAGAAGCCACACACATCATTTTTGTCAATATTTACCAAAGTTCACATACAAACAACATTTTTTTAAATAACAACCTCGATAAGATAATAGCTTCGTGGAAGGAAAACATAAATTCTTCCTCATATTTTATGTTAGGACATGCATGCAAGTAATTTGTGTTGAAATAACTTATAGTATTGTATGTTAGGATATGTATGAAAGTTATTTGTGTTGAAATAACATATAGAATTTGGATAAAGGATTATTCGCAATAAATGTCTCTACACTGGAAAAGGGCATGATTTGAGTTCAAAAGAAATGTTATCTGACACATGTCTATTCCCGGTATTCAAGATAGTCCAAAAATATTGAACTTTTAGTCACTTGAAAGCCTTTACCTACCTTTAACAAGATTACCTAAAAATTGTAGATTCAAAAAGACAAATCCTTATTAGGCGGTTGATGCAAACATAATAGGAAGTGTACAAGTAGTCAATAAGAAGAAATACAATTAACAACTGCATTGAGCATTTTTTAGTGTTATGCAACCATGCAATAGATATCTAAAATATATCATTACACTAACTCATATGTGCTTCATAACATTGAAAAATCTAGTAGTTGTTAATAATACCTCAAAAAACTGCAAAATTAAGGGAATTAAATAATACTAAAATGTTGTATAAACATACCCATGGGGCATACAACAAACAATGCCAAGGTGTTATGTTAAGGCACTTTGTGTTGTAAAGGTCACTGGTTCTCAACTAGAAGGGAAGGACTCGCAGAGATATGATTATGATGATGATGTTTAAGCGTGTTTTTGGGTTGTTGAATATTTTTGTATATTACAAAAGCCTCACAGATATAGTATAACCTTCCTTCCTTCTAGTGTGACAAGAAAGTACATCCCACGACTTGTCTGGTCTCATTCCTGCAGCATCATATCATTTAATACACTTTAAATCTTTTGTTTTCATTAATGAATGTGTAAATTTTTGGATTTTGAAACTGCTTGTTGAGGGTTACTAATATTCTATGCAATATTGACAATCTGCTCGTCTTCTGTTTCTTATTTGGTTCAAAATTGAAGAGCTCCAATTTAGTGACTTAAAGTGGAATGGACTTTTGTAAACTCCTATTGATTGAACAAGATAGGTTATGGGTTTTCATGTAGGTCAAACCATAACAAAAGTATTTCACCCATTTACCATTAAAACTTGAAATAAGACAACCAAGGACATGAAATTGCGAGCACCAGTGGGCCATAGGCTTTGAATAGAAGCATTCCATGAACTCGGGCCCTTGGCGTCCAATGCAATGGAACTTCCCTAGCAAACAATGAGCAGCGGGAATAATACATCTCCAAACCGTGAACCACAAACATTGGTCGTGAACATCCACTAACCATGAGCTATCAAGAACCAAAAGAGAAACCACGAACCTCAAACTGCTACAAGCCAATGGAGCATCCACAAACCATGAACTATTGAAACCCGTGGACTGGGAAGGACAGGAGACTCCATTGAGAGGCCTTAGAGTCTTATAATGCACAAGTTGACAATGTAAAGCAAAGTCCGACATTCCAAATAAGGAGCCACTGACTGAGTTGATAAATTACAACCTCTTATTGACCGAGAGGAAGCAGAGCATTGTTCGTGAGAGTGGGACCATCACTGAAATCCTTAGAGGCCAGGGGAGACCTGAGAGACACTATGTGAGCGTGAGAGGATGGAAATTCCTAGACCAAAGGAGGATGGCTACATTGACCCTCCAATTTCGAGAAGTCCAACGCATACTGAGATACAGGCCAATTGAAGAGTGTTTGGATGCAATCAGGAGTGCAGGCATGGTGACCATAAACAAGCGAGAGAGAAACACTAAGCATAACTAAAATCAATAATAAATTTTCAGAACTTCTCATCGGGTCCGAAGACAGGCTTAAAGAAGGACGCATATGAGCCATGATGCCATCTTCATCCATCTCCATCAAAGTAAGCCTCTTCGTGCAATAATAAGGCGACATGATGAACCAATGAGGGATGACGTACGATAATAGGATCAAGTAAATGATTCCATATCGCAAGTATAAATATGAGTGTGTCAACCTGTATGAGGGTTGAAGTTATGGGCCAAGTGGCCACCTAATCCACCTGTGTTGAACGTGACAAGGACAGTTGTTTGGATCCAACACCCATTGTGGGGATTCTTAATATTAACGTTAATGTTATTAATATCATTGATATTCATAATAACATTAATATATTATAATAATGCCCCTAGTTCGTGGAATGCTTCTATTCAAAGCTGTGAAACCTACCCCTTCTGGTTTGTTGGGGTATTTGGTTAGGTAGGAACCAAAATATTTTTCAAGATAAGGTATCAAATTGGAATCTTACATGTTCCCACATAGTGGCACTTTATAAGTTGATCCCTGAGGATGAACTGAAACAGAATCACTGGAACATTAATGCAGAAATCATTAACAAGGCTTTCCCTTTGGTGTATTTTGATGGATTTGCTCAACAAGATGGTTGTGCTAGAGGAGCAGTTTTGTATTTAAATGAAGATCATTATTACAAGATGAATTTGGATTTAGGGAGAGGCACAAATAACTATGCATAACTTAATAGCCTTAAACTTCTTATTTTTTCCCTTGAGAAAGGATGTCAGCAACTGCAGATATTTGGTAACTCTAAACTAGTCATAAATTGGTTCAATGCACACACTCAGAAATGTGCTAGAAACTATTACAATAAAATCACATTTTGACTATGTAATTTGTCGTCATATCTACAAGGAAAGGAACCAGATTTCTGACAGTCTATCTAAAGAAGCAGCGCATCAACATTTTGGTACTTGGATGACACAGGAACATATAGGACACGAGTTCTACCAGTATTTTCACAAGCCATTCATTGATCTTCAGCCACAGGGGGCAGCGGCAACTTGATCCTACACAACACATAGATGGACCTCTTTTTACAAACCTTGCTTTATGGAATGTATATATTTTATATGTTTTTTATTTCGAGTTACAGTTATCTATCAATTATTATTTGAACTCTATAAAATATTGTGGCAGTTATGACCACCAATTTTGAGATATGCTCCTTTTGTAGCATCTACAACATGTATTTTTCAATATTTTATATAATGAAAATTAAGATTTTTCTTTGGGAAAACAAATATTATTCTTATTTTTATATTATTAATATTAATGTAATTAATAATATTGATCATTATTTTTATTATATTCTTTATGTTGATATTAATATTATTACTTAAATAATATTAAAGTTAATAGTATTAAAATTATTAATAATATATTAATTTTATTTAATATTATCAGTAATATTTTTATTAATATTAATAATTCGATTATATTATTATTAAAAATATTTAACATTATTAATGTTATAATTTAATATTAAATATATTTATTAACATTGTAAACTAATATTAAAACAATAATTTAATAAAAAACAATGTGACGTAGAATAAATAGTAAGAATGATCATAATTTCACATTATTATAATAATAATAATAGGATGATCATGTATGTCAGTCCTTAGAGAAGATTATCATAATGATGATAATAAAAATGTAGTCCCACTAAGCTTACAAAAATAAAAACTTAATTTGACATAGAATAAATAGTAAGAATGATCATCATTTCACATTATTATAATAATAATAATACGATGATCATCATGTATGTCGGTCCTTAGAGAAGATTATCATGATGATAATAAAAATATAGTCCCACCAAACTTACAAAAATAAAAACTTAATTTGACATAGAATAAATAGTAAGAATGATTTCACATTATAATAATAATAATACGATGATCATGTACGACGGTCCTTAAATAAGATTATCATAATGATAATAATAAAAATGTAGTCCCACCAAGGTTACAAAAATAAAAACTTAATTTGACATAGAATAAATAGTAAGAATGGTCATAATTTCACATTATTATAATAATAATTGGATGATCATCATGTATGTCGATCTTTAAGAAGATTATCATTAAAAATGTAGTGCTACCAAACTTACAAAAATAAAACTTAATTTGACATAAAATAAATAGTAAGAATGATCATAACATATGTCGGTGATTGAAAAAGGTGAGTGAAAAAACTCTGATATATATATATATATATTAATTATCCATTTCTAAATGTTTTATATTTCTCTCTCAACTGCACATTAATATCTGATAGTTCAGCTCGTTTTAATTTGTATTTCTACCCTTTGACTTGGGACGTTAATTTTTATTTCTACCCTTTGTAATTTGTATTTCTACCCTTTGACTTGGGACGTTAATTTTTATTTCTACCCTTTGACATAAGTAATTGTGAAATATTATCTTTTTAAAAGTCAATAAGTAATGTAATTGAATGCCGGTTGATATGCTTTATATTATGTTATCGCAGGCAGCAGATTTTCTTGCCATGCAAAGTCTTTTGGATTTTTCAAGTGAGAAATTGGAAAGAAAAATCCTTGCAAGGCCAGAGATCGAGATATATTTTTAATTAGTGATGAATTTTTTATATAAAAATAATTAAAAAAAAGAAAATCTGTATTTAGTTAGTTTGATACTTTTTTAGGAGTAGTTTTTAAGTCTGATATTTTGGAGTTTTTGGTGAATTTCTGGCGAAAATTTTTATGGCCAAAACTTGATTTGTGTTGTTTAAACTCGTTTTTTTACTGCATATATGGATTCAACACCCTCAAAAATCTTTAAGGCACTTCTATTGGGAAGAGCCCAATTGTCAAACTTGTGATTTTAATGAAGCTGAAAACTTTCCAAAAAATCGCACTTAAAACTACTCTTTATTTTTATATCATTCCTTTTATATTATATTCCATCATATTGTTTTTAGTGAATTTTAAAACATGATTTATACTATTTTATAAAACTGCAAATTATATTATTATATAATTTTGATTGTTTTATCTTATAAAATTATTTATATTTATTAGTTTCTTTTCATCTATAAATTAAATTTAGATAAATATCAAAATTTTCAATAATGTTGTTATTTATAATAACTTCAAACAATAAATATCAAAATGTTAATTTAAGTTCTTATTCACAAATTTTAGGAAATGATTTATTTTATTTAATTAATTTACTATTTCTTACTTGTTTTGAAAATTATGTATAAATCATTCAATTTTTTGGAACTGTTTTCTTTTCTTTCATTCTTTTCTCCCACACGTAACTCATTTTATGTATATCTATATTTACGGAACATTTAATTTATATGATCGTCTAGTGATGTAAACTTAAGGTTGTAATAAAATTCAAAACTTTTTTTTAATTTCCATTAAGTCAATTTGTTTTCTTCTCCATGGACTCTAGCATGAGCATAATGGTTCTTTGCATAATGTTTTGATTGCCTCTCCCTCCATAAATAATCACTGAGATTTTCGAATTGCCAACGATGTAGCTGCTTTTGTTTTGCATGTCCTAGATTTTTCTAATGTGTACACTATTGTAGGTGATATGGGTGACATCCGTGAGGTTTGGGAAAACAGGATAGGTATTTTCTTTGGATTTTTCACATAATATGCATTGGGAAGGCCCATGAATAGTTCTTTTTTTTTATAGATTTTTTGCAGGTAAAATTTTTCCATGCACTAGTTCCCAGCAGAAAAGGTTAACTTTGGGAAAACCATCTTTATTCCAGATTTTAACTTTGGAAAAACCATTTTTAATCCAGATTTTACCCCACATGTTATCCAAGTTAACAAGTTGTGGGAGATTGCCAATTAGCCTTTCTTAACCTTCTTTAACTATATACCTATTTTCTTAAATCCTGTCCAGATTATGTGATCTAACTTGAAGCTTGCAATTGGAGCATATCCCTTAATATTTCCTTTTATTTATATTCTTTATTTCCTTACTCCCCATTTTGGGTTAGGCTTCGGATCTTCTTGACGAACTTCTTCGTGATTTTGAACAACTTCAAGGTGGTTTACGAATGTGGAGGCCTAGTTTTTGTTTTGGGTGTTTGCATATGGTGCCAATGTCAATTTATTTCCTTCTTTTCTTAGCATCTACCATTGTTATCATTGATCTATTGTAGTTTTTGGCCCTTTTCTTCTGAGAGTCTTGGAACATTTTCTAGCAAAAGTGGTCGTATTAGTGACATAAAAACATTTAGCAAAGTGAGGGTAATCATCACATAAACATCATTTGAATGATATGTGCTCGTAATCTAGGGTTTGGTGAAGTATCCACTCCCTTGTTGTGATATTAATCATAGAAGGAAGCCCCTTTTCTAGATCTTTTCTAAATCGACATCCACGCATATTTTGGTGCATGTAAACTGTGAGTCAACTACCAACTCCACTTTTGATTGCCCCTTTTCTAGATCAACATCTAGGCATATTTTGGTGCATGTAAACTGGGAGTCATCTACCAACTCTACTATTCATTTCCCTTAGCAATCATCGCTCCAGTACGATAGTAACAGTCTGGTGAGTTTAACCCAAATTAGTATCGTAATCAACACCATTTTTTTTCAGAAAAGAAATCGCTAGCAGTGAAGCGCGTTCCAATGTAAATGTACAAAATTCAAAACTTATTCACCAATAAAATAATAATAAATATTTTTTTTTAATTAGATGGTAAGGTGTTTTCTTTTTATAAGAACTTCCCCCATTTTCCACTCTGCACTGTTCTACAGCATTGGATTGAATGTTAGAAGATTAAAATGTCTTTTGGTAGTTGGATCCCACAACATAATTGTCAACCAACTTCATTGCAACCATTCACGAACGATTGGATTTTGGTTTGAGTCTCTCAAATGTGGCAATTGCTGCTCTCTACAACTGTATTCAAAGTCTATAGTTAATGAAGCAATTAGACGTATAAATCCTTTCACAATAATTTTAACGTATAAATACGTTCATTCGATATTTAAGTCTATAGTTAATGAAGCAATTAGACGTATAAATCCTTTCACAATGATTTTAACGTATAAATACGTTCATTTGATATTTCTGTGGAAATGCAGAAGATACATTTTGAAGCTATGAAAGAGTTTTTAACACGGAAGCTGGAGACGCTGATTCCGAAGGATATTCATGAAAAATTAAAGGATGTATTTAGTTTTGTAGAATCGGGCGAAAGGGGTAAGAAGGGAATCATATGTATTTATGACCCTATTTCCATGTTACTAATTTGAAATCTTCTTGTGCTAGTATGACAATTGAAATCTTTCATGTAGCTTACAACTTGGTGACATTGCCAGGCTTTTAAATTTGCTACTTTTATATCTGAATTCGCTGAGACTAAATCCTTTGCTTCATAATACAGTCCAACACATCCATACTAAGGATTTCCAGAATGATTTTTGCTCTACATTTCCGCAAGCTCCATTGTCTCCGAGCAAGAAGGTATATCATTTGTATCTGGTACAGTCATTCTTATGCCCGTTAGTAGCGAGGGCACCAGATCAGCACCATTCACAAGTCTAAAGCTACAAAGATTCTGCAATATGTATCAATTTCTTCCAAAGACAAATAATATTCTTCTTTTTTTATTCAACTTTGGTATCTTCCTCGCTGTGGTTGAAGGTGACATGTCACTTGGTCATGGAAGAAACCCAGTGGTTTCTAAGTCTTTTTTTGATATCATATCATTTATTTTCTTTTATATTATGTGAATTCTGCTTTTTAACATATTTATTGGGAGTTAATAAGTTATATATATATAATTATTAATAAATTAGATACAATTTATTTATACATTAAAATATCATATCTAAAAATTATTTATTAAATTTTAAATTTTAAAATAAAAAATTAATATATTGAAAAGTTATTTATTTATTCTTAAGCTTTTTTATTTAATTATTATTATTAATAAATGGTTTAAGCATTCTTACTTTAAATTATTCAAAGTTAAAAATAGAATAATGAAACTTACATTATCTAAATACTTTACAAATAAATTATAGAGTAAATATTAGAGTGTGTGAATTAAATGTTGCACTTTTTAAGAATATTATAATTAAATTACAAAATTATTTTTTATGTAACTAATAAAGTGTATAAATTATATTGTCTATTTAATTATTATTATTATTTGAATAAAAATGACAAAGTTGGTATTCTTTTGGATAATGTATATTATTAATGATAAATTATAAAAATAGAATAAGTCTACTACCTCAGCCTCTCACACACACACACACACATATATATATGACTACTAAAGTCTATATAATTCTCTTTAGTGAGAAAAGGGCACCACAAGGGGAGCATTTGGTTTAGATAAATCCTTGTAGGTCTCAAAGGATCAAGAGACAAGAGAAGAGGCCCAAACCCTCAATGTAGTGATTTTTGTTGATTGAATAAACTATGGGTCGTATTTGTGAAGGCAAAGACGAATTGGAAGGAATTTAGAAGTTTGTACCCATATATTTCTAAATCAAACAAAGTCCAAGGTGTATCACTGTTATTGGGGGTGATTTTCACCATATTTCTAGGGCATGTTTGAGTTATATGGAAGGTTGACTTATTGCTTATTGGCTGTTGCATTTTTATAGAGGTTGTGGCTAAGATTGGGCACATTTCGTTTGGCTGGGAATTCCATTCTTGTAGTCGCATGAATACTAAATTATACTCAGATTTTGGGACGTTCCACTACATAAAAGGGCTTCTTAGTATGGAGGAGTGAGGGTGGACTAAAAAGAACTCACAATTTTCCTAAGGTTGGAGATTGGAACCTTATTCTTGAGGTTGCGGCCAACAGTAAGCTAAATGTTCACCTCATTTCCTCATTGTTGAGTGAAAACATTGGTTAAATATTACTTGTATAGGTGACCCACTATCGTATAAAGGCTGTGAAATACAACAAAAAGTCAAACTAAGTTTTATTCCAAGTTTTGGGTGCATTCAAACTCTAAATCTGCATCTACAACAAGGTTGTGAAGAATAAACAAAGATCATATCATTATAATTGTGTTTCATAAAATGTTGTCCCTTACTTCCTCTTAAATTGCTTGGATTTGAGGTTATTGTTGCATTTGGTGTATTAGGCAATCATTTTCCACTGAGTCTAAAAGAAAGAGATTATGTCCCAGAAAACTATTGAATCAAGCATAAACCAGCAAACCCAAAAAAGTTTGACGAAATGCCAAACTCAAAATTTCAAACAAAATTTGTTAATTAACATGCAATTTAGAGGGATAAGTAGACTAATTACTTTTGTAGTTTAAGATCACTTGTACAAAAGGTTGCGAGCACGTTTTAAGAAAAAACACTTCCGCATAGGATTAACAAAAAGTGTTTGACGAAAGTTGTCAACACCAATAAACCATTGAAATCCGCAGTAGAGAAAATATAGTTGAGCCAAAACATTGATTCTTTTTTTAAATGGAGGGGAGAGAGCTCTTTAAGAGTAAGAAGTTGGTGAAGTTGTTGTCCTCTATGGAGAATGCGGGGTCCCTTTGTTGACTTTTGCACTTCAATCCCACCATACTCTAGACAATGGTGGTTCTAGCCTATGGAAGCAGTTGTGCAAGAGTTTTTGCAGAAGGCCCCTTATCCACTTCAACACAATATTGCACCGTGGCTCTATCCCGGTAGCTTGCACACTGGGGTACATGCCTCTAGAATATTTTAATGGATATATTGCTATGAAGCAGGTTGATTTTTACAACGTTGTAATGTTGATGATGGAGATTGTCAATGTAAGGAAGCATAACCTTTGTATCTAGGTTTCATTGACTCTCATCTCTGACGTTTGGGTCCATATATTACATGCTTGCACATACCCATATCCACAGGTAGTTGGTCTTGAATTATCTATAACTTTAATCATTGTATCATTTGTGAGTTGCTATTAGAGATATAGTTCAACGGAATATAAGTGAGAAAATTTGGCAAAAGACAAAGGAACATATGAACTACTATAGTATGGAAATAATTCCTATTGTTATTTATGAGGAATACAACGTTGACATAAGTCCATATCAGTCTCTGCAAGACAATTTGCATGTAGGATAAATATGAGTTTGCAAAACCTAGAAATTGGAACAAGAAGGTGGGAACAAGTGGAAAAAATAGAACACATGTGTCTTCTATGTGATGAACAATGATACGGGAGCATCTAACTCCCCCTTAATCAAAGAGGAATCCAAAGTGGAGCAAAGAGAGGACAACATGGACCATGGAGAAAAACAAGGGAAACTCTGTTTTAAAACAGACTTAAAGATGGAAGTGATAAGTCTCAAAGACTTGATCTAAATGTAATCTTCCATGTGTTGTATGCATGCATGTAATGAGATATTTAAGGGCTTTTTTTTAGAGGGTTGGTCGGATCCTTCCATGATCTGATCCAACAATGCTTCCTTATATATATAGAGGGAAACATAGAGTGACATGAAAAGATTGTGTAATCAGTTCTTATTTGATGTAGTCGAGGAAGAACCCGTGTTAAGGCTGAAATGCTTTAGTTGTATTGTATATAATAAATATGTGTTTTGTGGGTTTCTACATGTCTGTGTATTAAGTCTTTCACTTCTGTTATATATGTGTGTGGGAGGATTGAGAACCCAATTGTAAATTCATGTTGATCGACCATCGATCACGGAAGGATCGATGGCGATCCAAAGATCTCGTGTTTGTATGAATGTTATGTGTGTTAACAGAGAGTGGCAGAGTAACTGTGTTTTAGGTGAGAATCCATCAAAGGCGGCGAACTCCATTTACATAGAGAAACGCTGAAAGCCCCTTAGCGGATCCGTAAAGCGGACTTGAAATATTATAAATCATGGCATATACCCTTATCAGGTCCGGAATGCATATCGGGTCAGTGCATTGAGCCGGTCGGAACAGGCCTTTGAAATGTAGCGATAGCGATATGCGATTAAATTACAACCGTCAGATCGGAAGGCAGATCGACGATGCGGATCTAATCACTAATCGCAATTGGGGACTTAAGAGATAGAGGGAGTGTGATCAATGCCGACGGCCGACGAGCGAATATGGTGATATTGCTGATAAACCAATTGGCGATCGGAGGTGTTCGTAGCCGAGTATCGGAGGTCAGGGGTGGAGCAACATTGAGGAGCGACAAAAGGAACAGACCCGCCGATATATATAGAGGCGGGTGTATTATTTTTGAACTCCGTATATGTGAATCGGAGCATGATTTAGATGATTTCCCGTGTATTTTGTGTTATGTGTGGCTGCGAGGTTAAGGCTTGAACCTAATGGTTATATTGGCTCCGATTCTAATGTAAGTCCGCGATTATAATTTAAAAGGCTTAAAGCCTAGAATGCTTCCGATAAGGCTTTGTGGGCCCATAACCCACAAGCCTCATAATTTATTTGTTTAGGGAAAGGGATTTTGACTTACCCCCAAGATCTATTTTCATCAAGTGGTATTAGAGCAGAAGACGATTCTACGCAAAGGAGTGCAAGCAGAAGTGCAAGGAGGTATAGTTGTTTAAAACTGGAGAGTTTGTGGTCTTACTGTCGTGCAGATAGTGGCAGCAGAAGGTGAGATGACTTGCAGCAAACCTAGAGTGAGTTAATATGTATACAACAACAACATGTCTTATCCTGGCTTGGGAAAGAGATTCTTACAATGCATTACTATTGTGTCAGTACAACATCATACAAGTTGTAACATCAATCAAAACCATGCCTGAAAAGAACTTCCAGGTAGAGAAGAGTGTGTGGAACTTCAAACCATTCCATGATATTTCTAACAGCTAAATGAAACATTTTTACCATTGTATTTCATAGTGAGTGGGCTTATTCACATGATAAGAAGCCGATTTCTTTTTTCTCATAGTAGATACCCTTGTAGTCCTTGTAGGGTAATAAGGAGTGTCTACAAATTGGATCAATCACGATATTATTACCTTCATCATCTTGTGGGGGCTGATTCCATCCTCATTACTCTCCCACTTCCTCATGGAAAATATGCAGTTGCTTGATACCAATTGAGAATATGAAAGTAGGAGCATACCGAGCCATTTCACTCAATTACAGAACCGCCCTTCCTTCATAGTAATTGAAACTCTAAAATGATTCCTGCTGACTTGAACAAAGCCACTGTTTTCTGTGCTTTCAAGGACAATTGTCCTAGGACCTCCATGTCATTTGGCTTCATTTCATCAAAATAAACCATATTAATTTAAAGTATGTGGGAAAACAAATGCATCACCAAAAAATTTGCTACATCAATGATCAACAAATTTACTCCTTTTATGATCGCATAATATCATTTTGTCTCGAAGCAGACAAACCAAAATTACTAAAGATACAATAAAGATTACAAGTGTATACTTCAACTTGCACAAAACTATACTAATAGAAGGATCCTTTATAATCAAATTGCAAGTTTTTGTTTGTCCAACAGTGAAGACTATGTCAATTAATTCTACATTTGGATTCCATAAACAAAAATCACAAACATTTCATCAACTTAATTAATTATATCAAAATATAAATAACAAATAAATCAAAATGTAAATCGAAGAAATTAGTGTACACATTGTTTTGAAGAGGAAGTAGGAATTTTACGTGACTTTGACATGGCTTTTGAGAACTATGCATTTAAATTACTCGTCAAATTCTCTTTGTCAGAGGAAATATTTAAATAGGTTACATATCTTATTTTGGAAGTAGTATGTATAGAGAGGAAATGTGGCAGAAGTAGAAATGACCCAAGAATCTAGTTGAGCAAATGAATTTGAAATTAAATGAAACATAACTTTTATTACCATCCTCGAAGAGCTCAAACAGATTTATGGGACATCATAAAAATAGAGTCCATGAAATTTATCTTTTTATATTTAGTTGTATAAGATATGTGATGTAAATACAAATATATGTCACTCAAATTGCTTTGTATATCAATACATTTATAAACTTTTCATCTCTTCTTGTGCTAGAAAAATGATTTTTTTCTATATTCTAACAACTGCTTGAAAAATATTCCTAAATGTTTGCTAGAAATTCAATTCAACAAAGCATTCAACCCTTTGTAATGAAAGTGTTTCATATCTAAAATAAACTACAGTTCATTGGGAAAGCTTCCTATATGTTTGCTAGAAAATTCAACAAAGCATTCAACCCTTTGGACTGAAAGTTCGTCGTATTTCGAACAATTTAGAAACAAACAAGCTTCATCTTCAAAGGGTTGTTCATCACATAAGAGACACGTGTGTTCTATTTTTTACATTTGTTCCCACCTTCTTGTTCCAATTTCTAGGTTTTGCAAACTCATATTTATCCTACATGTCAATTGCCTTTCGGAGACTAATATGGACTTAAGTCAATGTTTGTATTCCTCTTATATAACCATAAGATTTATTTCCATACTAAAGTAGTTCATATGTTCCTTTGTCTTTTGCCAAATTTTCTCACTTACTCTCCATTGAACTATATCTCTAATAGCAACTCGCAAATGATACAATGATTAAAGTTATAGATAATTCAAGACCAACTACCTGTGGATGTGGGTATGTGCAAGCAGGTAATATATGGACCCAAATGTCAGAGACAAGAGTCAAAGGAACCTGGATAGAAAGGTTAGGCTTCCTTCCACTGATAATCTCCATCATGAACATTACAACGTTGTAAACATCAACCTGCTTCGTAGCAATCTATCCATTAAAATATTCTGGAGGCATGTACCCCAATGTCCCAACTACCTGGATAGATACTTGACTCTTTTGACAAATGTTCTTTGCTATGGACTTATAGTCCTATTCTTGAATTGATTGTAAATTCTTAAGAGCCACGGTGCAATATTGTGTTCAAGTGGATAAGGGGCCTTCTGCAAAAAGTCTTGCATGACTGCTTCGATAGGCCAGAACCACCATTGTCTAGAGTATGGTGGGGTTGAAGTGCACAAGTCAACAAAGGGACCTCATATTCTTCAGAGAGGACAACAACTTCGCCTACTTATCACTCTTAAAGGGCCCTCTCCCCTTCATTTAAAAAAAGAATCAATGTTTTGTCTCAACTATATTTTCTCTACTGCCGATTTCAATGGTTTATTGGTGTTGACAATTTTCGTAAAACACTTTTTTTGAATCCTATGTGGAAGTATTTTCTCTTAGAACGTACTCATAGCCTGTTGTACAAGTGATATACATTAAATGTCCCGTAAATATAGATATACTTAAATGTTATTATTGATATTAATATTATTAATAATATTATATAAGAATATTTAAATTAGTATTCAAATTAATAATACATCATAATAATAATAATTTAATTTAATAAAATTAGAAAATATAAATTGATTTCTTGTTAAATGAGTTACGTGTCACAGAAAGAAAAGAAAACGGTTCCAAAAAATTGAATGATTTATTTTAAAACAAGTAAGAAATAGTAAATTAATAAAATAATATAAATCATGTTTTAAATTCACTAAAAACAATATGATAGAATATAATATAAAAAGATAACAAGTAGTTTCAAATGAGACTCTTTGGAAAGTTTTAGGCTTCATTAATATCACAATTTTGACAACTGGGCTCTTCAGAATAGAAGTGCCTTAAAGATTTTTGAAGGTGTTGAATCCATATATGTAGTAAAAAAAACAAGTTTAAACAACACAAATCAAGATTTGGCCATCACAATTGGGGCCCGATTCCCACCAGAAATCCACCAAAAACTCCAAAATATCAAACTTAAAAACTACTCCTAAAAAATATCAATCTAACTAAATACAAATCTTCTTTGATTTAATTATTTTTATATAAAAAATTCATCACTCTGGATCTCTGGCCTTGCAAGGATTTCTCTTTCCAATTTCTCACTTGACAAATCCAAAAGTCTCTGCATAGCAAGAAAATCTGCTGCCTGCAGTAACATAATATAAAGCATATCAACCAGCATTCAATTACATTACTTATTGACTTTTAAAAAGATAATACTTCACATTATTTTTATGATAACATTACCTTTATCATATCCCGCAGTGTTGATATGTCCACGCTGATAAAATTCTCATCCCACTCTTTAATTTCACGTGAGGTTTGAGTTGAGTTGCGTAAATGATAGTCATAGTATTGGATCACCTTTTCCAATATTGGAGTGGATACATAAACAGGCACAGTTGCATGAGATATATCGATGAATTCTGCCCTATTTTTTATCACCTTCAACTCCATTGCAATTTCTCTACCCACCCGAATAATTTCTCCGTCAGACGTTTCCAGTGCCATTGTGTTGACCATATCGTTTTCCATTGATCGTTCCACTTAAACCAACTCAGGTCCTGTGTCCGAAGTCAAAGGGTAGAAATAAAAATCAACATCCCAAGTCAAAGGGTAGAAATAAAAATTAACGCCAGCTATTAATGTGCAGTTGACAAGAAATATAAAACATTTAGAAATGGGTAATATACATATATATATATCAAAGTTTTTTCACCGACCTTTTAATGAGTGTGTGCATTGAACCAATTTATGACTAGTTTAGAGTCACCAAATCTCTGCAGTTGCTCACATCTTTTCGCAAGGGAAAAAATAAGAAGTCTAAGGCTATTAAGTTATGCATATTTATTTGTGCCTCTCAGTCAATAAGAGGTTTTAATTTATCGACTCAGTTAATGGATCCTTATTTGGAATGTGGGACTTTGCTTTGCATTGTCAACCTGTACATTATAAGACTCTAAGGCCTCTCAATGGAGTCTCATGTCCTTCCCAGTCTGCGGGTTTCAATAGTTCATGTTTTGTGGACACTCAATTGGTTTGTAGCAGTTTGAGGTTTGTGGTTTCTCTTTTGGTTCTTGAATTTGTTGAAGAACAACTCACTGTTACTTTTGCTATGTTTGAAAACAGCTCATTGGTGACTTTGTTATCGATCGCCCACTGACAAATTTTTTGATGCTCACTCAATGATGAAAATGCCCACCGGCTGCTTCGCTGATGTTGTCGAGACTTTCAGTCTAACAACCACTGTCAATTTCATTGACATTTTCCCCTGGCAATGTAACCAAGTTGTAAGCTACGTGAAAGATTTCAATTTTCATACCAACACAGGAAGATTCAAATTAGTAACATGGAAATAGGGTCATAAATACATATGATTCCCTTCGTACCCCTTTCACCCGATTCTACAAAACTAAATGCATCCTTTAATTTTGCAAGAATATCCTTCAGAATCAGCGTCTCCAGCTTCCATGTTAAAAACTCTTTCATAGCTTCAAAATGTATCTTCTGCATTTCCATAAAAATATTGAATGAACGATGCTCAAAATCATTATGAAAGGCTTTATATGCCTCCTTGTACTCTTTACTTTCTGATAAAACGACTAATTGCTTCATTAAATATAGTCTTCCCATAGCCCTGTTTAAATGTCGATAAGACTACTCATATAAATTCAACAATTAGACAAAACTATTGAATAAGTCAGATTCACTAAACACACAGCTTATAATCACCCATCGCAGTTTTTGAAAATAGCTCTGCTTGGACTTTGAATACAGTTGCCGAGAGCAGCAACAGCCACATTTGAGAGACTCAAACCAAAATCCAATCGTTCGTGAATGGTTGCATAACTAGTGGCAACAGGGTAATGGCAATGAAGTTGGTTGACAATTATGTTGTGGGATCCAACTACCGAAGACATTCTTCTAACATTCAATCCAACACTGTAGACCAGTGCAGAGTGGAAATTGGGGGAGTTTTTATAAAAATAAAACACCTTACCACCTAATAAAAAAAAATATTTATTAATACTTATTGGTGAATAAGATTTGAATTTTGTACATTTACATTGGAACATGCTCCACTACTAGCGATTTCTTTGCTGAAAAAAAACTAGTGTATATTACGATCCTAATTTGGGTTAAATTTCTCAGATCCTAATTTGGGTTAAACTCACCAGACTGTTACTATCTTACTGGAGCGCTGCTTGCTAAGGGAATCAAAAGTAGAGTTGGTAGTTGGCTCCGAGTTTACATGCACCGAAATATGCGTGGATGTTGATCTAGAAAAGGGGCAATCAAAAGTGGAGTTGGTAGCTGACTCGCAGTTTACATGCACCAAAATATGCGTGGATGTCGATTTAGAAAAGATCTAGAAAAGGGGCTTCCTTCTATGATTAATATCACAACAGGGGAGTGGACACATCACCAAACCCTAGATTACGTGAAAATATAATTCAAATGTTTTTTATGTCATAAATAC
Organism: Pinus tabuliformis; assembly: GCA_031772625.1. Taxonomy (NCBI): domain Eukaryota; kingdom Viridiplantae; phylum Streptophyta; class Pinopsida; order Pinales; family Pinaceae; genus Pinus; species Pinus tabuliformis. Next base: position 701,297,251 of record CM062813.1, read on the forward strand.
CATCACTTTGCTAAATGTTGTCGTATGTCACGACTACGACCACTTTGCTAGAGAATGTTGCAAGACTCCTAGAAGAAAAGGGCCAAAAACTACAACAGATCAAGGATAACAATGGCAGATACAAAGAAAAGAAGGAAATAAATTGACATCGGCACCATATGCAAACACCCAAAACAAAAACGAAGCCTCCACATCTATAAACCACTTTGAGGTTATTCAAAATCATGAATAAGTTGGTCAAGAGGATCCAAAGCCTAACTCAAAATGCGGAGTAAAGAAATGAAGAATATAAAGAAAAGGAAATATTAAAGGGATATGCTCCAATTGCAAGCTTCAAGTTAGATCACATAATCTGGACAGGATTTAAGAAAATAGGTATATAGTTAAAGAAGGTTAAGAAAGGCTAATTGGCAATCTCCCACAACCGCTTAATTTGGATAACATGTGGGGTAAATTTTGGAATAAAGATGGTTTTCCCAAAGTTAACCTAGGAACTAGTGCATGGAAAAATTTCACTGGCAGAAAATCTATTAAAAAAGAACTATTCGTTGTACTCTTTACTTTCTGATAAAACGTCTAATTGCTTCATTAACTACAGTCTTCCCATATCCCTGTTTAAATGCCAATAAGACTACTCTTATAAATTCAACATTAGGCAAAATTGTTGAATAAGTCAGATGCACTAAACACACGGAGCTTATAATCACCCATCGTAGTTTTCGAAAACAGCTCTGCTAGATTGTGTAATCAGTTCTTAGATTGATGTAGTCGCGGAAGAACCCGTGTTAAGGTTGAAATGCTTTAGCTGTACTGTATATAATAAATATGTGTTTTGTGGGTTTCTACGTGTCTGTGTATCAAGTCTTTCACTTATGTTATATATGTGTGTGGGAGGATTGAAATCCCAATTGTAAATTCATGTTGATCGACCATCGATCACGGAAGGATCGATGGCGATCCAAAGATCTCGTGTTTGTATGAATGTTATGTGTGTTAACGGAGAGTGGCAGAGTAACTGTGTTTTAGGTGAGAATCCATCAAAGGCGACGAACTACATTTACACAGAGAAACGATGAAAACCCCTTAGCGGATCCCTAAAGCGGACTCTAAATATTATAAATCATGGCATATACCCTTTTCAGGTCTGGAATGCATATCGGGTCGGTACATTGAGCCGATCAGAATGGGCCTTTTAAATGTAGTGATAGCGATATGCAATTAAATTACAACTGTCAGATCGGAAGGCAGATCGACGGTGCGGATGTAATCGCTAATCGCAATTGGGGACTTAAAAGAAAGCAAGAGTGTGATCAATGCCGACGGCCCACGAGCGAATATGGTGATTTCACCGATAAACCAATTGGCGATCAGAGGTGTCCGTAGCTGAGTATCGGAGGTCAAGGGTGGAGCGACATTGAGGAGCGACAAAAGGAACAGACCCGCCGATATATATAGAGGCGGGTGTATTATTTTTGAACTTCGTATATGTGAATCGGAGCTGGATTTACATGATTTCCCATGTATTTTGTATTATGTGTGGCTGCGGGGTTAAGGCTTGAACCCGATAGTTATATTGGCTCTGATTCTAATGTAAGTCCGCGATTATAATTTAAAAGGCTTAAAGCCTAGAATGCTTTCGATAAGGCTTTGTGGGCCCATAACCCACAGGCCTCATAATTGATTTGTTTAGGGAAAGGGATTTTGACTTACCCCAAAGATCTCTTTTCATCTAGTGGTATTATAGCAGAAGACGATTCTACGTGAAGGACTGCAAGCAGAAGTGAAAGGAGGTATAGTTGTTTAAAATTGGAGAGTTTGTGGTCTTATTGTCATGCAAATAGTGGCAGCAGAAGGTGAGATGACTTGCAGCAAACCTAGAGCAAGGTGTGCACATATGATTCCAAAGGAGAGAACCAAAAGGATGTCGAACGACCGAGTGAGGAGTGCTTGGTGGGGTATCATGTAACAGAGGAAGACTACTACTACAGAGGTTTGGTTGCAGCTCATAGAAGACCATGAAGGCAGTTCCATTGAAGAAATGTAGTGGGTAGAATTGCTAAGGACAAGGAGAAGCATATGACCAGGAGGTCATAAATTTTTGTCCCTCGGGAATCTGATGCAGGAGCATCTAACCCCCCCTTAATCAAAGAGGACTCCGAAGTGGAGTAAAGAGAGGACAGCATGGACCATGGAGAAAAACATGGGAAAATCTGTTTTAAAACAGATTTAAAGATGGAAGCGATAAATCTCAAAGACTTGATCTAAATGTAATCTGCCAAGTGTTGTATGCATGCATGTAATGAGATCTTTAAGGGCTTTTTGTTATAGGGTTGATCGGATCCTTCCGTGATCCGATCCAACAATGCTTCCTTATATATATAGAGGGAAACACAGAGTGACATGAATAGATTGTGTAATCAATGCTTAGACTGATGTAATCGGGGAAGAACCCGTGTTAAGGTTGAAATGCTTTAGTTGTACTATATATAATGCTTTACATGTCTCTGTATTAAGTCTTTCACTTATGTTATATATGTGTGCGAGAAGATTGAAATCCCAATTGTAAATGCATGTTGATCGACCATCGATCACTGAAGGATGGATGGCGATCCAAATATCTTGTGTTTATAAGAATGTTATGTGTGTTAACGAAGAGTGGCAGAGTAACTGTGTTTTAGGCGAGAACCCATCAAAGGCGACGAACTCCATTTACACAGGGAAACGGCGAAAACCCCTTAGCGGATCCATAAAGCGGACCTGAAATATTATAAATCATGGCCTATACCCTTATCGGGTCCGGAATGCATATCGGGTCGGCGCATTGAGCCGGTCGAAACAATCCTTTGAAATGTAGCGATAGCGATATGTGAATAAATCGCAACTGTCGGATCAGAAGGTAGATCAGCGGTGCAGATCTAATCGCTAATCGCAATCAGGGACTTAAGAGATAGTGGGAGTGTTATGAACGCCGACGGCCGACGAGCGAATATGGCGATATTGTCGATAAACCAATCGGCGATCGGAGGTGTCGGTAGTTGGGTATCAGAGTGGTGCTAAGGAGCGACAAAAGGAATGGACCCACCGATATATATAGAGGCGGGTGTATTATTTTTGAAGTTCGTATATGTGAACCGGAGCGGGATTTACATGGTTTCCTGTGTATTTTGTATTATGTGTGGTTGTGGGGTTAAGGCTTGAACCCGATAGTTATATTAGCTCTGATTCTAATGTAAGTCCGCGATTATAGTTTAAAAGGCTTAAAGCCTAGACCGCTTCCGGTAAGGCTTTGTGGGCCCATAACCCACACGCCTCATAATTGATTTGTTTAGGGAAAGGGATTTTGACTTACCCCAAAGATCTCTTTTCATCAAACAACCCTTTGAAGATGAAACTTGTTTATTGCTAAATTGTTCCAAATATGATAAACTTTCAGTCCAAAGGGTTGAATGCTTTGCGTAATTTTCTAGCAAACATATAGGAAGCTTTCCCAATGAACTATAGTTTGTTTTAGATATGAAAAAACTTTCAGTACAAAGGGTTGAATGCTTTGTTGAATTGAATTTCTAGAAAACATAGAGGAAGATTTTTCAAGGAGTTGTTAGAAAAAAAAAACATTTTTCTAGCACAAGCAGAGATGAAGAGTTTATAAATGTATTGATATACAAGGAAATTTGAGCGATATATATTTGTATTTACATAAGATATCTTATACAACTAAATATAACAAGATAAATTTCATGGACTCTATTTTTATGATGTCCCATAAATATGTTTGAGCTCTTAAAGGATGGAAATAAAAGTTATGTTTCATTTAATTTCAAATTCATTTGCTCAACCAGATTCTTGGGTCATTTCTACTTCTGCCACATTTCCTCTCTGTACATACTACTACCAAAATAGAATCTGTAACCTATTTAAATATTTCCTCTGACAAAGAGACTTCGACGAGTAATTTAAATGCATAGTCCTCAAAAGCCATGTCAAAGTCACATCAAAGTCCTGCTTCCTCTTCAAAACAATGTGTACACTAATTTCTTCAATTTACATTTTGAGTTATTTGTTATTTATATTTTCATAGAATGAATTAAATTGATGAAATGTTCGTGATTTGTGTTTATAGAATCCAAATGTAGACTTGATTGACATAGTCTTCACTGTTGGACAGAGAAAAGCTTGTAATTTGTTTATAAAGGATCCTTCTATTAGTATAGTTTTGTGCAAGTTGAAGTATACACTGGTAATCTTTATTGTATCTTCAGCAATTTTGGTTTGTGTGCTTCGATACAAAATGATATTATGCAATCATAAAAGGAGTAAATTTGTTGATCGGTGATGTAGAAAAAAAATTGGTGATGCGTTTGTTTTCATGCATACTTTAAATTAATATGGTTTACTTTGATGAAAAGAAACCAAACGACATGGAGATCCTATGACAATTGTCCTTGAAAGCACAGGCAACAGTGGCTTTGTTCAAGTCAGCAAAAATCATTTTAGAGTTTCAATTACTATGAAGGAAGGGAGGTTCTCTAATTGAGTGAAATTGCTCGGTATGATCCTACTTTCATATTCTCAATCGGAATCAAGTACCTGCATATTTTTCAGGAGGAAGTGGGAGAGTAATCAGGATGGAATCATCCCCCGCAAGATGATGAAGGCAATAATCTAGTGATTGATTCAATTTCTAGACACTCCTTATTACCCTACAAGGACTACAAGGATAGCTACTACGAGAAAAAAGAAATTGGTTGCTAATCATGTGAATAAGCCCACTCCCTATGGAATATAATCGTAAAAATGTTTCATTTCGCTGTTAGAAATATCATGGAATGGTTTGAAGTTCCACACACTCCTTTCTACCTGGAACTTCATTCCAAGCCTGGTTTTGGCTGATGTTACAACTTGTATGATGTTGTACTGACACAATAGTAATGCTTTGTAAGAAACCCTTTTCCAAGCCAGGATAATACATGTTTCTGTTTTATACATATTAACTCACTCTAGAATGAGATCTTGTTAGAAGAGTAATATGGATACTAAGTCCAAAATCAATTAATAAAGCTACCTTTGTAACAAACGAAACCAATATAATCAAGCATAGTTCAAAACTAATATAAGGAGATATAGATATGCATCTGTAATATTTTCTATATGGATACTAAGTTCAAAATTGATCAGTAAAGATAACTTTTGTTTATTGCCTTCTGTAACAAAAGAAACTTATATAATCACTCTTAATTTGAAATATTTAACTTTACAGTCTTGATTTGAATAAAAAGGACTTGGCATGGGTCTTTGAGAAGCCAGACACATCATTTTTGTCAATATTTACCAAAGTTCACATACAAATAGCATTTTTTTAAATAACAACCTCCATAAGATGATAGCTTCGTGGAAGGAAAACATAAATTCTTCCACATATTCTAAAACCTAAATTCTTCCTAATATTTTATGTTAGGATATGCATGTAAGTAATTTGTGTTGAAATAACTTATAGTATTGTATGTTAGGATATGTATGAAAGTTATTTGTGTTGAAATAACAGATAGAATTTGGATAAAGGATTATTCGCAATAAATGTCTCTACACTAGAAAAGGGTATGATTTGAGTTTAAAAGAAATGTTATCTGAAACATGTCTATTCTAGGTATTCAAGATAGTCCAAAAATGTTGAACTTTTAGTCACTTGAAAGCCTTTACCTACCTTTAACAAGATTACCTAAAAATTGTAGATTCAAAAAGACAAATCCTTATTAGGTGGTTGATGCAAACATAATAGGAAGTGCACAAGTCGTCAATAAGAAGAAATACAATTAACAACTGCATTGATCATTTTTTAGTGTTATGCATCCATGCAATAGATATCTAAAATATATCATTATACTAATTCATATGTGCTTCACAACATTGAAAAATCTAGTAGTTGTTAATAATACCTCAAAAAACTACAAAATTAAGGGAATTAAATAATACTCAAAATGTTGTATAAACATACCCATGGGGCATACAACAAACAATGCCAAGGTGTTATGTTAAGGCGCTTTGTGTTGTAAAGGTCACTGGTTCTCAACTGGAAGCGAAGGACTCGCAAACATATGATTATGATGATGATGTTAAGCGTGTTTTTAGGTTGTTGAATATTTTTGTATATTGCAAAATCCTCACAGATATAGTATAACCTCCCTTCCTTCTAGTGTGACAAGAAGGTACATCCCACGATTTGTCTGGTCTCATTCTTGCAGCATCATATCATTTAATATACATTAAATCTTTTGTTTTCATCAATGAATGTGTAAATTTTTGGATTTTGAAACTGCTTGTTGAGGTTTACTAATATTCTATGCAATATTGACAATCTGCTCGTCTTCTGTTTCTTATTTGGTTCAAAATTGAAGAGCTCCAATTTAGTGACTTGAAGTGGAATGGACTCTTGTAAACTCCTATTGACTGAACAAGATAGGTTATGGGTTTTCATGTAGGTTGAACTATAACAAAAGTATATCACCCATTTACAATTAAAACTTGGAATAAGACAGCCAAGGACATGAAATTGCGAGCACCAGTAGCCCATAGGCTTTGAATAGAAGCATTCCATGAACTTGGGCCCTTGGTGTCCAATGCGATGGAACTTCCCCAGCAAACCACGAGCAGTGGGAATAATACATCTCCAAACCGTGAACCACAAACACTAGCCGCAAACATCCAAGAACCATGAGCTATCAAGAACCAAAAGAGAAACCACGAACCTCAAACTGCTACAAGCTAATGGAGCATCCACAAACCATGAACTATTGAGAGGCCTTAGAGTCTCACAATGCACAAGCTGACAATGCAAAGAAAAGTCCCACATTCCAAATAACGAGCCACTAACTGAGTTGATAAATTACAACCTCTTATTGACCGAGAGGAAGCAGAGCATTGTTTGTGAGAGTGGGACCATTACTGAAATCCTTAGAGGCCAGGGGAGACCCGAGAGACACTATGTGAGTGTGAGAGGATGGAAATTCCTAGACCAAAGGAGGATGGCTACATTGACCCTCCAATTTCGAGAATTCCAATGCATACTAAGATATAGGCCAACTAAAGAGTGTTTGGATGCAATCAGGAGTGCAGGCATGGCGACCATAAACAAGCGAGAGAGAAACACCAAGCATAAATAACATCAATAATACATTTTCAGAACTGCTCATAGGGTCCGAATACAGGCTTAAAGAAGGACACATATGCGCCATGACGCCATCTTCATCCATCTCCATCAACGTAAGCCTCCTCGTGTAATAATAAGGTGACATGATGAACCAATGAGGGATGACGTACGATAACAGGAGCAAGTAAATGATTCCATCTCGCGAGTATAAATATGAGTGTGCCAGCCTGTATGAGGTTTGAAGCTATGGTCCAAGTGGCCACCTGATCCACCTATGTTCAACGTGACAAGGACAGTTGTCTGGATCCAACACCCATTGTGGGGATTCTTAATATTAACGTTAATGTTATTAATATAATTGATATTCATAATAACATTAATATATTATAATAATGCCCCTAGTTCATGGAATGCTTCTATTCAAAGCTGTGAAACCTGCCCCTTCTGGTTTGTTGGGGTATTTGGTTAGGAAGGAACCAAAATATTTTTCTAGACAAGGTATCAAACTGGAATTTTACATGTTCCAACATAGTGGCACTTTATAACTTGATCCCTGAGGATGAACTAAAACAGAATCATTGGAACATTAACGTAGAAATCATCGATAAGGCTTTCCCTTTGGCGTATTTTGATGGATTTGCTCAACAAGGTGGTTGTGGTAGAGGAGAAGTTTTTTATTTAAATGAAGATCATTATTACAAGATGAATTTGGGTTTAGGGAGAGGCACAAATACCTATGCATAACTTAATAGCCTTAAACTTTTTATTTTTTCCCTTGAGAAAAGATGTCAGGAACTGCATCTATTTGGTGACTCTAAACTAGTCAGAAATTGGTTCAATGCACACACTCAGAAATGTGCTGGAAGAAGTTATTACAATAAAATAACATTTTGACTATGTAATTTGTCATCATATCTACAGGGAAAGGAACCAGATTCCTGACAGTTTATCTAAAGAAGCAGCACAACAAGTTGCTATTAGAGATATAGTTCATGAGAAAATTTGGTAAAATACAAAGGAACATATGAACTACTATAGTATGGAAATAAATCCTATGGTTATATATGAGGAATACAAACGTTGATATAAGTCCATATCAGTCTCCGAAAGACAATTGACATGTAGGATAAATATGAGTTTGCAAAACCTAGAAATTGGAACAAGAAGGTGGGAACAAATGGAAAAAATAGAACACACGTGTCTCTTATGTAATGAACAACCCTTTGAAGATTAAACTTGTTTGCTACTAAATTGTTCCAAATATCACAAACATTCAGTCCTAAGGGTTGAATGCTTTGTTGAAATTTCTAGAAAATATATAGGAAGCTTTCCAAATCAACTGTAGTTTCTTTTAGGTATGAAAAACTTTCAGTACAAAGGGTTGAATACTTTGTTGAATGGAATTTCTAGCAAACATGTCAGAAGATTTTTCAAGGAGTTGTTAGAATATAGAAAAAAATCATTTTTCTAGCACAAGAAGAGATGAAAAGTTTATAAATGTATTGATATACAAGGAAATTTGAGCGATATATATTTGTATTTACATCACATATCTTATACATTAACTAAATATAAGAAGATAAATTTCATGGACTCTATTTTTGTGATGTCTCATAAATCTGTTTGAGTTCTTCGAGGATGGTAATAAAAGTTATGTTTTATTTAATTTCAAATTCTTTTTCTCAACTAGATTCTTGGGTAATTTCTCCTTCTGCCACACTTCCTCTCTGTACATACTACTTCCAAAATATAATCTGTAACCTATTTAAATATTTCCTCTGACAAAGAGAATTCGCCAAGTAATTTAAATGCATAGTCCTCAAAAGCCATGTCAAAGTCACGTCAAAGTCCTGCTTCCTCTTCAAAACAATGTGTACACTAATTTCTTTGATTTACATTTTGATTTATTTGTTATTTATATTTTGATAGAATTAATTAAGTTGATGAAATGTTCGTGATTTTTGTTTATAGAAACCAAATGTAGACTTAATTGACATAGTCTTCACTGTTGGACAGAGAAAAACTTGCAATCTGTTTATAAAGGATCCCTCTATTAGTACATTTTTGTGCAAGTTGAAGTATACACTCGTAATCTTTATTGTATCTTCAATGATTTTGGTTTGTCTACATCAAGACAAAATGATTTATGCAATCACAAAAAGAGTTCATTTGTTGATCATTGATGTAGCAAATATTTTGGTGATGCATTTGTTCCTCCATACTTTAAATTAATATGGTTTATTCTAATGAAATGAAACCAAATGACATGGAGATAATATGACAATTGTCCTTGAAATCACATGCAACAATGGCTTTTTTCAGGTAAGCGGAAATCATTTTAGAGTTTCAATTACTATGAAGGAAGGGAGGTTCTCTAATTGAGTGAAATGGCTCAATATGCTCCTACTTTCATATTCTCAATCGGAATCAAGAACCTGCATATTATCCAAGAGCAAGCAGGAGAGTAATGAGGATGTAATCAGCCCCCCTAAGATGATGAAGGCAATAATCTGGTGATTGATTCAATTTCTAGACACTCCTTATTACCCTACAAGGATAGCTACTACGAGAAAAAAGAAGTCAGCTTCTAATCATGTGAATAAGCCCACTCCCTATGAAATACCATGGTAAAAAAGTTTCATTTCGCTGTTAGAAATATCATGGAATGGTTTGAATTTCCACACACTCCTCTCTACCTGGAAGTTCTTTTCAAGCATGGTTTTGATTGATGTTACAACTTGTATGATGTTGTACTGACAAAATAGTAATGCATTGTAAGAATCTCTTTTCCAAGCCAGGATAAGACATGTTTTTGTTTTATACATATTAACTCACTCTAGAATGAGATCTTGTTAGAAGAGTAAAATGGATGCTAAGTCCAAAATCGGTCAGTAAAGCTACCTTTGTAACAAGATGAACCAATATAATCAGGCATAATTCAAAACTATTATAAGGAGATATAGATATGCATCTGTAACAATTTCTATATGGATACTGAGTTCAAAATCGATCAGTAAAGATACCTTTTTTTTATTTCCTTTTGTAAAAAAAGAAACCAATATAATCACTCATAATTCAAAATTATTATAAAGAGATCCAACTATGCATCTATAACATTTTCTCAATTCCTTTGATCAAGTGTAATATTTAACTTTACAGTCTTGATTTGAATAAAAAGGACTTGGCATGGGTCTTTGAGAAGCCAGACACATCATTTTTGTCAATATTTACCAAAGTTCACATACAAACAACATTTTTTTAAATAAAAACCTCGATAAGCTACTAGATTCGTAAAAGGAAAACATAAATTCTTCGACATATTCTAAAACTGAAATTCCTCCTCATATTGTATGTTAGGATATGCATGTAAGTAATTTGTGTTGAAATAACTTATAGTATTATATGTTAGGATATGTATGCAATTAATTTGTGTTGAAATAACAAATAGAATTTGGATAAAGGATTATTCACAAAGAAATGTCTCTACACTAGAAAAGGGTATTGTTTGAGTTCAAAATGAAATTTTATCTGAAACATGTATATTCCAGGCATTCAAGATAGTCCAAAAATGTTGAACTTTTAGTCACTTGAAAGCCTTTACCTACCTTTAACAAGATTACATAAAATTTTTAGATTCAAAAAGACAAATCATTATTAGGCGGCTGATGCAAACATAATAGGAATTGTACAAGTCGCCAATAAGAAGAAATACAATTAACAATTGCACTGAGCATTTTTTTGTGTTATGCAACCATGCAACAAATGTCTAAAATATATCATTACACTAACTCATAGGTGCTTCATAACATTGAAAAATCTAGTTAGTTGTTAATAATACCTCAAAAAACTCCAAAATTAAGGGAATTAATTAATACTAAAAATGTTGTATAAACATACCCATGGGGCATACAACAAACAATGACAAGGTGTTATGTTAAGGAACGTTGTGTAGTAAAGGTCACTCGTTCTCAACTGGAAGGGAAGGACTCGCAGAGATATGATTATGATGATGATGTTAAGCATGTTTTTGGGTTGTTGAATATTTTTGTATATTGCAAAAGCCTCACAGATATAGTATAACCTTCCTTCCTTCTAGTGTGACAAGAAAGTACATCCCACGACTTGTCTGGTCTCATTCTTGCATCATCATATCATTTAATATACTTTAAATCTTTCGTTTTCATCAATGAATGTGTAAATTTTTGGATTTTGAAACTACTTGTTGAAGGTTACTAATATTTTATTCAATATTGACAATCTGCTCATCTTTTGTTTCTTATTTGGGTCAAAATTGAAGAGCTCCAATTTAGTGAGTTAAAGTGGAATGGACTCTTGTAAACGCCTATTGATTGAACAAGATAGGTTATGGGTTTTGATGTAGGTCGAACCATAACAAAATTATTTCACCCATTTACCATTAAAACATGAAATAAGACAGCCAAGGACATGAAATGTTGAGCAGCAATGGCCCATAGGCTTTGAATAGAAGCATTCCATGAACTCGGGCCCTTAGCATCCAGTGTGATGGAGCTTCCCCAGCAAACCACGAGCAACGGGAATAATACATTTCTGAACCGTGAACCACAAACACTAGCCACGAACATCCACAAACCATGAGCTATCAAGAACCAAAAGAGAAACCACGAACCTCAAACTGCTACAAGCCAATTGAGCATCCACAGACCATGAACTATTGAAACCCGCAGACTGGGAAGGATGGGAGACTCCATTAAGAGGCCTTAGAGTCTTATAATGCAAAGAAAAGTCCCACATTCCAAATAAGGAGCCACTGACTGAGTTGATAAATTACAACCTCTTATTGACCGAGAGGAAGAAACACATTGTTCATGAGAGTGGGACCATTACTGAAACCCTTAGAGTCTAGGGGAGACCCGAGAGCCACTATGTGAGTGTGAGAGGATGGAAATTGCTAGACCAAAGGAGGATGGCTACATTGACCCTCCAATTTCGAGAAGTCCAATGCATATTGAGATACAGGCAACTAAAGAGTGTGTGTATTCCATCCGAAGTGTAGGCATGGCGACCATAAACGAGCAAGAGAGAAACATTAAGCATACCTAACATCAATAATAAATCTTCAGAATTGGTCATCGGGTCTGGAGACAAGCTTAAAGAAGGATGCATACGAGCCATGACGCCATCTTCGGCCATCTGCATCAAAGTAAGCATTTTCATGCAATAATAAGGCGACATGATGAACCAATGAGGGACGATGTACGATAACCAAAGCAAGTAAATGATTCCATCTCGTGAGTATAAATATGAGCCTGTCGGCCTATATGAGGGTTGAATCTATGGGCCAAGTGGCCACCTCATCCACCTATGGTCAGCATGACAAGGACACTTGTCTAGAGCCAACACCCATTGTGGGGGTTCTTAATATTAACGTTAATGCTATTAATATCATTGATATTCATAACAACATTAGTATATCATAATAATGCCCCTAGTTCGTGGAATGCTTCTATTCAAAGCTCTGAAACCTACCCGTTCTGATTTGTTAGGGTATTTGGTTAGGAAGGAACCAAAATATTTTTCAAGATAAGGTATCAAACTGGAATCTTACATATTCCCACATAGTGGCACTTTATAACTTGATCCCTGAGGATGAACTGAAACAGAACCACTGGAACATTAACGCAGAAATCATCGGCAAGGCTTTCCCTTTGGCGTATTTTAATGGATTTGCTCAACAAGATGGTTGTGGTAGAGGAGCAGTTTTTTATTTAAATGAAGAACATTATTACAAGATGAAGTTGGGTTTAGGGAGAGGCACAAATAACTATGCATAACTTAATAGCCTTAGACTTCTTATTTTTTCCCTTGAGAAAGGATGTCAGCAACTAAAGATATTTGTTGACTCTAAACTAGTCATAAATTGGTTCAATGCACACAGTCAGAAATGTGCTAGAAACTATTACAATAAAATCACATTTTGACTATGTAATTTGTCGTCATATCTACAAGGAAAGGAACCAGATTTCCGACAGTCTATCTAAAGAAGCAGCGCATCAACATTTTGGTACTTGGATGACACAGGAACATATAGGACACGAGTTCTACCAATTTTATGGCAGTTATGACCACCAATTTTGATATATGCTCCTTTTGTAGCATCTACAACATGTATTTTTCAATATTTTATATAATGAAAATTAAGATTTTTCTTTGGGAAAACAAATATTGTTATTATTTTTATATTATTAACATTAATGTAATTAATAATATTGATCATTATTTTTATTATATTCTTTATGTTGATATTAATATTATTACTTAAATAATATTAAAGTTAATAGTATTAAAATCATTAATAATATATTAATTTTATTTAATATTATCAGTAATATTTTTATTAATATTAATAATTCGATTATATTATTATTAAAGATATTTAACATTATTAATGTTATAATTTAATATTAAATGTATTTATTAACATTGTAAACTAATATTAAAACAATAATTTAATAAAAAACAATGTGACATAGAATAAATAGTAAGAATGATCATAATTTCACATTATTATAATAATAATAATAGGATGATCATCATGTATGTTGGTCCTTAGAGAAGATTATCATAATGATTAATAAAAATGTAGTCCCACTAAGCTTACAAAAATAAAAACTTAATTTGACATAGAATAAATAGTAAGAATGATCATCATTTCACATTATTATAATAATAATAATAGGATGATCATCATGTATGTCGGTCCTTAAAGAAGATTATCATAATGATGATAATAAAAATGTAGTCCGGCCAAGCTTACAAAAATAAAAAATTAATTTGACATAGAATAAATAGTAAGAATGATTTCACATTATAATAATAATAATACGATGATGCGGTCCTTAAATAAGTTTATCGTAATGATAATAATAAAAATGTAGTCCCACCAAGGTTACAAAAATAAAAACTTAATTTGACATAGAATAAATAGTAACAATAGTCATAATTTCACATTATTATAATAATAATTGGATGATCATCATGTATGTCGATCTTTAAGAAGATTATCATTAAAAATGTAGTGCTACCAAACTTACAAAAATAAAACTTAATTTGACATAAAATAAATAATAAGAATGATCATAACATGTGAGTGAAAAAACTCTGATATATATATATATATATATATATATATATTATCCATTTCTAAATGTTATATTTCTCTCTCAACTGCACATTAATATCTGAGTTCAGCTCGTGTTAATTTGTATTTCTACCCTTTGACTTGGGACGTTAATTTTTATTTCTACCCTTTGACATAAGTAATTGTGAAATATTGTCTTTTTAAAAGTCAATAAGTAATGTAATTGAATGCCGGTTGATATGCTTTATATTATGTTATCGCAGGCAGCAGATTTTCTTGCCATGCAAAATCTTTTGGATTTCTCAAGTGAGAAATTGGAAAGAGAAATCCTTGCAAGGCCAGAGGTCGAGATATATTTTTAATTAGTGATGATTTTTTATATAAAAATAACTAAATCAAAGAAAATCTGTATCTGTATTTAGTTAGTTTGAAATTTTTAGGAGTAGTTTTTAAGTTTAATATTTTGGAGTTTTTGGTGAATTTCTGGCGAAAATTTTTATGGTCAAAACTTGATTTGTGTTGTTTAAACTCATTTTTTACTGCATATATGGATTCAACACCCTCAAAAATCTTTAAGGCACTTCTATTGGGAAGAGCCCAATTGTCAAACTTGTGATTTAATGAAGCTGAAAACTTTCCAAAAAATCGCACTTAAAACTACTCTTTATTTTTATATCATTCCTTTTATATTATATTCCATCATATTGTTTTTACTGAATTTTAAAACATGATTTATACTATTTTATAAAACTGCAAATTATATTATTATATAATTATGATTGTTTTATCTTATAAAATTATTTATATTTATTAGTTTCTTTTCATCTATAAATTAAATTTAGATAAATATCAAAATTTTCAATAATGTTGTTATTTATAATAACTTCAAACAATAAATATCAAAATGTTAATTTAAGTTCTTATTCACAAATTTTAGGAAATGATTTATTTTATTTAATTAATTTACTGTTTCTTACTTGTTTTGAAAATTATGTATAAATCATTCAATTTTTTGGAACTGTTTTCTTTTCTTTCATTCTTTTCTCCCACACATAACTCATTTTATGTATATCTATATTTACAGAACATTTAATTTATATGATCGTCTAGTGATGTAAACTTAAAGTTGTAATAAAATTCAAAACTTTTTTTTTAATTTCCATTAAGTCAATTTGTTTTCTTCTCCATGGACTCTAGCATGAGCATAATGGTACTTTGCATAATGTTTTGATTGCCTCTCCCTCCATAAATAATCACTGAGATTTTCGAATTGCCAACGATGTAGCTGCTTTTGTTTTGAATGTCCTAGATTTTCCTAATGTGTACACTGTTGTAGGTGATATGGGCGACATCAGTGAGGTTTGGGATTGCAAATTTCCATACTTTAGTGGAGAATGAACATAGTTGAAAAACAGGATAGGTATTTTCTTTGGATTTTCTCATAATATCCATTGGGAAAGCCCATGAATAGTTTTTTTTTTTAATAGATTTTTTGCAGGTAAAATTTTCCCATGCACTAGTTCCCAGCAGAAAATGTTAACTTTGGGAAAACCATCTTTATTCCAGATTTTAACTTTGGGAAAACCATCTTTATTCCAGATTTTACCCCACATGTTATCCAAGTTAACGAGTTGTGGGAGATTGCCAATTAGCCTTTCTTAACCTTCTTTAACTATATACCTATTTTCTTAAATTTTGTCCACGTTATGTGATCTAACTTGAAACCTATTTTCTTAAATCTTGTCCAAGTTATGTGATCTAACTTGAAGCTTTTAATTGGAGCATATCCCTTTAATATTTCCTTTTATTTATATTCTTTATTTCCTTACTCCCCATTTTGGGTTAGGCTTTGGATCTTCTTGACCAACATCTTCATGATTTTGAACAACTTCAAAGTGGTTTACGGATGTGGAGGCACCGTTTTTGTTTTGGGTGTTTGCATATGGTGACAATGTCAATTTATTTCCTTCTTTTCTTAGCATCTACCATTGTTATCATTGATATATTGTAATTTTTGGCCCTTTTCTTCTGAGAGTCTTGGAACATTTTCTAGCAAGAGTGGTGTATTCGTGACATAAAAAACATTTAGCAAAGTGATGGTATTCATCACATAAACATCATTTGAATGATATGTGCTCGTAATCTAGGGTTTGGTGACGTATCCACTCCCTTGTTGTGATATTAATCATAGAAGGAAGCCCCTTTTCTAGATCTTTTCTAAATCGACATCCACATATATTTTGGTGCATGTAAACTCTGAGTCAACTACCAACTCCACTTTTGATTGCCCCTTTTCTAGATCAACATCCAGGCATATTTTGGTGCATGTAAACTTGGAGTCATCTACCAACTCTACTATTCATTTCCCTTAGCAATCATCGCTCCAGTACAATACTAACAGTCTGGTGAGTTTAACCCAAATTAGGATTGTAATCAACACCAGTTTTTTTCAGCAAAGAAATCGCTAACAGTGAAGCACATTCAAATGTAAATGTACAAAATTCAAAACTTATTCACCAATAAAATATTAATAAATATATTTTTTTAATTAGATGATAAGGTGCTTTTTTTTAATAAGAACTTCCCCATTTTCCACTCTGCACTGGTCTACAGCATTGGATTGAATGTTAGAAGATTAAAATGTGTTTGGTAGTTGGATCCCACAACATAATTGTCAACCAACTTCATTGCCATTACCCTACTGCCACTCGTTATGCAACCATTCACGAACGATTGGGATTTGGTTTGAGTCTCTCAAATGTGGCGGTTGCTGCTCTCTACAACTGTATTCAAAGTCTAACCAAAGCTATTTTCGAAAACTGCGATGGGTGATTATAAGTTGTGTGTTTTTAGTGAATCGGACTTCTTTAATTGTTTTGCCTAATGTTGAATTTATACGAGTAGTCTTATCATCATTAATAGGGCTATGGGAAGACTGTAGTTAATGAAGCAATTAGACGTATAAAACCTTTCACAATGATTTTAACGTATAAAGACGTTCATTCGATATTTCTGTGGAAATGCAGAAGATACATTTTGAAGCTATGAAAGAGTTTTTAACACGGAAGCTGGAGACGCTGATTCCGAAGGATATTCATGAAAAATTAAAGGATGTATTTAGTTTTGTAGAATCGGGCGAAAGGGGTAAGAAGGGAATCATATGTATTTATGACCCTATTTCCATGTTACTAATTTGAAATCTTCTTGTGCTAGTATGACAATTTGAAATCTTCTTGTGCTAGTAGTGACATTGCCAGGCTTTTAAATTTGCTACTTTTATATCTGAATTCGTTGAGACTAAATCCTTTGCTTCATAATACAGTCCAACACATCCATACTAAGGATTTCCAGAATGATTTTTGCTCTACATTTCCGCAAGCTCCATTGTCTCCAAGCAAGAAGGTATATCATTTGTATCTGGTACAGTCATTCTTATGCCCGTTAGCAGCGAGGGCACCAGATCAGCACCATTCACAAGTCTAAAGCTATAAAGATTCTGCAATATGTATCAATTTCTTCCAAAGACAAATAATATTCTTATTTTTTTATTCAACTTTGGTATCTTCCTCGCTGTGGTTGAAGGTGACATGTCACTTGGTCATGGAAGAAACCCAGTGGTTTCTAAGTCTTTTTTTGATATCATATCATTTATTTTCTTTTATATTATCTGAATTCAGCTTTTTAACATATTTATTGGGAGTTAATAAGTTATTAATAAATATATATATATATCTATCTATATATATATATAATTATTAATAAATTAAATACAATTTATTTATACATTAAAATATCATATGTAAAAATTATTTATTAAAATTTAAATTTTAAAATAAAAAATTAATATATTGAAAAGTTATTTATTTATTCTTAACCTTTTTTATTTAATTATTATTATTAATAAATGGTTTAAGCATTCTTATTTTAAATTATTCAAAGTTAAAAATAGAAGAATGAAACTTACATTATCTAAATACTTTACAAATAAATTATAGAGTAAATATTGGAGTGTGTGAATTAAATGTTGCACTTTTTAAGAATATTAGAATTAAATTACAAAATTATTTTTTATGTAATTAATAAATTGTATAAATTATATTTTCTATTTAATTGTTATTATTATTTGAATCAAAATGACAAAGTTGGTATTTTTTTGGATAATGTATATTATTAATGATAAATTATAAAAATAGAATAACTCTACTACCTCAGCCTCACACACACACACACACACACACACACACATATATATATATGACTACTAAAGTCTATATTATTCTCTTTAGTGAGAAAAGGGCACCACAAGGGGAGCATTTGGTTTAGATAAATCCTTGCAGGTCTCAAAGGATCAAGAGACAGGAGAAGAGCCACAAACCCTCAATGTAGTGATTTTCATTGATTGAATAAACTATGGGTCGAATTTGTGAAGGCAAAGACGAATTGGAAGGAATTTAGAAGTTTGTACCCATATATTTCTAAATCAAACAAAGTCCAAGCTGTATCACTGTTATTGGGGGTGATTTTTACCATATTTCTAGGGCATGTTTGAGTTATATCGAAGGTTGAATTATTGCTTATTGGTTGTTGCATTTTTATAGAGGTTGTGGTTGAGATTGGGCACAATTCATTTGGCTCGAAATTCCATTCTGGTAGTCGCATGAATACTAAATTATAATCAGACTTTGGGATGCTCCACTACATAAAAGGGCTTCTTAGTATGGAGGAGTGAGGGTGCACTAAAAATAACTCATAATTTTCTTAGGTTGGAGATTGGAACCATATTCTTGAGGTTGCGGCCAACAGTAAGCTAAATTTTCACCTCATTTCCTCATTATTGAGTGAAAACATTGGTTAAATATTCCTTGTATAGGTGACCCACTATCGTATAAAGGCTGCGAAATACTCCAGAAAGTCAAACTAAGTTTTATTCCAAGTTTTGGGTGCATTCAAACTCTAAATCTGCATCTACAACAAGGTTGTGAAGAATAAACAAAGATCATATCATTATAATTGTGTTTCATAAACTATTATCCCTTACTTCCTCTTAAATTGCTTGGATTTGGGGTTATTGTTGCATTTGGTGTATTAGGCAATCATTTTCCACTGACTCTAAAAGAAAGAGATTATGTCCCAGAAAACCATTGAATCAAGCATAAACCAGCAAACCCAAAAAAAGTTTGACGAAATGCCAAACTCAAAATTTCAAACAAAATTTGTTAATTAACATGCAATTTAGATGCATAAGTAGACTAATTACTTTTGTAGTTTAAGATCACTTGTACAAAAGGTTGCGAGCACGTTTTAAGAAAAAGCACTTCCGCATAGGATTAACAAAAAGTGTTTGACAAAAGTTGTCAACACCAATAAACCATTGAAATCCGCAGAGGAGAAAATATAGTTGAGCCAAAACATTGATTCTTTTTTTAAATGGAGGGGAGAGGGCTCTTTAAGAGTAAGAAGTAGGTGAAGTTGTTGTCCTTTATGGAGAATACGGGGTCCCTTTGTTGACTTGTGCACTTCAATCCCACCATACTCTAGACAATGGTGGTTCTAGCCTATGGAAGCAGTTGTGCAAGAGTTTTTGCAGAAGGCCCCTTATCCACTTCAACACAATATTGCATCGTGGCTCTTAAGAATTTACAATCAATTCAAGAATAGGACTAGAAGTCGATAGCAGAGAACAATTGTCAAAAGAGTCAAATATCTATCTAGGTAGCTCGGAAACTGGGGTACATGCCTCTAGAATATTTTAATGGATATATTGCTACGAAGCAGGTCGATGTTTACAACGTTGTAATGTTGATGATGGAGATTGTCAATGTAAGGAAGCATAACCTTTGTATCTAGGTTTCATTGACTCTCGTCTCTGACGTTTGGGTCCATATATTACATGATTGCACATACCCATATCCACAGGTAGTTGGTCTGGAATTATCTATAACTTTAATCATTATATCATTTGTGAGTTGCTATTAGAGATATAGCTCAACGGAATATAAGTGACAAAATTTGGCAAAATACAAAGGAACATATGAACTACTATAGTATGGAAATAATTCCTATGGTTATATATGAGGAATACAAATGTTGACATAAGTCCATATCAGTCTCTGCAAGACGATTCGCATGTAGGATAAATATGAGTTTGTAAAACCTAGAAATTGGAACAAGAAGGTGGGAACAAGTGGAAAAAATAGAACACATGTGTCTTCTATGTGATGAACAATGATGCGGGAACATCTAACTCCCCCTTAATCAAAGAGGAATCCGAAGTGGAGCAAAGAGAGGAAAACATGGACCATGGAGAAAAACAAGGGAAACTTTGTTTTAAAACAGATTTAAAGATGGAAGCGATAAGTCTCAAAGACTTGATCTAAATGTAATCTGCCATGTCTTGTATGCATGCATGTAATGAGAGATATAAGGGCTTTTTTTTAGAGGGTTGTTCGGATCCTTCCATGATCAGATCCAACAATGCTTCCTTATATATATAGAGGGAAACATAGAGTGACATGAATAGATTGTGTAATCAGTGCTTAGAGTGATGTAGTCGAGGAAGAACCCGTGTTAAGGATGAAATGCTTTAGCCGTACTGTATATAATAAATATGTGTTTTGTGGGTTTCTCCATGTCTGTGTATTAATTCTTTCACTTCTGTTATATATGTGTGTGGGAGGATTGAAATCCTAATTGTAAATTCATGTTGATCAACCATCGATCACGGAAGGATCGATGGCGATCCAAAGATCTCGTGTTTGTATGAATGTTATGTGTGTTAACGGAGAGTGGCAGAGTAACTATGTTTTAGGTGAGAATCCATCAAAGACAGCGAACTCCATTTACACAGAGAAACTATGAAAACCCCTTAGCGGATCCGTAAAGCGGACCTGAAATATTATAAATCATGGCATATATCCTTATCAGGTTCAGAATGCATATCGGGTCGGTGCATTGAGCCGGTCGGAACAGGCCTTTGAAATGTAGCGATAGCGATATGCAATTAAATTACAATCGTCAGATCGGAAGGCAGATCGACGGTGCAGATCTAATCGCTAATCGCAATTGGGGACTTAAGAGATAGTGGGAGTGTGATCAATGCCGACGACCGACGAGCGAATATGGTGATAAAGCCGATAAACCAATTGGCGATCGGAGGTGTCCGTAGCCGAGTATCAGAGGTCAGGGGTGGAGCGACGTTGAGGAGCGACAAAAGGAACAGACCCGCCGATATATATAGAGGCGGGTGTATTATTTTTGAGCTCTGTATATGTGAATCGGACCAGGATTTACATGGTTTCCCATGTATTTTGTATTATGTGTGGCTGCGGGGTTAATGCTTGAAGCCGATATTTATATTGGCTCCGATTCTAATGTAAGTCCGCGATTATAATTTAAAAGTCTTAAAGCCTAGAACGCTTCTGATAAGGCTTTGTGGGCCCATAATCCATAGGCCTTGTAATTGATTTGTTTAGGGAAAGGGATTTTGACTTACCCCCAAGATCTCTTTTCATCAAGTGGTATTAGAGCAAAAGACGATTCTACGTGAAGAAGGAGTGCAAGCACAAGTGAAAGGAGGTATAATAGTTTGTGGTCTTACTGTCGTGCAGATAGAGGCAACAGAAGGTGAGATGACTTGTAGCAAACCTAGAGTGAGTTAATATGTATACAACAACAACATGTCTTATCCTGGCTTGGGAAAGAGATTCTTACTATGCATTACTATTGTGTCAGTACAACATCATACAAGTTGTAACATCAATCAAAACCATGCCTGAAAAGAACTTCCAGGTAGAGAAGAGTGTGTGGAACTTCAAACCATTCCATGATATTTCTAACAACCAAATGAAACATTTTTACCATTGTATTTCATAGTGAGTGGGCTTATTCACATGATTAGAAGCCGATTTCTTTTTTCTCGTAGTAGATATCATTGTAGTCCTTGTAGGGTAATAAGGAGTGTCTACAAATTGGATCAATCACCAGATTTTTACCTTCATCATCTTGTAGGGGCTGATTCCATCCTCATTACTCTCCCACTTCCTCATGGAAAATATGCAGTTGCTTGATATTAATTGAGAATATGAAAGTAGGAGCATACCGAGCCATTTCACTCAATTACAGAACCTCCCTTCCTTCATATTAATTGAAACTCTAAAATGATTCCTGCTGACTTGAACAAAGCCACTGTTTTCTCTGCTTTCAAGGACAATTGTCCTAGGACCACCATGTCATTTGGCTTCATTTCATCAAAATAAACCATATTAATTTAAAGTATGTAGGAAAACAAATGCATCACCAAAAAATTTGCTACATCAATGATAAACAAATTTACTCCTTTTATGATCGCATAATATAATTTTGTCTCAAAGCAGACAAACCAAAATTATTGAAGATACAATAAATATTACAAGTGTATACTTCAACTTGCCCAAAACTATACTAATAGAAGGATCCTTTATAATCAAATTGCAAGTTTTTGTTTTTCCACAGTGAAGAATATGTCAATTAATTCTACATTTGGATTCCATAAATAAAAATCACGAACATTTCATCAACTTAATTAATTATATCAAAATATAAATAACAAATAAATAAAAATGTAAATCGAAGAAATTAGTGTACACATTGTTTTGAAGAGGAAGCAGGAATTCTACGTGACTTTGACATGGCTTTTGGGAACTATGCATTTAAATTACTCGTCGAATTCTCTTTGTCAGAGTAAATATTTAAATAGGTTACATATTATATTTTGGAAGTAGTATGTATAGAGAGGAAATGTGGGAGAAGTAGAAATGACCCAAGAATCTAGTTGAGCAAATGAATTTGAAATTCAATGAAACATAACTTTTATTACCATCCTTGAAGAGCTCAAACAGATTTATGGGACATCATAAAAATAGAGTCCATGAAATTTATCTTTTTATATTTAGTTGTATAAGATATGTGATGTAAATACAAATATATGTCACTCAAATTGCCTTGTATATCAATACATTTATAAACTTTTCATCTCTTCTTGTGCTAGAAAAAAGACTTTTTTCTATATTCTAACAACTGCTTGAAAAATATTCCTAAATGTTTGCTAGAAATTCAATTCAACAAAGCATTCAACCCTTTGTAATGAAAGTGTTTCATATCTAAAATAAACTACAGTTCATTGGGAAAGCTTCCTATATGTTTGCTAGAAAATTCAACAAAGCATTCAACCCTTTGGAATGAAAGTTCGTTGTATTTCGACAATTTAGAAACAAAGAAGTTTCATCTTCAAAAAGTTTTTCATCACATAAGAGACACGTGTGTTCTATTTTTTCCATTTGTTCCCACCTTCTTGTTCCAATTTCTAGGTTTTGCAAACTCATATTTATCCTACATGTCAATTGTCTTTCGGAGACTAATATGGACTTATTTCAACATTTGTATTCCTCTTATATAACCATAAGATTTATTTCCATACTAAAGTAGTTCCTATGTTCCTTTGTCTTTTGCCAAATTTTCTCACTTACTCTCCATTGAACTATATCTCTAATAGCAACTTGCAAATGATACAATGATTAAAGTTATAGATAATTCAAGACCAACTACCTGTGGATGTGGGTATGTGCAAGCAGGTAATATATGGACCCAAATGTCAGAGACAAGAGTCAAAGGAACCTGGATAGAAAGGTTAGGCTTCCTTCCACTAATAATCTCCATCATCAACATTACAACGTTGTAAACATCAACCTGCTTCGTAGCAATCTATCCATTAAAATATTCTGGAGGCATGTACCCCAATGTCCAAACTACCTGGATAGATACTTGACTCTTTTGACAAATGTTCTATGCTATGGACTTATAGTCTTATTCTTGAATTGATTGTAAATTCTTAAGAGCCACGGTGCAATATTGTGTTGAAGTGGATAAGGGGCCTTCTGCAAAAAGTCTTGCATGACTGCTTCGATAGGCCAGAACCACCATTGTCTAGAGTATGGTGGGGTTGAAGTGCACAAGTCAACAAAGGGACCTCATATTCTTCAGAGAGGACAACAACTTCGCCTACTTATCACTCTTAAAGGGCCCTCTCCCCTTCATTTAAAAAAAGAATCAATGTTTTGTCTCAACTATATTTTCTCTACTGCCGATTTCAATGGTTTATTGGTGTTGACAATTTTCGTCAAACACTTTTTTTGAATCCTATGTGGAAGTATTTTTTCTTAGAACGTGCTCACAACTTGTTGTACAAGTGATATACATTAAATGTCCCGTAAATATAGATATACATAAATGTTATTATTGATATTAATATTATTAATAATATTATATAAGAATATTCAAATTACTACTCAAATTAATAATACATAATAATAATAATTTAATTGAATAAAATTAGAAAATATAAATTGATTTCTTAGAAAGAAAAGAAAACACTTCCAAAAAATTGAATGATTTATTTCAAAACAAGTAAGAAATAGTAAATTAATCAAATAAAATAAATCATTTCCTAAAATTTGTGAATAACAACTTAAATTAACATTTTGATATTTATTGTCTGAAGTTATTATAAATAACAACATTACTGAAAATATTTATCTAAATTTAATTTATAGATGAAAAGAAACTAATAAATATAAATAATTTTATAAGATAAAACAGTTAGAATTATATAATAATATAATTTGTTAAAATAATATAAATCATGTTTTAAATTCACTAAAAACAATATGATGGAATATAATATAAAAAGATAACAAGCAGTTTTAAATGAGACTCTTTGGAAAGTTTTAGGCTTCATTAATATCACAAGTTTGACAACTGAGTGCCTTAAAGATTTTTGAAGGTGTTGAATCCATATATGTAGTAAAAAAAACGAGTTTAAACAACACAAATCAAGATTTGGCCATCAAAATTTTGGCACCAGAAATCCACCAAAAACTCCAAAATATCAAACTTAAAAACTACTCCTAAAAAAATATCAATCTAACTAAATACAAATTTTCTTTGATTTAATTATTTTTATATAAAAAATTCATCACTCTCGATCTCTGGCCTTGCAAGGATTTCTCTTTCCAATTTCTCACTTGACAAATCCAAAAGACTCTGCATAGCAAGAAAATCTGCTGCCTGCAGTAACATAATATAAAGCATATCAACCAGCATTCAATTACATTACTTATTGACTTTTAAAAAGATAATACTTCACATTATTTTTATGATAACATTACCTTTATCATATCCCGCAGTGTTGATATGTCCACGCTGATAAAATTCTCATCCCACTCTTTAATTTCACGTGAGGTTTGAGTTGAGTTGCGTAAATGATAGTCATAGTATTGGATCACCTTTTCCAATATTGGAGTGGATACGTAAACAGGCACAGTTGCATGAGATATATCGATGAATTCTGCCATATTTTTTATCACCTTCGACTCCATTGCAATTTCTCTACCCACCCGAAAAATTTCTCCGTCAGACGTTTCCAGTGCCATTGTGTTGACCATATCGTTTTCCATTGATCGTTCCACTTAAACCAACTCAGGTCCTGTGTCCGAAGTCAAAGGGTAGAAATAAAAATCAACGTCCCAAGTCAAAGGGTAGAAATACAAATTAACGCCAGCTATTAATGTGCAGTTGACAAGAAATATAAAACATTTAGAAATGGGTTATATATATATATATATATATATATATATATATCAAAGTTTTTTCACCGACCTTTTTCTGAGTGTGTGCATTGAACCAATTTATGACTAGTTTAGAGTCACCAAGATATCTTTTCGCAAGGGAAAAAATAAGAAGTCTAAGGCTATTAAGTTATGCATATTTATTTGTGCCTCTCCTTAAACCCAACTTCATCTTGTAATGATGATCTTCATTTAAATACAAAACTGATCCTCTACCACAACCATCTTGTTGAGCAAATCCATCAAAATACACCAAAGGGTAAGCCTTGTCGATGATTTCTGCGTTATTGTTCCAGTGATTCTGTTTCAGTTCATCCTCAGGGATCAAGTTATAAAGTGCCACTATGTGGGAACATGTAAGATTCCAGTTTGATACCTTATCTTGAAAAATATTTTGGTTCCTTCCTAACCAAATACCCCAACAAACCAGAAGGGGCGGGTTTCATAGCTTTGAATAGAAGCATTCCATGAGCTAGGGGCATTATTATAATATACTAATGTTATTATGAATATCAACGATATTAATAACATTAACATTAATATTAAGAACCCCTACAATGGGTGTTGGCTCCAGACAATTGTCCTTGTCATGTTGAACACAGGTGGATTAGGTGGCCACTTGGCCCATAGCTTCAACCCTCATACAGGCCGGCACGCTCATATTTATACTCACGAGATGGAATCATTTACTTGCTCCTGTTATCATACGTCATCCCTCATTGGTTCATCATGTCGCCTTATTATTGCACAAAGAGGCTTACTTTGATGGAGATGGCCAAAGTTGGCGTCATGGCTCATATGCGTCCTTCTTTAAGCCTATCTCCAGACCTGATGACCAGTTCTGAAGATTTATTATTGATGTTAGGTATGCTTAGTGTTTCTCTCTCGCTTGTTTATGGTCGCCATGCGTGCACTCCAGATTGCATCCACACACTCTTCAGTTGGCCTGTATCTAAGTATGCATTGGACTTCTCGAAATTGGAGGGTCAACGTAGCCATCCTCCTTTGGTCTAGCAATTTCCATCCTCTCATGCTCACATAGTGGCTCTCGGGTCTCCCCTGGACTCTCATGATTTCAGTAATGGTCCCACTCTCATGAACAATGCTCTGCTTCCTCTCAGTCAATAAGAGGTTTTAATTTATCGACTCAGTTAGTGGATCCTTATTTGGAATGTGGGACTTTGCTTTGCATTGTCAACCTGTGCATTATAAGACTCTAAGGCCTCTCAATGGAGTCTCGTGTCCTTCCCAGTCTGCGGGTTTCAATAGTTCATGGTTTGTGGACACTCAATTGGTTTGTAGCAGTTTGAGGTTCGTGGTTTCTCTTTTGGTTCTTGATAGCTCATGGTTTGTGGATGTTCGTGGCTAGTGTTTGTGGTTCACGGTTTGGAGATGTATTATTCTCGTTGCTCGTGGTTTGCTAGGGAAGCTCCATCGCATTGGACGCTAAGGGCCCGAGTTTGGGGAATGCTTCTATTCAAAGCCTATGGGCCACTGCTTCTCACCATTTCATGTCCTTGGCTATCTTATTTCAGGGTTTAATGGTAAATGGGTGAAATAATTTTTTTATGGTTCGACCTACATCAAAACCAAAAACCTATCTTGTTCAGTCAATAGGAGTTTACAAGAGTCCATTCCAATTTAACTCACTAAATTGGAGCTCTTTAATTTTGACCCAAAAAAGAAACAAAAGACGAGAAAATTATGAATATTGAACAAAATATTAGTAACCTTCAACAAGTAGTTTCAAAATCCAAAAATTTACACATTCATTGATGAAAACGAAAGATTTAAAGTATATTAAATGATATGATGATGCAAGAATGAGACCAGACAAGTCATGGGCTGTACTTTCTTGTCACACTAGAAGGAAGAAAGGTTATACTATATCTGTGAGGCTTTTGCAATATACAAAAATATTCAACAACCCAAAAACATGCTTAACATCATCATCATAATCATATCTCTGCAAGTCCTTCCCTTCTAGTTGAGAACCAGTGACCTTTACAACACAAAGTGCCTTAACATAACACCTTGTCATTGTTTGTTGTATGCCCCATGGGTATGGTTATACAAAATTTTGAGTATTAATTAATTCCCTTAATTTTGTAGTTTTTTGAGGTATTATTAACAACTACTAGATTTTTCAATGTTATGAAGAACATATGAGTTAGTGTAATGATATATTTTAGATATATGTTGCATGGTTGCATAACACTAAAAAATGCTCAGTGCAATTGTTAATTGTATTTCTTCTTATTGGCGACTTGTACAATTCCTATTATGTTTGCATCAGCCGCCTAATAATGATTTGTCTTTTTGAATCTAA
The DNA here is from genome assembly GCA_031772625.1 of Pinus tabuliformis. Lineage (NCBI taxonomy): Eukaryota > Viridiplantae > Streptophyta > Pinopsida > Pinales > Pinaceae > Pinus > Pinus tabuliformis. The sequence goes on from CM062813.1 coordinate 701,325,504, forward strand.
ATTTTTTAGGTAATCTTGTTAAAGGTGGGTAAAGGCTTTCAAGTGACTAAAAGTTCAACATTTTTGGACTATCTTGAATACTTGGAATAGACATGTTTCAGATAAAATTTCTTTTGAACTCAAATTATACCCTTTTCTAGTGTAGAAAATTCTATCTATTATTTCAACACAAATTACTTGCATACATATCCTAACATACAATACTCTAAGTTATTTCAACACAAATTACTTACATGCATATCCTAACATACAATATGAGGAAGAATTTAGGTTTTAGAATATGTGGAATAATTTATGTTTTCCTTCCACGAATCTAGTAGCTTATCAGGGTTTTTATTCAAAAAAATGTTGTTTGTATGTGAACTTTGGTAAATATTGACAAAAATTATGTTTCTGGCTTCTCAAAGACCCATGCCAAGTCCTTTTTATTCAAATCAAGACTGTAAAGTTAAATATTTCACTTGATCGAATGAATTGAGAAAATGTTACAAATGCATAGTTGGATCTCCTTGTAATAATTTTGAATTCTGAGTGATTATATTGGTTTCTTTTTTCACAAAAGGCAATAAACAAAAGGTATCTTTACTGATCGATTTTGAACTCAGTATCCATATAGAAAATGTTACAGATGCATATCTATATCTCCTTATAATAGTTTTGAATTATGCCTGATTATATTGGTTCATCTTGTTACAAAGGTAGCTTTACTGATCGATTTTGGACTTAGTATCCATATTACTCTTCTAACAAGATCTCATTCTAGAGTGAGTTAATATGTATAAAACAACAACATGTCTTATCCTAGCTTGGAAAAGATATTCTTAGAATGCATTACTATTGTGTCAGTACAACATCATACAAGTTGTAACATCAATCAAAACCATGCCTGAAAAGAACTTCCAGGTAGAGAGGAGTGCGTGGAACTTCAAACCATTCCATGATATTTCTAACAGCCAAATGAAACATTTTTACCATGGTATTCATAGGGAGTGGGCCTATTCACATGATTAGAAGCTGATTTCTTTTTTCTCGTAGTAGCTATCCTTGTAGTCCTTGTAGGGTAATAAGGAGTGTCTAGAAATTGAATCAATCACCAGATTATTGCCTTCATCATCTTGTAGGGGCTGATTCCATCCTCATTACTCTCCCACTTTCTCTTGGAAAATATGCAGGTGCTTGATTCTGATTGAGAATATGAAAGTAGGAGCATACTGAGCCATTTAACTCAATTAGAGAACCTCCCTTCCTTCATAGTAATTGAAACTCTAAAATGATTTCCGCTTACTTGAACAAAGCCACTGTTGCATGTACTTTCAAGGACAATTGTCATAGGACCTCCATGTCATTTGGTTTCTTTTCATTAAAATAAACCATATTAATTTAAAGTATGGAGGAAAACAAACGCAACACCAAAAAATTTGCTACATCAAGGATCAACAAATTTACTCCTTTTATGATTGCATAATATCATTTTGTCTCAACGCAGACAAACCAAAATTACTGAAGATACAATAAAGATTACGAGTGTATACTTCAACTTGCACAAAAATGTACTAATAGAGGGATCCTTTATAAACAAGTTGCAAGTTTTTCTCTGTCCAACAGTGAAGGCTATGTCAATTAAGTCTACATTTGGATTCTATAAACAAAAATCACAAACATTTCATCAACTTAATTAATTCTATCAAAATATAAATAACAAATAAATCAAAATGTAATTTGAAGAAATTAGTGTACACATTGTTTTGAAGAGGAAGCAGGACTTTGACGTGACTTTGACATGGCTTTTGAGGAATATGCATTTAAATTACTCGCCGAATTCTCTTTGCCAGAGGAAATATTTAAATAGGTTATAGATTATATTTTGGAAGTAGTATGTACAGAGAGGAAACGTGGCAGAAGGAGAAATGACCCAAGAATCTAGTTGAGAAAAAGAATCTGAAATTAAATATAACATAACTTTTATTACCATCCTGGAAGAACTCAAACAAATTTATGAGACATCATAAAAATAGAGTCCATGAAATTTATCTTTTTATATTTAGTTGTATAAGATATGTGATGTAAATACAAATACATATCGCTCAAATTTCCTTGTATATCAATACATTTATAAACTTTTCATCTCTTCTTGTGCTAGAAAAATGATTTTTTTCTATATTCTAACAACAACTTGAAAATTATTCCTATATATTTGCTAGAAATTCCATTCAACAAAGCATTCAACCCTTTGTATTGAAAGATTTTCATATCTAAAAGAAACTACAGTTCATTTGGAAAACTTCCTATATGTTTGCTAGAAAATTCAACAAAGAATTCAGCCCTTTGGACTAAAAGTTTGTCATATTTGGAACAATTTAGAAAAAAATAAGTTTCATCTACACAAGGTTGTTCATCACGCAAGAGACACGTGTGTTCTATTTTTTCCATTTGTTCCCACCTTCTTGTTTCAATTTCTAGGTTTTGCAAACTCATATTTATCCTACATGTCAATTGTCTTTTGGAGATTGATATGGACTTATGTCAATTTTTGTATTCCTCATATATAACCATAGGATTCATTTTCATACTATAGTAGTTCATATGTTCCTTTGTCTTTTGCCAAATTTTTCACTTACTTTCCATTGAACTATATCTCTAATAGCAACTCGCAAATGATACAATGATTAAAGTTATAGATAATTCAATACCAACTACCTATGGATATGGTTATGTGCAAGAAGGTAATATATGGACCCAAACATCAGAAGCAAGATTCAATGAAACCTGGATACAATGGTTAGGCTTCCTTCCATTGACAATCTCCATCATCAACATTACAACGTTGTAAACATCGACCTGCTTCGTAGCAATCTATCCATTAAAATATTCTGGAGTCATGTACCCCAATGTCCCAGCTACCTAGATAGATATTTGACTCTTTTGACAATTTTTCTCTGCTATGGACTTCTAGTCCTATTCTTGAATTGATTGTAAATTCTTAAGAGCCACAGTGCAATATTGTGTTGAAGTGGATAAGGGGCCTTCTGCAAAAACTCTTGCACGACTGCTTCCATAGGCTAGAACCACCATTGTCTAGAGTATGGTGGGATGGAAGTGCACAAGTCAACAAAGGGACCTCGTGTTCTTCAGAGAGGACAACAACTTTGCCTACTTATCACTCTTAAAGAGCCCTCTCCCCTCCATCTAAAAAAAGAATCAATGTTTTGTCTCAACTATATTTTCTCTACTGCCGATTTCAATGGTTTATTGGTGTTGACAACTTTGATCAAAAACCTTTTGTGAATCCTATGAAGAAGTGTTTTTTCTTAGAACGTGCTCGCAGCCTGTTGTACAAGTGATCTTAAACTACATAAATAATTATTCTACTTATCCCTCCAAATTGCATGTTAATTAACAGATTTTGTTTGAAATTTTGAGTTTGGCATTTTGTCAAACTTTTTTTGGGTTTGCTGGTTTATGCTTGATTCAATGGTTTTCTGAGACATAATCTCTTTATTTTAAACTTAGTGGAAAATGATTTCCTAATACACTAAATGCAACAATAACCCCAAATCCAAGCAATTTAAGAGGAAGTAAGGGAGAACATTTTATCAAACACAATTATAATGATCTGATCTTTGTTTATTCTTCACAAGCTTGTTGTAGATGCAGATTTAGAGTGTGAATACACCCAAAACTTGGAATAAATCTTAGTTTGAATTTCAGGAGTATTTTCCAGCCTCTATACAATTGTAAGTTAGCTATACAAGGAATATTTAACAAATGTTTGCACTCAACAATGAGGAAATGAGGTGAACATGTAGCTTACTATTGGCCACAACCTCAAGAATATGGTTGCAATCTCCAACCTTAAGAAAATTATCAGTTCTTCTTAGTGCACCCTCACTCCTCCATAATAAGCAACCCTTTTGTGTAGTGGAATGAAGAAAATTCAATCAACTAATAATAAACCACTCATACAAATAAATAGTAGAAATATATCCAAACCAGACATGGTAGAAAAGGCCTCAACCTTACAGTGTTCCTCACATTCTCTTTATTAATCAATCCAATGTACAAAGAATGATAATAGTACAAATAAATACATGAGGAAGTTGGTCTCAAGATAGTACGTCTATCTTGGACACTATGGTTGAGAAAATATCTCAACAACACACTAATCTAGGACCTTAACTAGTTGGAGAGAATATCTCAACCAACTAAGCCTAAACTGACTCCTAATCATGAGGAACAAACTCAATCTAGAAAGGTAGGATTAAATCCTAACTTTCGTGATTTTAATTAATTTAATAATTTGGACTTAGAATTTTTTTTAATGTGAGAGTGAGGCTAACATTCCCCCCCCCAATGATAAGTCCAAAATAAGAACAAGAAACCCTCTTCCAAGTTCTCAAGTTGATCCTCAAAAAACACTGCCTGAAAAACCGCCAAAGCTGGATGCTGAAGAAACTGCTTGAAATCAACATCCTTTGTCCATTGACAAAACATTGAGAACGCCCACTAGCTACGTTGATGTTGACAGCCCACTCGCGAATTTGTTGATGTCGAAAACTGCGCACTGCAACTTTTGTTGTTGATGCCCACTAGCTGAATTTGTTGAAAAACAACTCACTGTTATTTTTGCTATGTTTGAAAACAGCTCACTGCTGACTTTGTTATCGATCGCCCACTGAAAAATTTGTTGATGCTCACTCAATGATGAAAATGCCCACCGGCTGCTTCGCTGATGTTGTCGAGACTTTCAGTCTGACAACCACTGTCAATTTCATTGACATTTTCCCCTAGCAATGTAACCAAGTTGTAAGCTACGTGAAAGATTTCAATTTTCATACCAACACAGGAAGATTCAAATTAGTAACATGGAAATAGGGTCATAAATACATATGATTCCCTTCTTACCCCTTTCACCCGATTCTACAAAACTAAATGCATCCTTTAATTTTGCAAGAATATCCTTCAGAATCAGCGTCTCCAGCTTCCGTGTTAAAAACTCTTTCATAGCTTCAAAATGTATCTTCTGCATTTCCACAAAAATATCGAATGAACGATGCTCAAAATCATTATGAAAGGCTTTATATGCCTCCTTGTACTCTTTACTTTCTGATAAAACGTCTAATTGCTTCATTAACTATAGTCTTCCCATAGCCCTGTTTAAATGCCGATAAGACTACTCTTATAAATTCAACATTTAGACAAAACTGTTGAATAAGTCAGATTCACTAAACACACAGCTTATAATCACCCATCGCAGTTTTCGAAAATAGCTCTGCTTGGACTTTGAATACAGTTGCAGAGAGCAGCAACAGCCACATTTGAGAGACTCAAACCAAAATCCAATCGTTCGTGAATGGTTGCATAACTAGTGGCAGCAGGGTAATGGCAATGAAGTTGGTTGACAATTATGTTGTGGGATCCAACTACCGAAGACATTCTTCTAACTTTCAATCCAACGTTGTAGACCAGTGCAGAGTGGAAATTGGGGGAGTTTTTATAAAAAGAAAACACCTTACCATCTAATAAAAAAAATTATTTATTAATACTTTATTGGTGAATAAGATTTGAATTTTGTACATTTACATTGGAACGCGCTCCACTGCTAGCGATTTCTTTGCTGAAAAAAACTGGTGCTGATTACGATCCTAATTTGGGTTAAATTTCTCATATCCTAATTTGGGTTAAACTCACCAGACTGTTACTATCTTACTGGAGCGCTGCTTGCTAAGGGAATCAAAAGTAGAGTTGGTAGTTGGCTCCCAGTTTACATGCACCAAAATATGCGTGGATGTTGATCTAGAAAAGGGGCAATCAAAAGTGGAGTTGGTAGCTGACTCGCAGTTTACATGCACCAAAATATGCGTGGATGTCGATTTAGAAAAGATCTAGAAAAGGGGCTTCCTTCTATGATTAATATCACAACAGGGGAGTGGATACATCGCCAAACCCTAGATTACGAGAAAATATAATTCAAATGTTTTTTATGTCATAAATACCATCACTTTGCTAAATGTTGTTTATGTCACGAATACGACCACTTTGCTAGAGAATGTTGCAAGACTCCTAGAAGAAAAGGGCCAAAAACTACAACAGATCAAGGATAACAATGGCAGATACAAAGAAAAGAAGGAAATAAATTGACATCGGCACCATATGCAAACACCCAAAACAAAAACGAAGCCTCCACATCTATAAACCACTTTGAGGTTATTCAAAATCATGAATAAGTTGGTCAAGAGGATCCAAAGCCTAACTCGAAATGGGGAGTAAAGAAATGAAGAATATAAAGAAAAGGAAATATTAAAGGGATATGCTCCAATTGCAAGCTTCAAGTTAGATCACATAATCTGGACAGGATTTAAGAAAATAGGTATATAGTTAAAGAAGGTTAAGAAAGGCTAATTGGCAATCTCCCACAACCCCTTAATTTGGATAACATGTGGGGTAAAATTTGGAATAAAGATGGTTTTCCCAAAGTTAACCTAGGAACTAGTGCATGGAAAAATTTCACTGGCAGAAAATCTATAAAAAAAAGAACTATTCGTTGTACTCTTTACTTTCTGATAAAACGTCTAATTGCTTCATTAACTACAGTCTTCCCATATCCCTGTTTAAATGCCAATAAGACTACTCTTATAAATTCAACATTAGGCAAAATCGTTGAAGAAGTCAGATTCACTAAACACACACAGCTTATAATCACCCATCGTAGTTTTCGAAAACAGCTCTGCTTAGACTTTGAATACAATTGTAGAGAGCAGGAACAACCACATTTGAGAGACTCAAACCAAAATCCAACCGTTCCTGAACGGTTGCATGACGAGTGGCAGCAGGGTAATGGAAATGAAGTTGGTTGACAATTATGTTGTGGGATCCAACTACCGAAGACATTTTAATCTTCTAACATTCACTCCAATGTTGTAGACCAGTGCAGAGTGGAAATTGGGGGAGTTGTTATAAAAATAAAATACCTTACCTTCTAATAAAAACAAAATATTTATTAATACTTTATTGGTGAATAAGTTTTGAATTTTTTACATTTACATTGGAACGTGCTCCACTGCTAGTGATTTCTATGCTGAAAAAACCGGTGCTGATTACGATCCTAATTTGGGTTAAACTCACCAGACTGTTACTATCTTACTGGAGCGATGATCGCTAAGGGAAATCAAAAGTAAAGTTGGTAGATGGCTCCCAGTTTACATGCACCAAAATATGCATGGATGTTGATCTAGAAAAGATCTAGAAAAGGGGCAATCAAAAGTGGAGCTGGTCGCTGACTCACAGTTTACATGCACCAAAATATGCGTGGACATCAATTTAGGAAAGATCTAGAAAAGGGGCTTCCTTCTGTGATTAATCTGACAATGGGGGAGTGGATACATCGCCAAACCCTAGATTACGAGCAAATATCATTCAAATGTTGTTTATGTCATGAATACCATCACTTTGCTAAATGTTGTTTATGTCACGAATACGACCACTTTGCTAGATAATGTTCCAAGAAAAGGGCCAAAAACTATAATAGATTAAGGGTAACAATGGCAGATGCAATGAAAAGAATGAAATAAATTGACATCGGCACCAGATGCAAACACCCAAAACAAAAACAGGGCCTCCACATCCATAAACCACCTTGAGGTTATTCAAAATCATGAAGAAGCTGGTCAAGAGGATCTAAAGCCTAACCCAAAATGGGGAGTAAGGAAATGAAGAATATAAAGAAAAAGAAATATTAAAGGGATATGCTCCAATTGCAAGCTTCAAGTTAGATCACATAATCTAGACAAGATTTAAGAAAATAGGCATACCGTTAAAGAAGGTTAAGAAAGGCTAATTGGCAATCTCCCACAACCCCTTAATTTGGATAACATGTGAGTTAAAATCTAGAATAAAGATGATTTTCCCAAAGTTAACCTTTTCTGTTGGGAACTAGTGCATGGAAAAATTTCACCTGTAGAAAATCTATAAAAAAAGAACTATTCATGGGCCTTCCCAATGCATATTATGTGAAAAATCCAAAGAAAATACCTATCATGTTTTTAAACTGTGTTCATTCTCCACTGAAGTATGGAAATTTGCAATCCCAAACGTGAGTGATGTTACCCATATCACCTAGAACAGTGTACACATTAGGATAATCTAGGACATGCAAAACAAAAGTAGCTACATCGTTGGCAATTCGAAATCTCATTGATTATTTATGGAGGGAGAGGCAATCAAAACTTCAGGCAAAGAACCATTATGCTCATGCTAGAGTCAATGAAGAAGAAAACAAATTGACTTAATGCAAATTAAAAAAAAAAAAGTTTTGAATTTTATTACAACCTTAAGTTTACATCAGACGATCATATAAATTAAATGTTCCGTAAATATAGGTATACATAAATGTTATTATTAATATTAATATTATTATATAATAATATTTAAATTAGTATTCAAATTAATAATACATAATAATAATAATAATTTAAGTGAATAAAATTAGAAAATTTAAATTAATTTCTTGTTAAATGAGTTACGTGTCAGAGAAAAAAAGAAAGAAAAGAAAATAGTTCGAAAAATTAAATGATTTATAAGTAATTTTCAAAACAAGTAAGAAATAGTAAATTAATCAAATAAAATAAATCATTTCCTAAAATCTGTGAATAACAACTTAAATTAACATTTTGATATTTATTGTCTCAAGTTATTATAAATAACAACATTATTGAAAATTTTGATATTTATCTAAATTTAATTTATAGATGAAATGAAACTAATAAACATAAATAATTTTATAAGATAAAACAATCATAATTATATAATAATATAATTTGCATTGTTCATGAGAGTGGGACCATTACTGAAATCCTTAGAGTCCAGGGGGGACCCGAGAACCACTATGTGAGCGTGAGAGGATGGAAATTGCTAGACCAAAGGAGGATGGCTACGTTGACCCTCCAATTTCAAGAAGTCCAATGCATACTGAGATACAGGGCAACTAAAGAGTGTGTGGATGCAATCCGGAGTGTAGGCATGGCGACCATAAACAAGTGAGAGAGAAACACTAAGCATACCTAACATCAATAATAAATCTTCAGAACTAGTCATCAGGTCCGAAGGCAGGCTTAAATAAGGACGCATACGAGCCATGACAGTAGCTTTAGCCATCTCCATCAAAGTAAGCCTCTTCGTGCAATAATAAGGTGACATGATGAACCAATGAGGGAGGATGTACGATAATAGGAGCAAGTAAATGATTCCATCTCGCGAGTATAAATATGAGCCTGCCGGCCTATATGAGGGTTGAATCTATGGGCCAAGTGCCCAACTGATCCACCAGTGGTCAGCATGACAAGGACAATTTTCTGGAGCCAACACCTAGTGTGGGGGTTCTTAATATTAACGTTAATGTTATTAATATCATTTTTATTCATAATATCATTAGTATATTATAGTAATGCACCTAGTTCATGGAATGCTTCTATTTAAAGCTATGAAACCTGCCCCTTCTGGTTTGTTGGGGTATTTGGTTAGGAAGGAACCAAAATATTTTTCAAGATAAGGTATCAAACTGGAATCTTACATGTTCCCACATAGTGGCACTTTATAACTTGATCCCTGAGGATGAATTGAAACAGAATCACTGGAACATTAATGCGGAAATCATCGACAAGGCTTTCCTTTTGGTGTATTTTGATGGATTTGCTCAACAAGATGGTTGTGGTAGAGGAGCAGTTTTGTATTTAAATGAAGATCATTATTACAAGATGAAGTTGGGTTTAGGGAGAGGCCTTAGACTTCTTATTTTTTCCCTTGAGAAAGGATGTCAGCAACTGCAGATATTTGGTGACTCTAAACTAGTCATAAATTGGTTCAATGCACACACTCAGAAATGTGTTAGAAGAAACTATTACAATAAAATCACATTTTGAATATGTAATTTGTTGTCATATCTACAGGGAAAGGAACCAGATTTCTGACAGTCTATCTAAAGAAGTAGCGTAGCGACATTTTGGTACTTGGATGACACAGGAACATATAGGACACAAGTTTTACCAGTGTTTTCACAGGCCATTCATTGATCTTCAGCCACAGGGGGCAGCGGCAACTTGATCCTACACAACACATAGAATGACCTCTTTTTGCAAACCTTGCTTTATGGAATGTATATATTTTATATGTTTTTTATTTCGAGTTACAATGATCTATCAATTGTTATTTCAACTCTATAAAATATTGTGGCAATTATGACCACCAATAGTAAGAATGATCATAATCTCACATTATAATAATAATAATAATAAATAGTAAGAATGATCATAATTTCACATTATAATAATAATAATAATACGATGATCATCATGTATGTCGGTCCTTAGAGAAGATTATCATAATGATGATAATAAAAATGTACTCCCACCAAGCTTACAAAAATAAAAACTTAATTTGACATAGAATAAATAGTAAGAATGATCATAATTTCACATTATTATAATAATAATTCGATGATCATCATGTATGTTGATCTTTAAGAAGATTATCATAACCATAATAATAAAAATGTAGTCCGACCAAACTTACAAAAAGAAAACTTAATTTAACATAAAATAAATAGTAAGAATGATCATATAAATAGTAAGAATGATCATAATTTCACATTATTATAATAATAATTCGATGATCATCATGTATGTCGATCTTTAAGAAGATTATCATAACCATAATAATAAAAATGTAGTCCAACCAAACTTACAAAAAGAAAACTTAATTTAACATAAAATAAATACTAAGAATGATCATAACATATGTCGGTGGTGGAAAAAGGTGAATGAAAAAACTCTGTGATATATATCTATATATATATATATATATATAAAATCCATTTCTAAATGTTTTATGTCTCTCTCAACTGCACATTAATATCTAAGTTCAGCTCGCGTTAATTTGTATTTCTACCCTTTGACTTGGGACGTTAATTTCTATTTCTACCCTTTGACTTCGGACACAGGATCTGAGTGAAAGATCAATGGAAAACGATATGGTCAACACAGTGGCACTGGAAACGTCTGACGAAGAAATTTTTCGGGTGGGAAGAGAAATTGCAATGGAGTCGAAGGTGATAAAGAATATGGCAGAATTCATCGATATATCTCATGCAACTGTGCCTGTTTACGTATCCACTCCAATATTGGAAAAGGTGATCCAATACTATGACTATCATTTACGCAACTCAACTCAAACCTCACGTGAAATTAAAGAGTGGGATGAGAATTTTATCAGCGTGGACATATCAACACTGCGGGATATAATAAAGGTAATGTTATCATAAAAATAATGTGGAGTATTATCTTTTTAAAAGTCAATAAGTAATGTAATTGAATGCTGGTTGATAGGCTTTATATTATGTTACTGCAGGCAGCAGATTTTCTTGCTATGCAGAGTCTTTTGGATTTGTCAAGTGAGAAATTGGAAAGAGAAATCCTTGCAAGGCCAGAGAGGCCAGAGATCGAGAGTGATGATTTTTTTATATAAAAATAATTAAATCAAAGAAAATTTGTATTTAGTTAGATTGATATTTTTTTAGGAGTAGTTTTTAAGTTTGATATTTTGGAGTTTTTGGTGGATTTCTGGTGGGAATCTGGCCAAAATTTTGTAGAAGGCCCCTTATCCACTTCAACACAATATTGCACCATGGCTCTTAAGAATTTACAATCAATTCAAGAATAGGACTAGAATTCGATAGTAGAGAACAATTGTCAAAAGCATCAAATATCTATCCAGGTAGCTCGGACATTGGGGTACATGCCTCTAGAATATTTTAATGCATATATTGCTACGAAGCAGGTCGATGTTTACAACGTTGTAATGTTGATGATGGAGATTGTCAATGTAAGGAAGCATAACCTTTGTATCCAGGTTTCATTGACTCTCGTCTCTAACGTTTATGTCCATATATTACATGCTTGCATGTACCCATATCCACAGGTAGTTGGTCTTGAATTATCTATAACTTTAATCATTGTATCATTTGTGAGTTGCTATTAGAGATATAGTTCAACATAATGTAAGTGAGAAAATTTGGCAAAAGACAAAGGAACGTATGAACTACTATAGTATGGAAATAAATCCTATGGTTATATATGAGGAATGCAAACGTTGACCTATGTCCATATCAGTCTTTGAAGGACAATTGGAATGTAGAATAAATATGAGTTTGAAAAACCTAGAAATTGGAACAAGAAGGTGGGAACAAATGGAAAAAATAGAGCACGCATGTCTTCTATGTGACGAACAATGATGCAGGAGCATCTAAGCCCCCTTAATCAAAGAGGAATCCAAAGTAGAGTAAAGAGAGGACAACATGGACCATGAAGCAAAACAGGGGAAAATCTATTTTAAAACAAATTTAAAAATGGAAGTGATAAGTCTCAAAGACTTGATCTAAATGTAATCTGCCATGTGTTGTATGCATGCATGTAATGAGAGCTTTAAGGGCTTTTGCTTAGAGGGTTGATTGGATCCTTCCGTGATCTGATCCAACAATGCTTCCTTATATATAGAGGAAAACATAGAGTGACATGAATAGATTGTGTAATCAGTGCTTAGACTGGTGTAGTCGGGGAAGAACCTATGTTAAGGCTGAAATGCTTTAGCTATGCTGTATATAATAAATATGTTTTTTTCGGGTTTCTATATGTCTGTGTATTAAGTCTTTCACTTCTATTATATATGTGTGTGGGAGGATTGAAATCCCAATTCCAAATTCATGCTGATCGACCATTGATCACAGAAGGATCAATGGAGATCCAAAGATCTCATGTTTATATGAATGTTATGTGTGTTAACAGAGAGTGGCAGAGTAATTGTGTTTTAGGAGAGAATCCATCAAAGGAAACGAACTCCATTTACATAGAGAAATAGCGAAAACCCCTTAGCGGATCTGTAAAGTGGACCTGAAATATTATAAATCATGGCATATACCCTTATCGGGTCTGGAATGCATATCGAGTTGGCGCATTGAGCCAGTCAGAATAGGTCTTTGAAATGTAGCGATAGCGATATGCGATTAAATTGCAACCGTCGGATCAGAAAGCAGATCGACGATGCGGATCTAAATCGCTAATCATAATCGGGGACTTAAGAGATAGCGGGAGCGTGACCAATGCCAACGGACGACAAGTGAATATGGTGATATCACTAATAAACCAATCGGTGATCGGAGGTGTCGGTAGTCAAGTATCAAAGATCAAAGGTGGAGCGTCGTTGAGGAGCGACAAAAGGAACAGACCAGCCGATATATATAGAGGCAAGTGTATTACTTTTGAAGTTTGTATATGTGAAATGGAGCGGGATTTACATGGTTTCCCGTGTATTTTGTATTATATGTGTGGCTGCGGGGTTAAGGCTTGAACCCCATACTTATATTGGCTCCGCTTCTAATGTAAGTCCGCGATTATAATTTAAAAGGTTGAAAGCCTAAAATGCTTCTGATAAGGATTTGTGGGCCCATAACACATAGGTCTCATAACTGTTTTGTTTAAGGAAAGGGATTTTGACTTACCCCCAAGATCTCTTTTCATAAAGTGGTATCAGAGCAGAATATATTTCTACGTGAAGAAGGAGTGCAAGCAGAAGCGAAAGGAGGTATAGTTGTTTAAAATTGGAGAGTTTGTGGTCTTATTGTCATGCAGATAGTGACAGTAGAAGGTGACATGACTTGCAGCAAACTTAGCGCAAGGTGTGCTCATATGGTTCCAGAGGAGAGAACCAGAGGATGCCAGAAGATCGAGTGAGGAGAGCTTGGTGAGGTATCGTGTAAAAAAGGAAGACTATTACTACAGAAGTTTGGTTGCAGCTCACAGAAGACCATGAAGGCAGTTCCACTAAAGAAATGCAGTGGGTAGAATTGCCAAGGACAAGGAGAAGCATATGACCAGGAGGTCATAAATTTTTGTGCCTCGGGAGTCTAATGTGGGAGCATCTAACCCCCCTAATCAAAGAGGAATCTGAAGCAGAGGAAAGAGAGGATAGCGTGGACCATGGAGCAAAATAGGGGAAAATCTATTTTAAAATAGATTTAAAGATGGAAGTGATAAGTCTCAAAGACTTGATCTAATTGTAATCTACCATGTGTTGTATGCATGCATGTAATGAGAGCTTTAAGGGATTTTTATTAGAGGGTTGATCGGATCCTTTCGTGATCTGATCCAACAATTCTTCCTTATATATATAGAGGGAAACACATAGTGACATGAATAGATGTAATCAGTGCTTAGACTTATGTAGTCGGGGAAGAACCCATGTTAAGGTTGAAATTTTTTAGTTGTACAGTATATAATAAATATGTGTTTTGTGAGTTTCTACATGTCTGTGTATTAAGTCTTTCACTTCTGTTATATATGTGTGCGGGAGGATTGAAATCCCAATTGTAAATGCATGTTGATCGACCATCGATCACGGAAGGATCGATGGCGATCCAAAAATCTCGTGTTTATATGAATGTTATGCGTGTTAATGGAGAGTGGCAGAGTAACTGTGTTTTAGGCGAGAAGCTATCAAAGGAAACGAACTCCATTTACACAGAGAAACGACAAAAACCCCTTAGCGGATCCGTAAAGCGGACCTGAAATGTTATAAATCATGGCGTATACCCTTATTGGGTCTGGAATGCATATCGAGTCGACGCATTGAGCCGGTTGGAACAGGCCTTCGAAATGTAGCGATAGCAATATGTCGATATCACTGATAAACCAATCAGTGATCGAAGGTGTCGGTAGTCGGGTATCGGAGCGATGCTGAGGAGTGAAAAAAGGAACGTACCCGCCGATATATATAAAGGCGGGTGTATTACTTTTGAAGTCCATATATGTGAACCAGAGCGGGGTTTACAGGGTTTCTTGTGTATTTTGTATTATGTGTGGCTGCGGGGTTAAGGCTTGAATCCGATAGTCATATTGGATCCGATTCTAATGTAAGTCCGTGATTATATTTTAAAAGCCTTAAAGCATAGAATGCTTTTGGTAAGGCTTTGTGGGCCCATAACCCACAGGCCTCAGAATTGATTTGTTTAGGGAAAGGGATTTTGACTTACCTGCAAGATCTCCTTTCATTAAACAACCCTTTGAGGATGAAACTTGTTTGTTTCTAAATTGTTCCACATATGACAAACTTTCAGTCCAAAGGGCTAAATGCTTTGTTTAATTTTCTAGCAAACATATAGGAAGCTTTCCCAATGAACTGTAGTTTGTTTAGATATGAAAAACTTTCAGTTCAAAGGGTTGAATGCTTTTTTGAATTGAATTTCTAGCAAACATATATGAATATTTTTCAAGGAGTTGTTAAAATATAGAAAAAACCATTTTGTAGCATAAGCAGGGATGAAGATTTTATAAATGTATTGATATACAAGGAAATTTGAGCGATATATATTTGTATTAACATCACATACCTTATACAACTAAATATAAGAAGATAAATTTCATGGACTCTATTTTTATGATGTCCCATAAATATGTTTGAGCTCTTAGAGGATGGTAATAAAAGTTATGCTTCATTTAATTTCAAATTCATTTCCTCAACTAGATTCGTGGGTCATTTCTACTTCTGCCACATTTCCTCTTTGTACATACTACTTCCAAAATATAATATGTAACCTATTTAAATATTTCTTCTGACAAAGAGACTTCGGCCAGTAATTTAAATGCATAGTCCTCAAAAGCCATGTCAAAGTCATGTCAAAGTCCTGCTTCCTCTTCAAAACAATGTTTACGCATATGAGCCATGACGCCAGCTTCAGCCATCTATGTGTTTTGCGAGTTTCTACATGTCTGTGTATTTAAATATTATTATATAATAAGTATGTGTTTTGTGAGTTTCTACATGTATGTGTATTAAGTCTTTCATTTTTGTTATATATGTGTACAGGAGGATTGAAATCCCAATTGTAAATGCATGTTGATCGACCATCGATCACGGAAGGATCGATGGCGATCCAAAGATATCGTGTTTATATGAATGTTATGCATGCTAACGGAGAGTGGCAGAGTAAATGTGTTTTAGACGAGAATCCATCAAAGGAAACGAACTCCATTTACACAGAGAAATGGAAAAAACCCCTTAGCGGATCCGTAAAGCAGACCTGAAATGTTATAAATCATGGCCTATACCCTTATTGGGTCTAGAATACATATCGAGTCGATGCTTTGAGTCGGTTGGAACGGGCCTTTGAAATGTAGCGATAGCGATATGTCGATATCGCTGACAAACCAATCAGCGATCGAAGGTGTCGGTAGTTGGGTATCAGAGCAATGCTGAGGAGTGACAAAATGAACATACCCGCTGATATATATAAAGGTGGCTGTATTATTTTTGAAGTCCATATATGTGAACCAGAGCGGGATTTACATGGTTTCCTGTGTATTTTGTATTACGTGTGGCTGCGGGGTTATGGCTTGAATTCAATAGTCATATTGGATCCGATTCTAATGTAAGTCCGCGATTATATTTTAAAAGCCTTAAAGCCTACAATGCTTCTGGTAAGGCTTTGTGGGCCCATAACCCACAGGCCTCAGAATTGATTTGTTTAGGGAAAGGGATTTTGACTTACCTGCAAGATCTCTTTTCATTAAACAACCCTTTGAGGATGAAATTTGTTTGTTGCTAAATTGTTCCACATATGTCAAACTTTCAGTCCAAAGGGCTAAATGCTTTGTGTAATTTTCTAGCAAACATATAGGAAGCTTTCCCAATGAACTGTAGTTTGTTTTAGATATGAAAAACTTTCAGTTCAAAGGGTTGAATGCTTTGTTGAATTGAATTGCTAGCAAACATATAGGAAGATTTTTCAAGGAGTTGTTAGAATATAGAAAAAAACCATTTTCTAGCATAAGCAGGGATGAAGAGTTTATAAATGTATTGATATACAAGGCAATTTGAGTGATATATATTTGTATTAACATCAAATATCTTATACAACTAAATATAAGAAGATAAATTTCATGGACTCTATTTTTATGATGTCCCATAAATATGTTTGAGCTCTTAGAGGATGGTAATAAAAGTTATGCTTCATTTAATTTCAAATTCATTTGCTCAACTAGATTTGTGGGTCATTTCTACTTCTGCCACATTTCCTCTCTGTACATACTACTTCCAAAATATAATATGTAACCTATTTAAATATTTCCTCTGACAAAGAGACTTCGACCAGTAATTTAAATGCATAGTCCTCAAAAGCCATGTCAAAGTCCTGCTTCCTCTTCAAAACAATGTGTACACTAATTTCTTTGATTTAAATTTTGAGTTATTTGTTATTTGTATTTTGATAAAATGAATTAAATTGATGAAATGTTCGTGATTTTTGTTTATATAATCCAAAAGTAGACTTAATTGACATAGTCTTCATTGTGGGACAAAGAAAAACTTGTAATTTGTTTATAAAGGATCCTTCTATTAGTATTGTTTTGTGCAAGTTGAAGTATACATTGGTAATCTTTATTGTATCTTTAGTCATTTTGGTTTGTGTGCTTTGATACAAAATGATATTATGCAATCATAAAAGGAGTAAATTTGTTGATCGTTGATGTAGAAAAAATTTTGGTGATGCATTTTTTTCCTGCATACTCTAAATTAATATGGCTTACTTTGATGAAATGAAACCAAACGACATGGAGATCCTACATAGGAAACATTGGCTTTGTTCAAGTTGGCGGAAATCATTTTAGAGTTTCAATTACTATGAAGGAAGGGAGGTTCTCTAGTTGAGCGAAATTGCTCGGTATGCTCCTACTTTCATATTCTCAACCGAAATCAAGTACCTGCATATTTTTCAGGAGGAAGAGGGAGAGTAATCAGGATGGATTCAGCCCTCGCCAGATGAAGGCAATAATCTAGTGATTGATTCAATTTCTAGACACTCCTTATTACCCTATAGGGACTATAAGGATAGGTACTACGAGAAAAAAGAAACAGGCTATTAATCATGTGAATAAGCCCACTCCCTATGAAATATCATCATAAAAATGTTTCATTTCGCTATTAGAAATATCATTGAATGGTTTGAAGTTCCACACACTCCTTTCTACCTGGAACTTCATTCCAATCCTGGTTTTGACTGATGTTACAACTTGTATGATGTTGTACTGACACAATAGTAATGCATTGTAAGAAACCCTTTTCCACGCCAGGATAAGACATGTTTTTGTTTTATACATATTAATTCACTCTAGAATGGGATCTTGTTAGAAGAGTAATATGGATACTAAGTCCAAAATCGATTAGTAAAGCTACCTTTGTAACAAAAGAAACCAATATAATCAGGCATAATTCAAAACTACTATAAGGAGATATAGATATGCATCTATAACATTTTCTATATGGATACTGAGTTCAAAATAAATCAGTAAAGATATCTTTTGTTTATTGCCTTTTGTAACAAAAGAAACCTATATAATCACTCAGAATTCAAAAATATTAAAAGGAGATCCAACTATACATATGTAACATTTTCTCAATTCGTTCGATCAAGTGAAATATTTAACTTTATAGTCTTGATTTGAATAAAAAGAACTTGGCATGGGTCTTTGAGAAGCCAGACACATCATTTTTGTCAATATCTACCAAAGTTCACATACAAACAACATTTTTTCAAAAAACAACCTCGATAAGATAATAGCTTCGTGGAAGGAAAACATAAATTCTTCAACATATTCTAAAACCTAAATTCTTCCCCATATTTTATGTTAGGACATGCATGTAAGTAATTTGTGTTGAAATAACTTATAGTATTGTATGTTAGGATATGTATGAAAGTTATTTGTGTTGAAATAACAGATAGAATTTGGATAAAGGATTATTCACAATAAATGTCTCTACACTAGAAAAGGGTATGATTTGAGTTTAAAAGAAATGTTATCTGAAACATGCCTATTCCAGGTATTGAAGATAGTCCAAAAATGTTGAACTTTTAGTCACTTCAAAGCCTTTACCTACCTTTAACAAGATTACCTAAAAATTGTAGATTCAAAAAGACAAATCCTTATTAGGTGGTTGATGCAAACATAATAGGAAGTGCACAAGTCGTCAATAAGAAGAAATACAATTAACAATTGCATTGAGCATTTTTTAGTGTTATGCAGCCATGCAATAGATATCTAAAATATATCATTACACTAACTCATATGTGCTTCACAACATTGAAAAATATATTAGTTGTTAATAATACCTCAAAAAACTGCAAAATTAAGGGAATTAAATAATAATCAAAATGTTGTATAAACATACCCATGGGGCATACAACAAACAATGCCAAGGTGGTATGTTAAGGCGCTTTATGTTGTAAAGGTCACTGGTTCTCAACTGGAAGTGAAGGACTTGCAAAGATATGATTATGATGATGATGTTAAGCGTGTTTTTGCGTTGTTGAATATTTTTGTATATTGCAAAAGCCTCACAGATATAGTATAACCTTCCTTCCTTCTAGTGTGACAAGAAAGTACATCCCATGACTTGTCTGGTCTCATTCTTGCAGCATCATATCATTTAATATACTTTAAATCTTTTGTTTTCATCAATGAATGTGTAAATTTTTGGATTTTGAAACTGCTTGTTGAGGTTTACTAATATTCTATGCAATATTGACAATCTGCTCGTCTTCTGTTTCTTATTTGGTTCAGAATTGAAGAGCTCCAATTTAGTGACTTGAAGTGGAATGGACTCTTGTAAACTCCTTTTGACTGAACAAGATAGGTTATGGGTTTTCATGTAGGTTGAACCATAACAAAATTATTTCACCCATTTACCATTAAAACATGAAATAAGAGAGCGAAGGACATGAAATTGCGAGCACCAGTGGTCCATAGGCTTTGAATAGAAGCATTCCATGAGCTTGGGCCCTTGGTGTCCAATGCGATGGAGCTTCCCCAGCAAACCAGAAGCAGCGGGAATAATACATCTCCAAACCATGAACCACAAACACTAGCAGCGAACATCCAAGAACCATGAGCTATCAAGAACCAAAAGAGAAACCACGAACCTCAAACTACTACAAGCTAATGAAGCATTCACAAACCATGAACTATTGAAACCCATGGATTGGGAAGGAGAAGAGACTCCATTGAGAAGCCATAGAGTCTTATAATGCACTAGTTGACAATGCAAAGCAAAGTCCCACATTCCAAATAACGAGCCACTAACTGAGTTGATAAATTACAACCTCTTATTGACCAAGAGGAAGCAGAGCATTGTTTGTGAGAGTGGGACCATTACTAAAATCCTTAGATGCCAGGGGAGACCCGAGAGACACTATGTGAGCGTGAGAGGATGGAAATTCCTAGACCAAAGGAGGATGGCTACATTGACCCTCCAATTTCGAGAAGTCCAATGCATACTAAGATATAGGCCAACTGAAGAGTGTTTGGATGCAATCAGGAGTGCAAGCATGGCGACCATAAACAAGCGAGAGAGAAACACCAAGCATAACTAACATCAATAATACATTTTCAGAACTGCTCATCGGGTCTAAAGACAGGCTTAAAGAAGGACGCATACGCGCCATGACACCATCTTCGTCCATCTCCATCAAAGTAAGCCTCTTCGTGCAATAATAAGGTAACATGATGAACCAATGAGGGACGACGTACGATAACATGAGCAAGTAAATGATTCCATCTCGCGAGTATAAATATGAGTGTGTCAGCCTGTATGAGGGTTGAAGCTATGGGCCAAGTGGCCACCTGATCCACCTATGTTCAACGTGACAAGGACAGTTGTCTGGATCCAACACCCATTGTGGGGATTCTTAATATTAACGTTAATTCTATTAATATCATTGATATTCATAATAACATTAATATATTATAATAATGCCCCTAGTTCATCGAATGCTTCTATTCAAAGCTGTGAAACCTACCCCTTCTGGTTTGTTGGGGTATTTGGTTAGGAAGGAACCAAAATATTTTTCTAGATAAGGTATCAAACTGGAATTTTACATGTTCCCACATAGTGGCACTTTATAACTTGATCCCTGAGGATGAACTGAAACATAATCATTCGAACATTAACGTAGAAATCATCGATAAGGCTTTCCCTTTGGCGTATTTTGATGGATTTGCTCAACAAGTTGGTTGTGGTAGAGGAGCAGTTTTTTATTTAAATGAAGATCATTATTACAAGATGAATTTGGGTTTAGGGAGAGGCACAAATAACTATGCATAACTTAATAGCCTTAGGCTTTTTATTTTTTTCCCTTCAGAAAGGATGTCAACAATTGCAGCTATTTGGTGACTCTAAACTAGTCATAAATTGGTTCAATGCACACACTCAGAAATGTGCTGGAAGAATTTATTACAATAAAATCACATTTTGACTATGTAATTTGTCGTCATATCTATAGGGAAAGGAACCAGATTTTTGACAGTTTATCTAAAGAAGCAGTACAACAAGTTGCTATTAGAGATATAGTTCAATGGAAAGTAAATGAGAAAACTTGGTAAAATACAAAGGAACATATGAACTACTATAGTATGGAAATAAATCATATGGTTATATATGAGGAATACAAATGTTGATATAAGTCCATATCAGTCTCCGAAAGACAATTGACATGTAGGATAAATATGAGTTTGCAAAACCTAGAAATTGGAACAAGAAGGTGGGAACAAATGGAAAAAATAGAACACAAGTGTCTCTTATGTAATGAACAACCCTTTGAAGATGAAACTTGTTTTCTACTAAATTGTTCCAAATATGACAAACTTTCAGTCCTAAGGGCTGAATGCTTTGTTGAATTTTCTAGCAAATATATAGGAAGCTTTCCAAATGAACTGTAGTTTCTTTTAGGTATGAACAACTTTGAGTACAGAGAGTTGAATGCCTTGTTGAATGAAATTTCTAGCAAACATGTCAAAAGATTTTTCAAGGAGTTGTTAGAATATAGAAAAAAATCATTTTTCTAGCACAAGAAGAGATGAAAAGTTTATAAATGTATTGATATACAAGGAAATTTGAGCAATATATATTTGTATTTACATCACATATCTTATACAACTAAATATAACAAGATAAATTTCATGGACTCTATTTCTACGATGTCTCATAAATCTGTTTGAGTTCTTCGAGGATGGTAATAAAAGTTATGTTTTATTTAATTTCAAATTCTTTTGCTCAACTAGACTCTTGGGTCATTTCTCCTTCTGCCACACTTCCTCTATGTACATACTACTTCCAAAATATAATTTGTAACCTATTTAAATATTTCCTCTGACAAAGAGAATTCGCCGAGTAATTAAATGCATAGTCCTCAAAAGCCATGTCAAAGTCACTTCAAAGTCCTGCTTCCTCTTCAAAACAATGTGTACACTAATTTCTTTGATTCTACATTTGGTTTATTCGTTATTTATATTTTGATAGAATTAATTAAGTTGATGAAATGTTCGTGATTTTTGTTTATAGAATCCAAATTTTGACTTAATTGACATAGTCTTCACTGTTGGACAGAGAAAAACTTGCAATATGTTTATAAAGGATCCCTCTATTAGTACATTTTTGTGCAAGTTGAAGTATACACTCGTAATCTTTATTGTATCTTCAATGATTTTGGTTTGTCTACATCAAGACAAAATGATTTATGCAATCATAAAAGGAGTTCATTTGTTGATCATTGATGTAGCAAATTTTTTGGTGATGCATTTGTTCCTCCATACTTTAAAATAATATGGTTTATTCTGATGAAATGAAACCAAACGACATGGAGATAATATGACAATTGTCCTTGAAAGCACATGCAACAGTGGCTTTTTTCAAGTAAGCGGAAAACATTTTAGAGTTTCAATTACTATGAAGGAAGGGAGGTTCTCTAATTGAGTGAAATGGCTCAGTATGCTCCTACTTTCATATTCTCAATCGGAATCAAGCACCTGCATTTTTTCCAAGAGCAAGCGGGAGAGTAATGAGGACATAATCAGCCACCCCAAGATGATGAAGGCAATAATCTAGTGATTGATTCAATTTCTAGACACTCCTTATTACCATACAAGGATAGCTACTATGAGAAAAAAGAAATCAGCTTCTAATCATGTGAATAAGCCCACTCCCTATGAAATACCATGGTAAAAATGTTTCATTTGGCTGTTAGAAATATCATGGAATGGTTTGAAGTTCCACACACTCCTCTCTACCTGGAAGTTCTTTTCAAGCATGGTTTTGATTGATGTTACAACTTGTATGATGTTGTACTGACACAATAGTAATGCATTGTAAGAATCTCTTTTCCAAGCCAAGATAAGACATATTCTTGTTTTATACATATTAACTCACTCTATAATGAGATCTTGTTAGAAGAGTAAAATGGATACTAAGTCCAAAATCGATCAGTAAAGCTACCTTTGTAACAAGATGAACCAATATAATCAGGCATAATTCAAAACTATTATAGGGAGATATAGATATGCATCTGTAACATTTTCTATATGGATACTGAGTTCAAAATCGATTAGTAAAGATACCTTTTGTTTATTGCCTTTTGTAAAAAAAGAAACCAATATAATCACTCATAATTAAAAATTATTATAAAGAGATCCAACTATGCATCTATAACATTTTCTCAATTCGTTCGATCAAGTGAAATATTTAACTTTACAGTCTTGATTTGAATAAAAAGGACTTGGCATGGGTCTTTGAGAAGCCATACACATCATTTTTGTCAATATTTACCAAAGTTCACATACAAACAACATTTTTTAAAATAAAAACCTCGATAAGCTACTAGATTCGTGGAAGGAAAACATAAATTCTTCGACATATTCTAAAACCGAAATTCCTCCTCATATTGTATGTTAGGATATGCATGTAAGTAATTTGTGTTGAAATAACTTATAGTATTATATGTTAGGATATGTATGCAAGTAATTTGTGTTGAAATAACAAATAGAATTTGGATAAAGGATTATTCACAAATAAATGTCTCTACACTAGAAAAGGGTATGATTTAAGTTCAAAAGAAATTTTATTTGAAACATGTATATTCCAGGTATTCAAGATAGTCCAAAAATGTTGAACTTTATTCACTTGAAATCCTTTACCTGCCTTTAACAAGATTACCCAAAATTTATAGATTCAAAAAGACAAATCATTATTAGGCGGCTGATGCAAACATAATAGGAATTGTACAAGTCGCCAATAAGAAGAAATACAACTAACAATTGCACTGAGCATTTTTTGTGTTATGCAACCATGCAACAAATATCTAAAATATATCATTACACTAACTCATAGGTGCTTCATATCATTGAAAAATCTAGTTATTTGTTAATAATACCTCAAAAAACTGCAAAATTAAGGAAATTAATTAATACTCAAAATGTTGTATAAACATACCCATGGGGCATACAACAAACAATAAAAAGGTGTTATGTTAAGGAACTTTGTGTTGTAAAGGTCACTAGTTCTCAACTGGAAGGGAAGGACTCGCAGAGATATGATTATGATGATGATGTTAAGCATGTTTTTGGGTTGTTGAATATTTTTGTATATTGCAAAAGCCTCACAGATATAGTATAACCTTCCTTCCTTCTAGTGTGACAAGAAAGTACATCCCACGACTTGTCTACTCTCATTCTTGCATCATCATATCATTTAATATACTTTAAATCTTTCGTTTTCATCAATGAATGTGTAAATTTTTGGATTTTGAAACTACTTGTTGAAGGTTACTAATATTTTATTCAATATTGACAATCTTCTCGTCTTTTGTTTCTTATTTGGGTCAAAATTAAAGAGCTCCAATTTAGTGAGTTAAAGTGGAATGGACTCTCCTAAACTCCTATTTATTTAACAAGATAGGTTATGGGTTTTGATGTAGGTTGAGCCATAACAAAATTATTTCACCCATTTACCATTAAAACTTGAAATAAGATAGCCAAGGACATGAAATGTCGAGCAGCAATGGCCCATAGGCTTTGAATAGAAGCATTCCACGAACTGCCCTTGGTGTCTAGTGTGATGGAGCTTCCCCAGCAAACCACGAGCAATGGGAATAATACATTACTGAACCGTGAACCACAAACACTAGCCACGAACATCCACAAACCATGAGCTATCAAGAACCAAAGGAGAAACCACGAACCTCAAACTGCTACAAGCCAATTGAGCATCCATAGACCATGAACTATTGAAACCCGCAGATTGGGAAGGACGGGAGATTCCATTAAGAGGCCTTAGAGTCTTATAATGCAAAGCAAAGTCCCACATTCCAAATAAGGAGCCACTGACTGAGTTGATAAATTACAACCTGTTATTGACCAAGAGGAAGCAACGCATTGTTCATGAGAGTGGGACCATTATTGAAGCCCTTAGAGTCTAGGGGAGACCCGAGAGCCACTATGTGAGCGTGAGAGGATGGAAATTGCTAGACCAAAGGAGGATGGCTACGTTGACCCTCCAATTTCGAGAAGTCCAATGCATACTGAGATACAGGGCAACTAAAGAGTGTGTGGATGCCATCCGAAGTGTAGGCATGGCGACCATAAACGAGCAAGAGAGAAACACTAAGCATACCTAACATCAATAATAAATCTTCAGAACTGGTCATCGGGTCCGGAGACAGGCTTAAAGAAGGACGCATACGAGCCATGACGCCATCTTTGGCCATCTCCATCAAAGTAAGCCTCTTCATGCAATAATAAGGCGACATGATGAACCAATGAGGGACGATGTACGATAACCGGAGCAAGTAAATGATTCCATATCGTGAGTATAAATATGAGCCTGTCAGCCTGTATGAGGGTTGAATCTATGGGCCAAGTGGCCACCTAATCCACCTGTGGTCAGCATGACAGGGACACTTGTCTAGAGCCAACACCCATTGTGGGGGTTCTTAATATTAACGTTAATGTTATTAATATCATTGATATTCATAATAACATTAGTATATTATAATAATGCCCCTAGGTCGTGGAATGCTTCTATTCAAAGCTTTGAAACCTGCCCCTTCTGGTTTGTTAGGGTATTTGGTTAGGAAGGAACCAAAATATTTTTCAAGATAAGGTATCAAACTGGAATCTTACATGTTCCCACATAGTGGCACCTTATAACTTCATCCCTAAGGATGAACTGAAACAGAATCACTGGAACATTAATGCAGAAATCATCGACAAGGCTTTCCCTTTGGCTTATTTTGATGGATTTTCTCAACAAGATTGTTGTGGTAGAGGAGCCGTTTTGTATTTAAATGAAGATCATTATTACAAGATGAAGTTGGGTTTAGGGATAGGTACAAATAACTATGCATAACTTAATAGCCTTAGACTTCTTATTTTTTCCCTTGAGAAAGGATGTCAGCAACTACAGATATTTGGTGACTCTAAACTAGTCATAAATTGGTTCAATACACACACTCAGGAATGTGCTGGAAGAAACTATTACAATAAGATCACATTTTGACTATGTAATTTGTCGTCATATCTACAGAGAAAGGAACCAGATTTCTGATAGTCTATCTAAAGAAGCAGCGCAGCAACATTTTGGTACTTGGATGATACAGGAACATATAGGACACGAGTTTTACCAGTATTTTCACAGGCCATTGATTGATCTTCAGCCACAGGGGGCAGCGACAACTTGATCATACACTACACATAGATGGGCCTCGTTTTGCAAACCTTGCTTTATGGAGTGTATATATTTTATATGTTTTTTATTTCAAGTTACAATTATCTACCAATTGTTATTTGAACTCTATAAAATATTGTGGGAGTTATGACCACCAATTTTGAGATATGCTCCTTTTGCAGCATCTACAACATGTAATTTTCAATATTTTATATAATGAAAATTAAGATTTTTCTTTAGGAAAAAAAAAATTGTTCTTATTTTTATATTATTAATATTAATGTAATTAATAATATTGATCATTATTTTTATTATATTCTTTATGTTGATATTAATATTATTACTTAAATAATATTAATGTTAATAGTATTAAAATTATTAATGACATATTAATTCTATTTAATATTATCAGTAATATTTTTATTAATATTAATAATTCAATTATATTATTATTTAACATTATTAATGCTATAATTTAATATTAAATATATTTATTAACATTGTAACCTAATATTAAAACAATAATTTAATAAAAAACAATGTGACATGTGCTTATTGGAATTTCCCATTATTATTATAATAATACGATGATCATCATGTATGGCAGTGTTTAAACAAGATTATCATAATTATAATAATAAAAATGTAGTCCCACCAAGGTTACAAAAATAAAAACTTAATTTGACATAAAATAAATAGTAAGAATGGTCATAATTTCACATTATTAAAATAATGATTCGATGATCATCATGTATGTCGATCTTTAAGAAGATTATCATAATGATAATAATAAAAATGTAGTCCCACCAAACTTACAAAAATACAAACTTAATTTGACATAGAATAAATAGTAAGAATGGCGGTTGATGAAGGTCAGTGAAAGAACTTTGATATATATATATATATCTATAGATATATATATATATATATATATATATATATATTACCCATTTCTAAATGTTTTATATTGCTCTCTCAACTGCACATTAATATCTAAGCTCAGCTCGCGTTAATTTGTATTTCTACCCTTTGACTTGGGATGTTAATTTTTATTTTTACCCTTTGACTTTGACTTGGGACACAGCATCTGAGTTGGTTTAAGTGGAACGATCAATGGAAAACGATATGGTCAAGACAGTGGCACTAGAAACGTTTGACGAAGAAATTTTTCGGGCGGGTAGAGAAATTGCAATGGAGTCGAAGGTGATAAAGAATATGGCAGAATTCATCGATATATCTCATGCAACTGTGCCTGTTTATGTATCCACTCCAATATTGGAAAAGGTGATCTATTGTAGTTTTTGGCCATTTTCTTCCGGGAGCCTCGGAACATTCTCTACCAAAGTGGTTGTATTCATGGCATAAACAACATTTAGCAAAGTGATCGTATTCATGACATAAACAACATTTGAGTGATGTTTTCTGATAATCTAGGGTTTGGCGATGTATCCACTCCCCCGTTGTGAGATTAATAACAGAAGGAAACCCCTTTTCTAGATCTTTTCTAAATTGAGATCCACGCATATTTTGGTGCATGTAAACTGCGAGTCAGCTACCAACTCCACTTTTGATTACCCTTTCCTAGATCTTTTCTAGATCAACATCCACGCCTATTTTGGTGCATGTAAACTGGGAGCCATCTACCAACTCTAATTTTGATTTCCCTTAGCAATCATTGCTCCAGTAAGATAGTAATAATCTCATGAGTTTAACCCAAATTAGGATCCAAGAAATTTAACCCAAATTAGGGTCGTAATTAGCACCATTTTTTTTCAGCAAAGAAATCGCTAGCAGTGGAGCGCATTCCAATGTAAATATACAAAATTCAAAACTTATTCACCAATAAAGTATTGATAAATAAATAATAAATTATTAGATGGTAAGGTGTTTTCTTTTTATAACAACTCCCCCAATTGCCACTCTGCACTGGTCTACAGAATTGGATTGAAAGTTAGAAGATTAAAATGTCTTCGGTAGTTCGATCCCACAACATAACTGTCAACCAACTTCATTGTCATTATCCTGCTACAACTCGTTATGCGACCGTTTAGGAGCAATTGGATTTTGGTTTGAGTCTCTCAAAAGTGTCGGTTGCTGCTCTCTGCAACTGTATTCAAAGTCTAAGCGGAGCTATTTTCGAAAACTGTGATGGTTGATTATAAGCTATGTGTGTTTAGTGAATCCGACTTCCTCAACAGTTTTGCCTAATGTTGAATTTATAAGAGTAGTCTTATTGGCATTTAAAAAGGGCTATGGGAAGACTGTAGTTAATGAAGAAATTAGACGTTTTATTAGAAAGTAAAGAGTACAAGGAGGCATATAAAGCCTTTCACAATGATTTTAAGCATCGGTCATTCGATATTTTTGTGGAAATGCAGAAGATACATTTTGAAGCTATGAAAGATTTTTTAACAGGGAAGTTGGAGACATTGATTCTGTTAGCCTCACTCTCATGTGATGAAAACAATTCTAAGTCCAAAATAATTAAATTAATTAAAATCATGAAAGTTAGGATTTAATCCTACCTTTCAAGATTGACTTTTTTCCTCATGGGTAGGATTCAGTTTAGGCCTAGTTGGTTGAGAAATTCTCTCCAACTACTTAGGCTCCTAGATTAGTGTTTGGTTGAGAAATTTGCTCAACCATATGATGAGCCCCAAAAATGGATAATTATATGGGCTCATTCAGCCTCCTAATTCAACTTAATCCACCATTCTCATTAGTTTATTGCATGATTTTATTATATTTATGCTAATAGAGTGAATTGGGTTAGTCATTATGCCAACAAGTCTAATGGGTGCTTTGTGCAGATTTTTAGTCAATTTTGAGACAAAATCAAAGGTTTAAATGAGCACTTCGCAGCCAAATTCGTGGAGAGGATTTTTAGAAAGGTGTCCCCTTCATTTATGGGCCCTTACCTCGAATTCTCTACCATCATCTCGGAGTTCAAGGGCCACCACATCAATTATCACAAGGGCAGTCGAGCAAGGGCTAGTAAAGGGGTTGTTAACTATAAGTTTTGGCAGGCGAGTTCCTAAAGTTTAGGAGGGCTATCGGGGTCCTCAATTTGTATAAATAAGAAGGCTTAGGGCCTCATTTCAGTTAGTCACTTTGTAGGCAGAAGTCATCTAGTTTATAGTTCGATTTTAATCATTCTTTTAGTCATTTTTTAGGCAGTAGATTAGCTCTACATTTCAACACACTTTCAAGCTTTCCCTTGTGGACAGTTTTTTATGTAACTATTATTTCTTGCTCAATAAAGATGAATCCAGCTTTGCACCAGCTCTAATCCCTTTTAGGAGGCTATAGCTCTTGGGGTTGGGCCCAACCCAAATGCCCAGTACCTCATTTGTTTACCTTTATGTGTTTTTGCTGCATTCTTAGAATAAAATCTGCTATTTAGATTTAAATCTTGTTTTGCTATTTAGATTGATTTTGATGATTAAAAAGGTTTTTCATGTTCAGATTGATTTGATAGGTTAATAAAAAAGAAGATCTTCAGGAAAAGGCTATCAAGCACCTCTGATCTCACCTCTCCCTCAGTGGGACCATGAGCTGGGACCAAGGTGTCCTTGCTGCCACCAAAAACACTGTTTTTGCTTCATCATGCAATTATTAGTGTTAGATTCTCATTTTCCGAAGTTGATACCAGTTGTGGTTACATGCTCAGGTTCATAATTTCTTAGTTTACATAGCTATTTCACATGATTTCGTTGCAAATAAACTTCTGTTCATTTTCTTTGCTGTTATTTAGATCATATTAGGTTAAAGTAGCTAGGTCCTTGATTTTCCGAGTCTTTGTTTGTTCAGTTGGAGAAATAACTTGTAGAGCACCTATATTACCTCTCTATCTACCTTTCCTCCATTAGATAATCTACTCCAACCCTTAATCCATGATCCTTGCCTTTCATTTGCCATACTTTCTCCCTTTGCCCTAATTTCTATATTCTTGAGCATCATTGCTCCCTCCATCCTTGAACCAAATCAAATCGCTCCGTAGCCTCATGCACCAGGTCCTAGACCCCTTAACATCCTTATCCAACCTCCATGTCCACTTTCCCACCGTTTTTCCTCCATCAACCCTCCAAAATCCTCTTTTCGGAACATCCTGTTGAAATTTCAGAACATCCTGTAGAATCCCTGCAGACTTCCTGTAGAAGCTCACGAAAGTGGTTTCTTGAGATTCGATCACTGTGAAACTCTCTAGAAGGGTGCTAGGGACCCCTTAGGCCCTCTTCTAACCTTCCCAACCTCCTGCAAGCATTTCCTTTTGCCAATCCACCTCTGCACAGTAAAAAATAGTTAAAGCACATGCATAATAATACTGCCAACTTACTCAAAAATACAAAAAGATGTTTCTTCCAAATTTTATTGTAGAAGTAGCTTAATCACATGCATTTTACTTCCTAGAAGTCAATGGCATCTATTTCCACTGCTTTCATCACTTTTCTTTCGCCGGTAGGGTTAGTCGGTAAAACTAGGGTTTGCTAGGATTTGCATTTCCTTTCAGCTTTCCGCTCCTTTCTACAAGTAGATTAGCCTTTGTTGAGTTAGCTTTCATCCATCACAGTTAAAAGCTTCTTCTAAGAGCTCATAGAAGTTGGCTTAAGCTCCTAGAGGACTTGTGTCAGCTGATCAAGTGATAGTCGCGGCAAGAGCTAGTACTTGTGCATATAGCACCGTCACTTCCAAGTTTGTTACGAACTACGGGGTTGATAAAAATAAAGAAGGGAGTCCGAGGAGTTGCAGCATTATTGTTGCAATACTGGGGTCCACCATCTTTTTGGCGCCGTTGCCGGGGAAGCGTAAGAGCATTGGTGATTGCTGCTTGTCTTCTATTTTCTACTACAACCTTCCGCTAAGTAGTTTATCTCATTTCAATTCCGCAATTTAAATTCTGCAAGCGTAGATTAGCATTTCAATTCTTCAAGCATAGATTAGCATTTCATTCCTACAATTTCATTTGAGCAAAATAGATTAGTCATTTCCTGCTTTCATTTCAATTCCACATTTTCATTTCAGCAAGATAGTTAGTTGCAGTTCAATCTATTTTAGTTTTGTAGGTACAAGCAGAAAAAACCAAAAATCCACCAAAAAGATTTCCTTTCATGCCTTGCAGAAGTAGAGATAATTCAAAAAAATGATTGCACAACACCGCCACTGCTTCACATAGCCAACCTTCTCTCTTCTTCGATGGCTGTGATTAAATAACCCTTAGGTGGACAACAAGACATATTTGAAGAACCTCAAGGGAAGAAGAAGAAGAAAACATTCCTCTGGAGCGAATGGCTACAAGCAAAAATTTTGGGAGCAGTACCTTATCCAAAAATGAATTTGCAAATCAGATGGAAGATTTCAAGAGCGAGATGAGGCAGTTTCTTGCCATGCAACCAGATACCTTGCAGATCCAAAGGAAGCAAGAGGAAGCCAAGAGGGCTTTGGCCATCTTTTTTCCCAGGTGCACTAGAAAGCATCCTAGGAACGAATGTCCATTGCACTCCATAGAAGTGTGTTTTGTCTGTGAAAGAGACCATCCTACGAATCAGTGCCCTTCCTTGCCCAGAATTAAAGCTACATATCAGAGAGCCAAAGGAGCCACTAAATCACTCTATTATATGAACCAAAGGAGGCCACATGGACCCATACCCTACCAGCAGGGAATGCAAGGGACATCCCAGACCTATTACGACCCCTATCAAGCGACTTCCATGCCTTCTTAGGGTCCCCCTACTCATCCTTCATGGTCCACACCCCCTCCTTGGTCGTATCCTTCTCAATACCATGCTTCTCCAGTTGCTCATTCGTTTCACTCTTACGCTCAGCCACAGCCTCAGTGGAATGCACCTCATCAGGGGTGGAGGCCCCAGTACAACTCTCCTTCCGCTCACTTGCCTCCACCACCTGCCCAACCACAACCCCATCCACATCCATCTCAAATATACACCCCCACTCAACTACCCATACCTCCACTTCCAAACTTGCATATTGGAGTAGCTCAACTCCATTACAATGCTGAGGCACAACATGTCCAAACAACTCCTCTTGAGCTCCAAGATATTCACCATAGCTCAGGAAGAGTATTGGAGAAAAGAGATTATATTGACAGCACTGAAGGACCACATCCAGCAAAAGAAGATTCAAGAGAGGAGATCAAAGAACCATGGGCTGCACTTGATGAAGAGAAGAGATCAGAATCAGAGATCGAGAAAGCTCCCTCATGGTTACCATCAAATCCTCCATGTACTCAAAAGAAAAATCAGCAAAAGGAGGAAGATGAGAAGGTCATGATAGAAGAAGATATGAAGAATGATCCAGATCAGCAAAAGGACCAAGGATATCAGAGCTATATTGAGATATGGTTCCAAATGGTCACTAAGTTGCAGCAGTACTCTCTACCTCAGCTATGCTTGGTCCCTTCAAAGTCAAATCATTTGGTCTCTGAAATCCGGATACCTATCAAAGCATGCATTTCAAGCCTCCACATCATTTTGTCTCTAAGATCGTTGTGCACATGGCTCCATTGGAAGTATTCTTATACTTGAAAATGATTTTGTTTTTCAAGTAGGGTAGGGTAAAAAAAAAAATGAATGAAAATGAGAGGAAAATAAAGATCTAAGGTGAAAACCTCCTCGGAGACGCCTCAGATCAGCTCATTGATTGAAAACCTCCATGAGGTGGTCAATGGGTTGGAAAAAAGATAAAAGAAAAAAATAAGATCCTTGGGTGAAAACCTCCCTTGGAGGCACCCAGGGCAGGCAATTAGGGTGAAAACCTCCATGAGGTGCCCTAGTTGTTTTCAAAAAAAAAAGAGAGAAAAAGGAAGAAGAAAAAGTAAACCTAATTTCCATTGAATAATTGCAGGTTGCAGCAAGGACATTGCAGGTTAGGAGGATCGCTTAAAACAATGATAGAGGAAGTTTTGTGCCTTCTACAGGAAGTTTTGTGTCTTCTACAGGAAGCCTACAAACGAGCCAAAATTGATCTCTGAAGAGGACCTGAAGGCCGGGAATCTGTCCACGAGGCCTGCAAGCATCCATGTTTCCATCCCTCACCCTTCTCCATCATTTTTTCCATCTCATTGTGCTTCTTTTCTCAAAACTGCGTGTTCTACAGTAAGTTCCTGTAGAAATCACAGGATTTCTACAGGAAGCTAGAAATGGATTTCAAAAAGACAGTTTGGCGAACATGATAGCTTCCTCATAGGTTCATAAGTCCTCCTACAATCTTCAAACCTCTCTCCCGTCAATTCCATGCCTGCATCACACCCCAAGCTCATTTTTCTTACCATGCAAAAAATTGCAGAATGCTTGGAAGCAAAAATACATACTACTGAATTTTTTTTTCTCTCACGTGAAAACCATGAATCCATTTACAAAACCGTTTTATGGGGAGTTGTATAGGGATGATGGCAACATGGCCGAGCAATTTTAGCCAATTCCGGTGCACGGTTTCCAAGAAATCAGCATCCATCACCTTCAGCCATGTTTGAATTTTCTCCATATCCGTGCATCTGTTTCAAAACGTGTTTTCTGAGGAGATGCATAGGGGTGATAGTAACCTACCCAAGTAGTTTCAGCCAATTCGGATGCATGGTTTCTGAGAAATTGATCTCTGTAATCTTCAGCCATTTTCCATTTTTCTCGAAATTTGTGCATCCATTGATTGCAATTTTTCTATGGGAGGTGCATAATGATGATAGGAACATGCTCAGAAAGTTTTAGATCGATCCAGTCTATCGTTTGGGAGCAATGGAGAAAACAAGTTTCTGTCCTGTGAAAATTCAACGTCAACAGCATGAGGGTGCAGATCTGAACGTTGAAGCCAGCTCCTACAGCGTGGATCCGGCCAGAGGATACCTACACAAGGAAAATAACCACACATCAGACAAAAGAAAGCTTATAGCATAAAGGATCCAGGCATGCAGCAAGAGAATGTGAGCATGCAGCAGCAAAAAAAGGACCCATCAGCACGTCGACTTACAGGTATGTGTCTAAACCAGTTCCTCTATTTGCATCAATATGATTCGAAAGTGCATAAATGAATGAAGTGGTGGGATTAAGCCGACAATGCCTTGTCCAATTCTCTAGTGCTCAGCCAGAAATCATGCAGCATACGTGTATAAACAACTCAGGTGAAATTAAAAGAACATGTAGTGTTGGTCGTTTGAACTCCAGTGCAACTGATTAACAAGAAGAGAACATACAGTTCACCATAGCACTGCAGTCTACATGTGGCCACGTACACCTGGCCACCTCAGTCCCTCACCATGAATCGCGCCGAAATTAAATGGTGCTCGGCTGAAACTCTCACCACTCTTTGTTCAACTGCAGTCACAACTGAAGCACGTGTCCACCATGTCCAGATTAGTTAACCAGTGGTCCTCTGCAAGATTCCTGCCTGATTTCTCAAGATTTCTACCGTTTTTTAAAAAATCTCCCACCTATCGGGCTCTACAGGAGGCATCGTTTCGTTGTACAGGAAGGCTTCTATAGGAAACACAGGAAACAACCATGCAGAAAGAAAACCTGGGATTGTCAGCGAAGTTAAAGCTCAAAATGAGGTAGGATCGGGGAAACTTCTTTGTGCATAATTTTTTGGTGCAAAATGGTGAATTGAACACGGCATTAAATTGAAAAATGAGAGTAAAAAGTTTACCTCTGCATTGAGAACAGTGGGAGTTTGCTTGCATGATTCACTGAGTTTACCCATTTTTTTTCTTCTACATCCGAAATCTCCTCATCAGTTTTAAAAAAAGAAAATAAAAAAATTCCCTTGCAAAGAAGACATGTAGCAGTAGAGACCAACCTGTGTGTGTGGAAAAACATGAATTTACATATCTATCAATGTGTTGAAAAAGCCAATGTCCTTATGCTCTGCTCTGTAAAAAAATTTCTTTCATAAATAGACAAACCAATTCTAGCTGACAACTTTTTTAACACAAGGGAATTACTACCATTTGATGTTGTAAGGAGCACATGAAGAATTCCTTATTTGGTCTCAGAAAAAGAAGAAAATTCAGTTATCCTCTGTTGCAGTGAAATGACTATTTCCCTGAACAATTTTCTTTTTTTTGGTTAAAACACAAACTCAACACCATGAAAACTGAAGAAATTGAGAAGAACATTGATGAGGGAGCACAAAACATTCAAGCAGAGGGAAAAACAGAGGAAGAACAGAAGGAAAAAGAGGAAGCTGAGCATGAGACAGAAAAGGAGACAACAACGAAAATAGAGAGGGTGAAAAAGGAAAAAAAGTTGGGAAGAAAAAGGCCAAGAAAGCCCAAATGAAAGTTATCACAACCAAGGCAACCACACAAAAATTAAAAGGAAAGACACATCCAGCCAAGCAGACCGAAACAGTTGAAAACAGTTTCTACAGGAAGCATGAGAACAGTCGACACAGGACTTTCTACAGGAAGTATAAAAAGGAGAAATCACCCGAGATATTGGCTAGGGAGGTAGCAGCTGTGCTTGCTGCCTTAAGCACATCTCCCAAGAAGAAAGGGAAGAGAAAGAGGCAAACCTCCATGTACTTTAAAGCGAGGAGGAGCGCACAGATCAAAGTAGGCAGACTCCAGCCACAGTCAAAGGAGAAAATTGTCATTAAGGACACAACAACTAAACAAAAGGAGGAGTATCATTCAAAGATAACCATCACCTATGAATGAGGAAGCCAAAAACCTTCACTTGGAGAGAGAGAATTCAGATGATGGACTCAAGGACAGCTCTACAGGAAGCTGAGATAGTTCTACAGGAAGCTAAGAATCCTCTATAGGAAACTCGGGCTAAGCTAAGAGAGACCGAGAAATTGGAGGAAAAGGCGGCCAAACAATCATAGGAAGAAGGAAAGACAAGGAAACATCTGATGAACAGCAAAGAGAGGACAAGCTGCAGGCTGAGGTTGAGGCGCTAACAAAACTGCTACAAGAAAAGGAGCACAAGTAGTGGGAAGAAGAAGAGAGAAAAGCATGGTTTCATGACCGAGAAGAAGACATCACTTCAGAAGCTTGGCATGACAGGGAGGCCACCAGGGCCATCAAAGATGAAGAGATAGATTAGTTTCTCAGAGGATGAGCAACACTTTCAGTAGAGGGGTGATGATGAGCCCCAAAAATGGATAATTATATGGGCTCATTCAGCCTCCTAATTCGACTTAATCCACCATTCTCATTAGTTTATTGCATGTTTTTTATTATATTTATGCTAATAGAGTGAATTGGGTTAGTCATTATGCCAACAAGTCTAATGGGTGCTTTGTGCAGATTTTTAGTCAATTTTGAGACAAATCAAAGGTTTAAATGAGCACTTGGCAATCAAATTCGTGGAGAGGAATTTTAGAAAGGTGTCCCCTTCATTTATGGTCCCTTACCTCAAATTCTCCACCATCATCTCGGAGTTCAAGGGCCACCACATCAATTATCACAAGGGCAGCCGAGAAACGGCTAGTAAAGGTGTTGTTAACTATAAGTTTTGGCAGCTGAGTTCCTAAAGTTTAGGAGGGTTGATGGGGTCCTCAATTTGTATAAATAAGAAGGCTTAGGGCCTCATTTTAGTTAGTCACTTTGTAGGCAGAAGTTAGCTAGTTTGTAGTTTGATTTTAATCATTCTTTTAGTCATTTTTTAGGCAGTAGATTAGCTCTGCATTTCAGCACACTTTCAAGCTTTCCCTTGTGGATATTTTTTGATGTAACTATTATTTCTTGCTCAATAAAGATGAATCTAGCTTTGCACCAGCTCTAATCTCTTTTAGGAGGTTGTAGCTCTTGGGGTTGGGCCCAACCCAAGTGCCCAGTACCTCATTTGTTTACCTTTATGTGTTTTTACTGCATTCTTAGAATAAAATCTGCTATTTAGATTTAAATCTTGTTTTGCTATTTAGATTTCTTTTGATGATTAAAAAGGCTTTTCATGTTCAGATTGATTTGATAGGTTAATAACATAGAAGATCTTCATAAAAAGGTTATCAAGCACCTCTGAT
The DNA here is from genome assembly GCA_031772625.1 of Pinus tabuliformis. Lineage (NCBI taxonomy): Eukaryota > Viridiplantae > Streptophyta > Pinopsida > Pinales > Pinaceae > Pinus > Pinus tabuliformis. Next base: position 701,363,067 of record CM062813.1, read on the forward strand.
CTCACCTCTCCCTCAGTGGGACCATGAGCTGGGACCAAGGTGTCCTTGCTGCCACCAAAAACAATGTTTTTGCTTCATCATGCAATTATTAGTGTTAGATTCTCATTTTCCGAAGTTGATACCAGTTGTGGTTACATGCTCAATTTCATGATTGCTTAGTTTACATAGCTATTTCACATGATTTCGTTGCAAATAAACTTCTATTCATTTTCTTTGCTGTTATTTAGATCATATTAGGTTAAAGTAGCTAGGTCCTTGATTTTCCAAGTCTTTGTTTGTTCAGTTTGAGAAATAACTTGTAGAGCACCTGTATTACCTCTCTATCTACCTTTCCTCCATCAGATAATCTACTCCAACCCTTAATCCATGATCCTTGCCTTTCATTTTCCATACTTTCTCCCTTTGCCCTAATTTCTATATTCTTGAGCATCATTGCTCCCTCCATCCTTGAACCAAATCAAATCGCTCCGTATCCTCATGCACCAGGTCCTAGACCCCTTAACATCCTTATCCAGCCTCCATGTCCAGTTTCCCACCGTTTTTCCTCCATCAACCCTCCAAAATCCTCTTTTAAGAACATCCTGTTGAAATTTCAGAACATCCTGTAGAATCCCTGCAGACTTCCTGTAGAAGCTCACGAAAGCAGTTTCTTGAGATTCGATCACTGTGAAACTCTCTAGAAGGGTGCTAGGGACCCCTTAGGCCCTCTTCTAACCTTCCCAACCTCCTGCAAGCATTTCCTTTTGCCAATCCACCTCTGCACAGTCAAAAATAGTTAAAGCACATGCGTAATAATTCTGCCAACTTACTCAAAAATACGAAAAGATGTTTCTTCCAAATTTTACTGTAGAAGTAGCTTAGTCACATGCATTTTACCTTCCTAGAAGTCAATGGCATCCATTTCCACTGCTTTCATCGCTTTTCTTGCACCGGTAGGGTTAGTCGGTAAAACTACGGTTTGCTAGGGTTTGCATTTCCTTTCAGCTTTCCGCTCCTTTCTGCAAGTAGATTAGCCTTTGTTGAGTTAGCTTTCATCCATCACAGTTAAAAGCTTCTTCTAAGAGCTCATAGAAGTTGGCTTAAGCTCCTAGCGGACTTGTGCCAGCTAATCAAGTGACAACCGCGACAAGATCTAGTACTTGTGCATATAGCACCGTCGCTTCCAAGTTTGTTACGAACTACCGGGTTGATAAAAGTAAAAAAGGGAGTCCTAGGAGTTGCAGCATTATTGCTGCAATACTGGGGCCCACCACCATAGTGTCCAAGATAGACGTACTATCTTGTGACAAACTTCCTCATGTATTTATTTATACTATTATCATTATTTGTATATTGGATTGCATCATGAGAGGAATACAATGAGGCTAAGGCCTTTTATGCCATTTCTATGTTTTTGGTATTTTTTATGTGTGTTAATTTTATTTATTATTCTACATCTAGTATCGGAGCCATGGCTTGAAGCCGTGCACTATTTAGTACTGAAGGTTCAATTGTCTAGAGGAGACAACGACCTTTGCTGGTGTGTACAGTATGTGAGGAATTTGAGACCTCTCACGAGTTTTGTGTGGAAATTATGTGTATAGGAAATATGTTGGAGAATGGGAATAGCTTTTTGTAAAGGAATGAAATTGTTCATAGAGGAGCAAAGTGCAAGCAAGGAACATTCTGTGTCAATTACAATAGTTGAAAATCAGATCTTGAACGATGGAATTGAGGTTTTGTTATAGAGATCTATGAAAGGGTGAGAAGAAAATTGAGGAGAAGGAGCTCTGGTATGCTATGACTTGTCGCAATATTCACCCAAAAATTGCGACCCAAAGATGATAGATGGGATGACTGGTTTCCAGCATGAGGTGTAACGTGGTAATTGGATTATCCAACAAATGACATTGAATCAGTTCATCACAAAGAACCTGAGGAACTTGCGATCACAAATCATCACTGTGTAATCTTCCTGTAAGGATGTGAGACATATGGCTTCAATCTCTTTGCAATAATCAAAGGGAATGTGCAATTGGAATTGAACAACGAAAAAAGATCCCTGTCAAAGTTTGAGTGTTGCTACCACTTTGCAATCAGTGGTGGCATCTGAATCTCAAGATATTTAGCCTAATTGAGCTCGCCTTCAACAGCATCTGCAAGGGTACCAATTGCATCATACACAATTTGAAGATTATGTCTCTGATATTTACTAAAGGCACACAAGAGGTGTTGTAAAATTAGCTCCAACCGAGGTGCCAAGTCTTCTGCAACCTCCTCTTCAAGAGTAGCAAAGGCCGAACAAGCAGCCTCCTGGACTCTCTTGTTGCTGTCTAAAATCTACCTGAGAAGACTGGTAAGCACCTTATCAAATTGATCATGCCCTTCTAGACGTCTTGTACCTTGAAAAATCCATTTGTTGTAGCGAGAAAGCTTCCAACATGTGATGCTCTGCACTAAAGGAAATTTATCATCAAGGAGAGGTACAAGAAATGCAACTATCTCCGTAACTGTGGAAAAGACCATTGATATAGCCTTCCGAAATTGCACCCAGTGCCAAAACGACAGCTTCCCTTTCCTTCCATGAAATGTCAACATTGGACAACTTGACCTGTACTAAAGGCATCAGAATGGGGAGAATTTCATCACCAAATACAGTAGAGAGTACATCAAGCCTGGCAGCACTGCATTTTCTCAAATTCTAGGAATTGATAATGTCATCTTCATCTTCTTCCTCCTCAGCACCATCTACTCCATGAGATTGTGAAGTGCGAAATCTAGGTTTCAAATCCTGATGTTTGTCAGGCACAGTTTCATCCACCTCCGCATCAACAAGTGCTTTATCATCATCTGCATATACCATGTTCAACAACAATACCAAAATCAAGGGTGAGAGAAATTCCCTCAGTATCTCTGGAGGAAGACGAGCTTCGCAAAATGCAGACCATAATTCACATGCTTCTAGAGCAACATCTGCATCGCTGTCCTGATTTCCTGCACTTTATATTTTTTTTTTACATGCATCCATTAAACTTAAAAGTTTGGAACTAAACGTGAATTCACCTTTTATAAATTGATATCATAAAAGGATGCTAAATTCATTTTTAAGTGGGATGATAAAGTAGAGTTTTTATGGAGCTTTTAGAGAGATAAGGTTATGAAAGGTTTTTTCTTTAAGATTTGCAATCATGATAAAGTTAATGGAGTAACAAGGGCATATTTTTTAATTTGTATAACATTTTTTTGGAATGGTAAGCTGAACTTCATTTAGTCATATTTGAAGTCATTAGTGAATTTTTGTATTTGGAGTGATAAGTGAAAGTAATTATTGTAATTCAAAGTAATATTTTACTTTGACAGCGATTAAGTCAGTGTAGGCAGTTTTGGAAGACAATTTGTTTCCAAAGTTTGTAAGTGTGACATTCACATTGAGAAGTTTTCACAACAAAGTTGTGACATTGAAGAATGATGTACTTCAGTAGTTAATAAAATCATAATTTTTGTGGTGCTTGTGTCCTAGATCCGCCCGAAATTGAATAAGGGGATCTTAGGTACACCGTGTTTATTGAATGTGTGTGCATGACTTGTGTTCAGATTATAAAAACGCTCTCTTTGTATTATTCTTAAACAACTACATGCACATAAGAAAGCTTAAGTATAAGAACACTTAATCAAGCTCATGTAATCAAGCTTAAGTACACAAGCACAAAGCGTCACATCATCAACTTGATAAGATGATCTTCCAAGCAAGCACATTTCACATCATGTAATCAAAGCAATCAAGTTAAGGATGCTACAAAATCAAGTATTTCAAACCAAGACGACATCAACACTTTCTGTATCACTTGCAGATAAAAAAAAATTAACTGAATTGTACGGGTGCATTCTCAGTTGTAACCAACACCCTAATTTGAATTGTTAAGGTTTATATATTAAGTCAAGTAAGTCTTCAACTGAGTCATCAAGATTGAACTTGTCATTTGTCTCTTGGGTGCATTTTCGATAGTGTTCGACACCCTTCCTTTTTTAAAATGATCACATTCAGTGAATACATTAAATAAAGCACAAAGTGTCAGTAATCAATCAAGCAAGTTCAAGCAAGCTATCTAGCAAGCAATCATTATCAAACAAGTGTGAATTCTAGTATTCTATTCTTCAAGTGAGCATCAAATCAAGCTAGTGTTTAATGCAAGTGAAATAAGCAATAAATCAAGGGAGAGTATCATTCAAACAACAAATCAAGCGAGCGTGTCATTCAAACAACCAAGTAAGCGAGCGTGTCAAAATCAAGTGTGAAAGTTCAAAGCACAACATCTACAACAAACGAGCCAGTCTGAAGTTGATTGAAGCATTCACAAAGTGTCAGTGAAGCATTCAAGCAAAGCGATCATCATCAAGCGAGCGTGAAATAAAGAGTTCAAGCAACCAAGTTATAAAACTCTAGCAAGTTTTTAAAGCATCAGCAATAAGCAATAGTACAAGCAAGCCTAAATTCAAAGTTGCCAGAGAAAAGTGATGCTTCCAAGTCTTTGAACAATACAAATACAGCTGATGATTCAAAGTCACGGATCCAACCAACTTCAAGTGTCGAAGTGGTCCCTGATCCAGTTCAACTTTCTTCCAAACCAATCATCAAGCCATGGGAAGAAATCCAAAGTAACAGAAATCGACGAGGCATAGGATATGCCAAATATGACGCCAACTTACATATCCCAGATTATTCAAGGCCCATTAAGTTTGTCAGTGTAGGGTTTCTTTCACAAATCACATCGGCCAGTTCTGAGAAAGTTGAATACAAATAGAAATACACACAAATTGAAGTTGCAGTCAAACCAAAATTCCTTCATTGTCAAGGATCTGGTCATCTGGAAGATCAATGTTTCTATCTCCATCCTTGTCACCATTGTGGAAAGTCAAATCATTCATCAGCACAATGCAACAAACAACAATAATCAACCAGATTGAATATCATTTATTCATGGACTTATCCCTGGGAATGGTCATCCATGATCATAAGATTGTATAAGTTTTACAATCGAATTCACTCACACATATTACAGCCAGTAGTAAAATGAAGATGGTACTCTCGTGCAGTTGAACGGGGGAGTACACCAGTGAAACACTCCTACACCTGAAGGGGGGGAGTTCAGAAATAATTTGAAGAAGATTGTCTCTCCTATCTGCTGAAAAAGGGGAGAAAATATCAATGAAAATGATAGTGGTTGTCAGACTGAAAGTCTCAACAACATCAGTGAAGCAGCTAGTGGGCATTTTCATCAGCGAGTGAGCATCAACAAATTCGCTAGTGGGTGATCGAAAGCAAAGTCAGCAGTAAGCAGTTTTCAAACACAGCAAAAGCAACAGTGAGTTGTTTTTCAATGTCAGCAGCCAATGGGCAATCCTCATTAGCAGATTTGCCAATGGGCATTCATCAACTTTTGTCAGTGGACAAACAAATATGCCAGTGGGCGTTCATCAAATTTTTTCAGTGGACACAAGATGTTGATTTCAAGCAAAGGACAGTTGGATCCTTTTGCAGCTTGGCACGTGATGGAGTTGTCAAGCGACATTCAAAGATGAATCAGACATACAGCTGACTCATGGTCTCTTCATATTACAGTTTCTTTAACATCCAACTTTGGTGGTTTTTCAAGCAGCGTTTTTGAGGATCAACATGAGAACTTGGAAGATGGTTCCTCGTTCTTATTTTGGACTTATCATTGGGGGGGAATGTTAGCCTCACTCTCATGTGATGAAAACAATTCTAAGTCCAAAATAATTAAATTAATTAAAGTCATGAAAGTTAGGATTTAATCCTACCTTTCTAGATTGAGTTTGTTCCTCATGGGTAGGAGTCAGTTTAGGCCTAGTTGGTTGAGAGATTCTCTCCAACTAGTTAGGCTCCTAGATTAGTGTTTGGTTGAGAAATTTTCTCAACCATAGTGTCCAAGATAGACGTACTATCTTGAGACAAACTTCCTCATGTATTTATTTGTACTATTATCATTATTTGTACATTGGATTGCATCATGAGAGGAATACAGTAAGGCTAAGGCCTTTTCCGCCATTTCTATGTTTTTGGTATTTTTTATGTGTGTTAATTTTATTTATTATTCTACAGATTCCAAAGGGTATTCTTGCAAAATTAAAGGATGCATTTAGTTTTGTAGAATCATGCGAGAGGGGTAAGCAGGGAATCATATGTATTTATGACCCTATTTCCATGTTACTAATTTGAAATCTTCCTGTGCTAGTATGACAATTGAAATCTTTCACGTAGCTTTCAACTTGGTGACACTGCCAAGCTTTTAAATTTGCTACTTTTATATCTGATTTGGCTGAGACTAAATCCTTTGCTTCATAATACAGTCCAACACATCGATACTAAGGCTTTCCGGAATGGTTTTTTCTCTGCATTTCTGCAACCTCCATTGTCTCCAAGGAAGAAGGTAGATCATTTGTATCTGCTACAATCATTCTTATGCCCATTAGCAGCCAGGGCACCGAGTCAGCGCCATTCACAAGTGTAAAACTACAAAGATTCTACAACACGTATCAATTTCTTCCAAAGACAAATAATATTCTTCTTTTTTTATTCAACTTTGTATCTTCCTCACTGTGGTTGAAGGTGACATGTCACTTGGTATTGGAAGAAACATAGTGGTTTCCAAGTCTTTTTTCGATATCATATCATTTATTTTCTTTTATATTATCTCAATTCTACTTTTAAACATATTTATTATGAGTTAATAAGTTATTAATAAAAATATACATAATCTAATTATTTAATTATTAATAAATTAAATATGATTTATTTATACATTAAAATATCATATGTAAAAAATATTTATTAAATTTTAAATTTTAAAATAAAAATTAATATATTGAAAAGTTATTTATTTATTCTTAAGTTTTTTTATTTAATTATTATTGTTAAATTAAATGGTTTAAGCGTTCTTATTTTAAATTATTCAAAGTTCTCTTTCGTGCGTGCAGCAGCAGCCCCTGGTGTGATATGAATACTCCCTCCATCGCCATGGCCCCAGGAGGGGGCCCTGAGGCCCCTCCTCCACCAGAGATCCTTGCATTCAAGAAGCTGATCGGAGATAGTAGTAAACACCCAGCAAGGGAAACTCAACGCAAGTTTGTAAAGAAACTGGACAACATTCCCATAGTCGCCCAACGCGTTGAAGATTCTTATAGATCTACTTTGAACTTATTTGAAAGAGGGCTCATCGGTCAATTTACAGGGCTATGGCATTCCCCCAAGGCTCTCGAGTTGTGGGTACAGAGGAACTAGCGACCACTAGTAAAGGAAGGCATCGGAAGCTTCCTGGTTGGTAAAGGAATTTTTGTCTTTGTTTTTGATTTAGTAGAAGACAGAAATATCATCTTTAGGAATGGACCATATTTCATGGGACCTCAGGGTCTGTATCTAAACTCATGGTCACCAGATTTCGATCTGACACAAGATATGTCATCAACAATTCCAGTGTGGGTGCGCCTCCCTCATCTTCCACTGCACTGTTGGAACCCAAAGTCACTAGAAACGATTGGTAACACCCTGGGAAAATACATACACAGAGCAGAGAGAAGGGATCAATATTCATGTGCAAGAATATGCATCGAAGTCGACTTCGAAATAGGCTTACCTGAGGCCATAAAGTTAACAATAGTAGATTGGTCTTATATCCAAGAGTTAGACTACGAGCAACTACCATTCAAATGGGCATTTCGCAAGATACTGCCAAAAAAAAAGGAGGAAGATCTAGAGAAGTTGAAATGAGAGAAATGGATCTAGGTGCAGAAAGCAGTCCAGGCCAAGGTGAGTAATAGGAATAAAGGGAAAGAGGTACCGATGGAGTCTAGAACTCCCTTAATAGGAATGCTTCAAATGGAAGGAAGAGGAGAACAGCCAAAGAAAACGGCCACAATAAACCCATTCGAAACCCTCAGCTCTTCAATCGAAATTCCAAAAACAGAGATAGAGGAGATTGAACAACAAGTTTCCTCACTCGAAGCAGAAAAGAAGAACATGGAAGTAACCCCACTTGACTCCCCAACAGGAACCTCCTCCTCACCCACATATGCGGAAATGACAAGGAAAAAACCCCCGGAAACCTCTGAGTCATCAGAAAACGATACATTTGAGAGAACCTATAAAAGAGTTGGAAGGAAATCTCATAAGGAAGCCAGCGAAGAAGAGGTGGAGAGGAAAAAAATGCAAGGTAGCCAATCCACCATTGAAATGTCTATCGGGAAAAACACCAGAACAAGGTTCTCTAAGGGGGGAACAACTCACTCCAATCCCACTAAATAATGAAACTAGTCTCTTGGAATTGCAGAGGCTTGGGAAACCCTTCGAAAGCTGAAGCAGTCAAATATCTTCTAAAAATAGACACTCCCAAGATCCTCATGCTCCAAGAGACTAAGATTTAATGGGAAACCCTTCTTGATATCAACAAATTAAAATGGGGAAAAAAAGCAGGAAAGGCCATTAGTGCAAGAGGTACTTCTGGTGGCCTAGCAACATTGTCGTCAGAGGACAAGTATCAACTAGAAAGCTCCTTTGAGACCCAACATTGGATATTCACCAAACCGCGACACCTCTCTAGTAAGCTCTACATATCTCTCTTCAACCTTTATGTTCTTTTCTACCTTACAAAGAAGAAAGAATGTTGGCAGACCTTGTTTGATTTCTTAGACATTTACTCCCCTCAAAATATAATAGTGGATAGAGATCTCAACCTCGTCATTGATCCAAAAGAAAAGATAAGTGGCAATAGTGGTAGGGACCAAATGCTTGCATTAGTAGAGGAGCTGATACTTCACTGGGATCTTATTGACTTCAAACCAAAGAAAGGTCTTTACACCTGGACAAACAATAGAGTTGGGGAAGAACACATCTCTGCTCGCCTAGATCACATCCTAGTGTAGAGCTCTTTGTTGCTAGGAAAAAGACTGATCTCCTTGAAAATTCTCCCAAATCTGGCCTCTGATCACAAAGCTATTCTCTTAAAGCTGGAAGAGGAAGAAAATTCGGGCCCTATACCCTTTAGATTCGACCCGCTTTTGTTAGGGAAAGAAGGGTTCATGGAAACTATTCTAGAGGCATGGTCCATACCTGTGACAGGATCTCCAAGCTTTGTGTGGGAGAAGAAACTAAAAATAACCAAGAGAGCTTTGAAAAATGGATTAAAGAACCCTCAAATTCTCCTACCAGCAATAGAAAGGAGACAGTTCATTCTTTATTAGATCTACAAATGGATTTGGAAAGTATGGAGATCTCTGCTTCAGATTTAGAAAAAGAACAAGCTACCCAAATCAAATCATTTCGCACTTTCTGCCATGAAGAAGAGACTTGGAGGCTTAAGTCTCATAACCTGTGGCTTAAAGTTGGAGATCAAAATACCTCTTTCTTCCATAGGCAATATAGAGCTCGACTATCTCGAAATCATATCTTTGAAATCACTTGCTAAGATGGGACTCTGCTCAAAGGTCAAGAACAGCTAAAAAAGGCAGCAGAAGATCATTTCCAGAATCTGTATAAAGAGGAAGGAAATGAGTGAAGAAGTCACCTCTGAATTCCTCTTCGAAATTCCATCTTTGATAAGCAAGAAGGACAACACTAGTCTTATGAAACCTTTCTTCGAGGAAGAAATCTATAAAGTAATATGGTCCATGGAACCAGACAAGGCACTAGGACCTCACGACTTCTCAATTCATTTTTATAGAATCTACTGGGAAATAATAAAAACTGATCTTCTGAGGATGATTAAAGCTTTTCATCAAAAAGCCAAAGTGGGAGGCAGTATTAACTCTACCTTCCTTGCATTAATACCAAAAGAAGTGAATCCGGACAATTTTGATAGGTTTAGGCCAATCTCGCTTTGCAATGCATCATACAAAATCCTGACAAAACTGCTGGCAAACAGAATCAAGCCACTACTTGGGAAACTCATTTCTCCCACCCAAGGTGGATTTCTCAAGGGGAGACATATTTTGGACAATGTAATACAGGTGCAAGAAGTCATACATTCCAGTTATCCTCGGCAGGAGCAAGGTATGCTCATAAAGTTAGACATGGAAAACGCATTTGACCGGGTAAATCTTTCTTTCATGTACAAAGTCCTCCTTTCGTTTGGTTTCAGCTCTAACTTTTTCAATTTGATTAAATCTTGCACTGAAAAGCCATGGATAGATCCTTTAGTTATTGGCAGGCTAGCAAACTATTTCCAAGCCTCGAGGGGAATAAGGCAAGGCTGCCCCCTCTCCCCTTTCCTGTTCATTCTGATGGCAGACTCATTAAGTAGAAAACTGACAGGTGAAGATAAAGCAGGGACAACTCCAGGAGTTATGTTGACGAAATGGCTAGAGCCTCTCAATCACACACTATTTGCAGATTATACTCTTCTTTTGGGCGGAGCCTCCATCAAGATAGCCAAAGTTTACAGTGGAATTCTTCAAAAATTCTGCAGCATATCAGGAGTTGTTATAAATAAAAGGAAAAGTGCAATATATGGGTGGAATGTGGATCTAGAGAATAGCCCTCTCCTTAGGCTTTTTGGAATTCGCTACTTGGAATAAAATCAAATATCTCGGGTTACCAATAACCCTAGGCCCTAACAAATTATCGCTGTGGAAAGAGGTGATAGGCAAAATTAAGTCCAAGATTACAGCTTGGGGAGGTCAATGGCTCACCAATGCTGGAAAACTCATCCTTATAAAATCTGCATTGTCCTCCCTGCCTATTATCAGGCTTCCTTTCTTTTGGCTCTAAAGAAGATCACGGAACAGATCTCCAGACTTATCACGGATTTTCTGTGTAAAGGAGGAAGAGGAAATCAAAGAAAATTCCAGGTATTGAATTGGGATACAGTTAAATGCCCCATCTCTGAAGGAGGCCTGCAAATAAGAGATCCAGGCCTTGCCAATCTAGCTCTTGGAGGTAAAATACTTTGGACCCTCTTCTCAAACAACAAACGCCCTATTAGTCAAGTCATAAAGAAAAAATATCTAAAAATCTCATCGCTAACGAACATACAGATAGATAACAGCATCAAAAGGACATCAATATGGAATCTCTGCCACTGTGGGATAGAGTTCTTCCAAAAGCACTTGTATCGCATTCTTGGCAATGGAAAAAATATGTTGCTTTCGCAAGACAACATAATGGGACAGTCGCCTTTAAGCAAAAATGAAGCAATCAAAGAAATCGGGAGCTTGCTCATTCAGCAAGGAGTCCTCACCTTGGCAAATATCTCGACATGGGACGACTCTGGAAAATGGCGAACTTGGGAAATCCCCCGAGTTCCAGATCAAATGCACAGTCAAAAGACCCTCCTAAAAGAAGCGTTAATGGGACTGGCACCGGTTCACAGATGTTTGACAGACAAATGGGAATGGGGAAAGACTAGAATCTACAATGCAAGGCATGGATTTGCCTCTCTTGGACCACAGCAAGCTTCAAGCCATACTGCATCCATGTGGAAACAAGTCTGGGACCCTCTCGGTCTCCCCAAAATAAATTTCTTCACATGCACATTAATGCATGGGAAAGTGCTAACTGGAGACAATCTGACCAAAAGAGGTATTCACGGGCCACATCGGTGTTCTCTCTGCTACAAATCCCAGGAAACCATGGAGCATCTATTTGTGGATTGCTCTTTTACTCAAGAAGTCTGGGATTACATCCTTCAAGGCCTCAATGTCTCTACCCCTTCGCAAGTCAAAGTAGCTAACCTTTTTATCACCTGGAGAATGTGTTATCCCCACATGACCCAAAGAAAGACAACATGGAACAAAATCTGGAAAGCAGTACCTAAATACATATGCTGGAAAATATGGCTCTCCAGAAACGGCCATATCTTCAACAGCATTTTGAACTCCCCTTTGAAGGTGGCTGCAAAATCATTCCTCGAGACTGTGGCCAATCATCCCCTTAAAAACGATAACATGCTTCTCCCGGAAGAAAAAAAATGGATGGGAACTTATATATTTCGAGACAGGATAAAGAACACCACATGCCCCAGTAGATCTCTTGTATGGAGACTACAAGAAGTGGATGCAGATTTTCAAGCTTGGTGGAGGAAACAAGGTAAAACAACAATCTTTTTTTATGGTGCCTCCAAAGGCAATCCAGGGACAGTAGGAGCAAGCAGAGTGATCTACTCCCCGGAGGGTATTCATGAAGATAGCTTCAGTGGGGGACATGGACAGAGAACCAACAACCAAGCAGAAATCCTTGGGTTACTAAAAGCCTGTCAGATAGCACGTGAAAAAGGCACTAAAGAAATACAAGTCTTTGAGGACTCAGAAATCTTGATAAAGATATTAAATTCGGAGGACCACTTCAACAATCCAGCGCTCAGCAAGACACTTCAAAGGTTGAGACACGTGCTCCAAGACTTCTCTTCCTATCTCCCTTTCCATATTCTACGTGGCTCAAATAAAGAAGAAGATGCAAAATAAAACCTAGCATGCCTCCTGCCACAAGGACGCTTAAGCAAGAATGATGAAGAACCCACATGGAACCCGATCCCGTAATCTAGAGTAAATCTACACCTATGTAAGGAAAAGGAGAGTTGCAACTAAAAGGAATACTGAATATTGTAATGATGGTTGTTTTGGTTTCGGCCCAACCAGTTTTAAATAATTAATATAAATGTTATAGTTTTAAAAAAAAATAGTAAATAAATAAATAAAAAATAAAAAATTTATTCAAAGTTAAAAATAGAAGAATGAAACTTATATTATCTAAATACGTTACAAATAAATTATATAGTAAATATTAGAGTGTGTGAATTAAATGTTGCACTTTTTAAGAATATTATAATTAAATTACAAAATTATTTTTTATGTAATTAATAAATTGTATGAATTATGTTGCCTATTTAATTATTATTATTATTTGAATAAAAATGAAAAAGTTGGTATTTTTTTGGATAATGTATATTATTAATGATAAATTATAAAAACAAAATAAGTCTACTACCTCAACCTCTCACACACACACACGGATACATCTATATATATATGTGTGTGTGTGTGTGTGTGTGTGTGTGTGACTACTAAAGTCTGTATAAATCTCTTTAGTGAGAAAATGGCACCATAAGGGAAGAATTTTGTTTAGATAAATCCTTGCAGGTCTCAAAGGATCAAATGACAGGAGAAGAGGCACAAACCCTCAATGTAGTTATTTTTGTTGATTGTATAAACTATGGGTCGAATTTGTGAAGGCAAAGACGAATTGGAAGCAATTTAGAAGGGTGTACCCATATATTTCTAAATCAAACAAAATCCAAGCTATACCACTATTATTGGGGGTGATTTTCACCATATTTCTAGGGCATGTCTGAGTTATATGGAAGGTTGATTTACTGCTTATTGACTATTGCATTTTTATACAGGTTGTTGCTGAGATTGGGCACATTTGCTTTGGTTGGGAATTCCATTCTTGTAGTTGCATGAATATTAAATTATAATCATGCTTTGGGACGTTCCACTACATAAAAGGGCTTCTTAGAATGGACGAGTGAGGATGCACTAAGAAGAACTCATAATTTTCTTAAGGTTGGAGATTGGAACCATATTCTTGAGGTTGTGGCCAACAGTAAGATACATGTTCACCTCATTTCCTCATTGTTGAGTGCAAACATTGGTTAAATATTCCTTGTATAGGTGACCCACAATAGTATAGAGGCTGGGAAATACTCTAGAAAATCAAACTAAGTTTTATTCCAAGTTTTGGGTGCATTCAAACTCTAAATCTGCATCTACAACAACCTTGTGAAGAATAAACAAAGATCAGATCATTATAACTGTGTTTCATAAAATGTTCTCCCTTACTTCCTCTTAAATTGCTTGGATTTGGGGTTTTTGTTGCATTTCGTGTATTAGACAATCATTTTCCACTGAGTTTAAAATAAAGAGATTATGTTCAGAAAACCATTGAATCAAGCATAAACCAGCAAACCCAAAAAAAGTTTGACGAAATACCAAACTCAAAATTTCAAACAAAATTTGTCAATTAACATGCAATTTGGAGGGATAAGTAGACTAATTACTTATGTAGTTTAAGATCACTTGTACAAAAAGTTGCAAGCACGTTCTAAGCAAAAATACTTCTGCATAGGATTCACAAAAAGTGTTTGACGAAAGTTTTCAACACCAATAAACCATTGAAATCGGCAGTAGAGAAAATATAGTTGAGACAAAACATTGATTCTTTTTTTAAATGGAGGGGATACGGCTCTTTAAGAGTGAGAAGTAGGCGAAGTTGTTGTCCTCTATGGAGAATCTGAGGTCCGTTTTTTGACTTGTGCACTTCCATCCCACCATACTCTAGACAATGGTGGTTCTGGCCTATGGAAGCTGTCATGCAAGAGTTTTTGCAGAAGGCCCCTTATCCACTTCAACACAAAATTGCACCATGGCTCTTAAGAATTTACAATCAATTCAAGAATAAGACTAGAAGTCCGTAGCAGAGAATAATTGTCAAAAGAGTCAAATATCTATCCAGGTAGCTGGGACACTGGGGTACATGCCTCCAGAATATTTTAATGGATATATTGCTACGAAGCAGGTCGATGTTTACAATGTTGTAATGTTCATGATGGAGATTGTCAATGTAAGGAATCCTAACCTTTGTATCCAGGTTTCATTGACTCTTGTCTCTGACGTTTGGGTCCATATATTACCTGCTTGCACATACCCAAATCCACAAGTAGTTGGTCTTGAATTATCTATAACTTTAATCATTGTATCATTTGCAAGTTGTTATTAGAGATATAGTTGAATGGAAAGTAAGTGAGAAAATTTTGCAAAAGACAAAGGAACATATGAACTACTATAGTATGGAAATAAATCCTATTGTTATATATGAGGAATACAAATGCTGACATAAGTCCATATCGATCTCCGAAAGACAATTGACATGTAGGATAAATGATTTTGAAAAACCTAGAAATTGGAAGAAGAAGGTGGGAACAAATGGAAAAAAAAGAACACACTTGTCTTCTATGTGATGAACAACCCTTTGAAGATGAAATTGGTTTGTCGCTAAATTGTTCCAAATATGACAAATTTTTAGTCCAGAGGGTTGAATGCTTTGTTGAATTTTCTAGCAAACATATAAGAAGCTTCCCCAATGAACTGTAGTTTGTTTTAGATATGAAAAACTTTTAGTACAAAGGGTTGAATGCTTTGTTGAATTGAATTTCTAGCAAACATATAGGAAGATTTTTCAAGGAGTTGTTAGAATATAGAAAAAAAATCATTTTCCTAGCAAAAACAGAGATGAAAAGTTTATAAATATATTGATATACAAGTCAATTTGAGTGATATATATTTGTATTTGCATCACATATCTTATACAACTAAATATTACAAGATAAATTTCATGGACTCTATTTTTATGATGTCCCATAAATCTGTTTGAGCTCTTCGAGGATAGTAATAAAAGTTATGTTTCATTTAATTTCAAATACATTTTCTCAACTAGATTCTTGGGTCATTTCTACTTCTACCACATTTCCTCTCTGTACATACTACTTCCAAAATATAATCTGTAACCTATTTGAATATTTCCTCTCACAAAGAGATTTCGGCGAGTAATTTAAATGAGTAGTCCTCAAAAGCCATGTCAAAGTCACGTCAAAGTCCTGCTTCCTCTTCAAAACAATGTGTACACTAATTTCTTCGATTTACATTTTGAGTTATTTGTTATTTATATTTTGATAGAATGAATTAAATTGATGAAATGTTCGTGATTTTTGTTTATAGAATCCAAATGTAGACTTAATTGACATAGTCTTCACTGTTAGACAGAGAAAAACTTACAATTTGTTTATAAAAGATCCTTCTATTAGTACAGTTTTGTGCAAGTTGAAGTATACGCTGGTAATATTTATTGTATCTTCATTAATTTTGGTTTGTGTGCTTCGAGACAAAATGATATTATGCAATCCTAAAAGGAGTAAATTTGTTGATCATTGATGTAGCAAATTTTTTGGTGATGCATTTGTTTTCCTGCGTACTTTAAATTAATATGGTTTATTTTGATGAAATGAAACCAAACAATGTGGAGGTCCTACGACAATTGTCCTTGAAAGCACAGGCAACAGTGGCTTTGTTCAAGTCAATAGAAATTATTTTAGAGTTTCAATTACTATGAAGGAAGGGAGGTTCTCTAATTGAATGAAATGGCTCGGTATGCTCCTACTTTCATATTCTCAATCGGAATCAAGTACCTGCATATTTTTCAAGAGGAAGTGGGAGAGTAATCAGGATGGAATTAGCCCCCGCAAGATGATGAAGGAAATAATCTGGTGATTGATTGAATTTCTAGACACTCCTTATTACCCTAAAAGGACTACAAGGATAGCTACTACGAGAAAAAATAAATTGGCTTCTAATCATGTGAATAAGCCCACTCCCAATGAAATACCATGGTAAAAATGTTTCATTTCGTTGTTAGAAATATCATGGAATGGTTTGAAGTTCCACACACTCCTTTCTACCTAGAAGTTCTTTTCAAGCATGGTTTTGATTGATGTTACAACTTGTATGGTGTTGTACTGACAAAATAGTAATGCATTGTAAGAATCTCTTTTCCAAGACAAGATAAGACATGTTGTTGTTTTATACATATTAACTCACTCTAGAATTAGATCTTGTTAGAAGAGTAATATGGATACTAAGTCCAAAATCGATCAGTAAAGCTACCTTTGTAACAAAAGAAACCAATATAATTAGGCATAATTAGAAACTATTATAGCGAGATATAGAAATGCATCTGTAACATTTTCTATATGGATACTGAGTTCAAAATCAATCAGTAAAGATACCTTTTGTTTATTGCCTTTTGTAACAAAAGAAACCAATATAATCACTCAGAATTCAAAATTATTATAAGGAAATCCAACTATGCATCTGTAACATTTTCTCAATTCGTTCGATTAAGTGAAATATTTAACTTTACAGTCTTGATTTGAATAAAAAGGACTTGGCATGGGTCTTTGAGAAACCAGACACATCGTTTTTGTCAATATTTACCAAAGTTCACATACAAACAACATTTTTTTAAATAACAACCTCGATAAGCTACTAGCTTCGTGGAAGGAAAACATAAATTCTTCCACATATTCTAAAACCTAAATTGTTCCTCATATTATATGTTAGGATATGCATGTAAGTAATTTGTGTTGAAATAACTTATAGTATTGTATGTTAGGATATGTATGCAAGTAATTTGTGTTGAAATAACAGATAGAATTTGGATAAAGGATTATTCACAAATAAATGTCTCTACACTAGAAAAGGGTATGATTTGAGTTCAAAACAAATGTTATCTTAAACATGTCTATTCTAGGTATTCAAAATAGTCCAAAAATGTTTAACTTTTAGTCGCTTGAAAGCCTTTACCTAACTTTAACAAGATTACCTAAAAATTGTAGATTCAAAAAGACAAATCATTATTAGGCGGTTGATTCAAACATAATAGGAATTGTACAAGTCGCCAATAAGAAGAAATACAATTAACAATTGCACTGAGCATTTTTTAGTGTTATGCAACCATGCAATAGATATCAAAAATATATCATTACACTAACTCTATGTGCTTCATAACATTGAAAATTCTAGTAGTTGTTAATAATACCTCAAAAAACTACAAAATTAAGGGAATCAATTAATACTCAAAATTTAAGTATGGGGGATTTACGCAGTGCATTATATTAGATATCATTTTTGGGATTCAACTGCGTTAAGTAAGTCATTCAAACGTATGACCATTTCCATGAGAGGTAGTCGTAACTGACTAATTTCTCATGATTTTTGAATAGTTCACTTAACACTCATTGCATCGGGTGATGCTCACAGGGGTGAAGAAGTGGGATTGAAACTAGTGAAATGTGGAGAACGAATCACATAGCATCAATCATCACTTCCGGGGCTTGCACCCGGTAACCAGGACTTCCCAGGAGGTCACCCATCCCAGAACTCCTCTGGCTCAAGCGCGCTTAACTATGGAGTTTTCCCCACAATCAAGCCCACTTAGCTTGCTACCCCATTTGCAAAACCTTAGCAAGTATTGTGCCTCATGAACCATTCAAGTAGAGATCCCTTGACTCTTTTTGAATTTAAGTATGGGGGATTTACGCAGTGCATTATATTAGATATCATTTTTGGGATTCAACTGCGTTAAGTAAGTCATTCAAACGTATGACCATTTCCATGAGAGGTAGTCGTAACTGACTAATTTCTCATGATTTTTGAATAGTTCACTTAGCACTCATTGCATCGGGTGATGCTCACAGGGGTGAAGAAGTGGTATTGAAACTAGTGAAATGTCGAGAACGAATCACATAGCATCAATCATCACTTCCGGGGCTTGCACCCAGTAACCAGGACTTCCCAGGAGGTCACCCATCCCAGAACTCCTCTGGCTCAAGCGCGCTTAACTATGGAGTTTTCCCACAATCAAGCCCACTTAGCTTGCTACCCCATTTGCAAAACCTTAGCAAGTATTGTGCCTCATGAACCATTCAAGTAGAGATCCCTTGACTCTTTTTGAATTTAAGTATGGGGGATTTGCGCAGTGCATTATATTAGATATCATTTTTGGGATTCAACTGCGTTAAGTAAGTCATTAAATGTTGTATAAACATACCCATGGGGCATACAACAAACAATGACAAGGTGCCTCAAAATGTTCACTATAGTAGTTCAAAATGTTGTATAAACATACCCATGGGGCATACAACAAACAATGACAAGGTGTTTTGTTAAGGCAATTTGTGTTGTAAAGGTCACTGGTTCTCAACTAGAAGGGAAGGACTCTCAGAGATATGATTATGATGATGATGTTAAGGTTGTTTTTGGGTTCTTGAATAATTTTGTATATTGCAAAAGCCTCACAGATATAGTATAACCTTCCTTCCTTTTAGTGTGACAAGAAAGTACATCCCACGACTTGTTTGGTCTCATTCTTGAATCATCATATCATTTAATATACTTTAAATCTTCTGTTTTCATCAATGACTGTGTAAACTTTTGGATTTTGAAACTACTTGTTGAAGGTTACTAATATTTTATGCAATATTGATAATCTGCTCGTCTTTTGTTTCTTATTTGGTTCAAAATTGAAGAGCTCCAATTTAGTGAGTTAAAGTGGAATGGACTCTTGTAAACTCCTATTGACTGAACAAGATAGGTTATGGGTTTTGATGTAGGTCGAACCATAACAAAATTATTTCACCCATTTACCATTAAAACTTGAAATAAGACAGCCAAGGACATGAAATTGCGAGAAGCAGTGGCCCATAGGCTTTGAATAGAGGCATTCCACGAACTCGGGCCCTTGGCGTCTAGTGCGATGGAGCTTCCCCAGCAAACCACGAGCAATAGGAATAATACAACTCCAAATCGTGAACCACAAACACTAGCCACGAACATCCATGTACCATGAGCTATCAAGAACCAAAAGAGAAACCATGAACCTCAAACTACTACAAGCCAATTGAGCATCCACAAACCATGAACTATTGAAACCCATAGACTGGGATGGACGGGAGACTCCATTGAGAGGCCTTAGAGTCTTATAATGCAAAGGTTGACAATGCAAAGTGAAGTCCCACATTCCAAATAAGAATCCACTAACTGAGTTGATAAATTACAACCTCTTATTGACCGAGAGGAAGAAGAGCATTGTTCGTGAGAGTGGGACCATTATTGAAATCCTTAGAGGCCAGGGGAGACCCGAGAGCCACTACGTGAGCGTGAGAGGATGGAAATTGCTAGACCAAAGGAGGATGGCTACATTGACCCTCCAATTTCGAGAAGTCTAATGCATACTGAGATACATGCCAACTGAAGAGTGTGTGGATGCAATCAGGAGTGCAGGCATGGTGATCATAAACAGGTGAGAGAGAAACACTAAGCATAACTAACATCAATAACAAATTTTCAGAATTTCTCATCAGGTCTAGAGACAAGCTTAAAGAAGGATGTATACGAGCCATGACGCCATCTTCGGCCATCTCCATCAAAGTAAGCCTCTTCGTGCCAACGAGATATCCTGCTGCGCGCATTGGGACAAACAGAAATAGACAGTGTGACCTCTACCAACAAGGGAGCATGCGCACTTCCCAGATCACTATTCACTGTGCTCAATACCCTCTGAATGGAAGAAGAAAACTCAAGTTTCCCCCCATTCCTGCTTTCATTCGAAGTTTTCAACTACAATGTCCACAACTATTTGGTCGATTCTGGCACATCAGCTAATGTCATGCCACTCTCCATTGCTAAGAAGATCAATGCACGATGGAGCGAAACATCTGCAAGAATCATCCAACTTAATAGAACATCAGTACCAACCATTGGTGAACTACAAGACGTGATCATCCAGTTATCGCATGACAGTAGAGTCCACCAGTGCATCAACATAATTGTTGTGGACACACCAGAAGCATATTGTTTGCTGCTCAGCAAAGACTAGTCCAGCAAGCTAGATGGATACTTTGTTATAGACTGGTCTCACCTGTGGCTTTCGTACAAGGGCAAATGCAACCGAATCTAAATGTTATCTGAGAGGTATGTTAAACACAATGTCACTCCCCTTAATGGCGAGAACGAGCCATTGGCCTTCGCAGAACTCATATTTGGTAACTGCTTCCTGGAAAAAACATTAGAGTGTTATCTTACACGACCAAACCCAACCTCATCAGACAAGCAGTTGGGGCTCTTTCCTCACCCACCTGATGATAATGAAACTTGTACAGTTTCTTTTTCTACTAGTAGAAGTAGTAGCAACAGTACCAGCACGCCAAACAGTCCATATACAGACAAGTTGTGGGCCACGAGTCTTGCTAGAACAGGAACACATAATGGGTTAAGGACAGAGTGTATCTCACCCATCCAAAATAATGAACCATGTGTGATTTCAAGCTTTTTTAAGTCTGAAGTCACAAACTATGATGTTGAGGCACTCATGCTGAACACATGAAGGACCAACACCATGAGGGAACAAAGCAACCTGGGAACCCACCATGATCTGAAGATGGCCAATCTTGGTACAAGTTACACACTGCAGCAAAAACCAACTGTTGACCACTTGATCGAATAGTACCTAGATGGGCCTACATGAGTAGATGATGACCTGAGTACCCATTGCACCCGAGCAATGCAACATGAGACTTCAGGTAAAGGAGGATTCAAGCCATTGCAGCTAAGAACATGTAACACATACATGTTGTTTATTGTCCTTTTGCCAAAAATACTGACTAACATTTTAAGTCTTTGGATTACTTGCAAAGTTTGTCATCATACTTGGTTTTCTAATTCAAATCCCACACGTAAGAAATCTTGGAAGATCCGCGTATGCATTGACTTCCAAAACTTGAACCCTTCCCAGAATAAAAACAACTACCCCTTGCCATTATCCAAGCCCATGTTGCACACAGTACCTGAAACAGTGGTGTTGTCTTCAATTGAAGGTCTTCTGGAATGCCACCAGGTTCCGGTAGAGGAGCCTGATGGACTGGAACTAGTCCACAAGAAACTTGGCTCAAACACAAATCATTTGCAATCACTTGATGGGAGGATTGATAATATTCTTGTCAAAGGTCAAGTCCTCAAACACTAGTTTCAGTAGGTCGAGCCGCGCCCAAGCCATGTACATATTTTTCTTGTTGCTTGTTGTTTCATTTGATTTGTTTTGCTTATTATCTTTGGTTTTGCTTTGTTTTATTCTGATTACTATTTTTGTTCATGTACATTTAGTTTATTTGATATATTAATATTTTTATTTCCTGAAATAAGTGTTGCCAACTACTACGTTCTAGCTTTTGAATAGAGTATGTGGCTAAAATTTGAAGATACTTGTGACACTACAGCACTTGGCCAGTCTTGTGTCCATTTTCTTTGTGCTTGGTTACAACCTTCGGCTGATGAAGTCCTAACGGAAAATATGAACCGTTTGTAAGGGAAGCTTTGGTCCAACCGTGAACCTGTGTCCACACTGGGAAGCCCCATGCCTGTACTCAGCCTTCTGCTCTATGTGTTGAAGCTAATCCAATTAGTAGAAATGGAGAAGGGGAAAAATCTAAATGAGCAAACCTATGTCAGAGGTCTTACATGCTTCTCTGAAGGAACAACCTCTTCTTCTCTCAATAAGTCGGGATCCCTCTTTCGCCCCAAAAATAAATAAGTGCCTATGCATAGTTCTCTTAAAAAAATAAAAAGGTGAAAGAAGAGAAAGGCTTCCTTCACAGAGAGGTGAAGCATGCAAATCCATGTGAGTACTCACCAGGCTCGCTGGCATTGAAGCAATGTGTGTGTTCCTACATGATTCCACCTGGGTCCTGTCCAGGCCTCCTGGCAGTGGAGCAACACCAGCGATGAAAACTTATACTCTGAAAATCTTCAACTCGCGAACTAAACTACCCTTCCGGATTCGAAACACTGAGATCTAAGTTAAACTTTTGATTATGTTTGACTGAGTTGGCAAAGGGTGAACCATGTGTGTCCATGGGGTAAGTGGGGAAACTGAAGTAACCTACACAGTGATTCAATACTTCCTGAAATACCAAGGCCATTTTCTAGCAATGAACCGAAACAGAGAAGCTGGAGTTCTACCAGTGTGTCGCCAAGTGTTGTAGCGACTATAACCACCCTCCAAAATTTTGGCCTGCACCAATTTCGGAGCCTCCCTTGGAGAGTTTCACTTGATGAATGCACACACTCGAGTTCACACCGTGAGCTCATGTGAGTCTTTATGTTCACCTTACTTGTTTATTGCACTCAAGTCTCCACATGTTGATGTCTAAGTCATGCTTGCGACCGTTTTCTGGTCATGCTCAAAGTCTTTACTTCTTATGTGTTTAATGTGTTCGCCATGAAAGCGTTTGTCGAACTCACACATGGAGTCACATTCACTGTCATGCAAGTGTCGTCTCAATCATCTCGCTTGTCACTTGCACCATCAGTCAATCATGTTTAAAATATGTATCCGGATGGTTTGGTTGTTTTGTCGTCAAGTCGTGCGAGTGTGTATCCGTATGATCACCTATGCATCTTTCGACTGTTCACACACTGAGTCATTTTGTTGAAGTTCTGATGACCAGACTCTTCATTGACAACCAGACCATCACCCTACTTTCGATTCGATCGACTGTCAACCAGAGCAGCACCGAAGCACTAAGCTAGTTCTTTCAAGCTTTGTTGCCCGCAAGCATTTTAATCAGCACTCATGCTGGCCACCCGGACAATCGGCCGAGTGTTCATCTCAGAAATTGCACAGTGCTCATGAGCAGGCCTCCCGTTGCCCATCAGTCATCTCAGATCAAGAATTACACAGATATGATCAGCAAGTCAGCCTCCCAGTCTTAATGCAGTTTTCCCAGCCAACAACAGACTCCCTGTTCCCTCTAGGAATTACGTAGTTTCTACTGCCAGTGACTGAGTAGCCAACTAGTAGTTCCCTCTAGGAATTATGCATATCTAGCTACTAGTGACCCTAACAACCAATTGGAATTTCCCTCTGGGAATTGCATAGATCTAGTTGTCAGTGACCCCAGTAGCCAACTGGTAGTTCCCTCTGGGAATTACGCATATCTAGCTGCTAGTCTCCCAGGCAGTTCCCCAGAAAAATTGTGCAATCCTTGCCTGCTGACCCTTGATGCATCCCAGCCCATTCCTCTGGAAAATTGCACAAATTTAGTTGTCTATCCCCAGCTGGCTGCTCATCTTGGAAAATGCATAGAGCATGCATGCCTTACCTTCCAGCAGCGTGGATTATTCCTCCCGAAATTTGCACAATTTTGCCTCCCAGCCGAGCTAGACCTTGCAGTCAGTCACTATCGACTCAGATCGCCTGTCTTCATCTCTCAGTGACTCTTGCGTAGTTTTCATCAGCAGTTGCCCGGAGCCATATTCCCACATCATAGCCCTGTTGCCTCTCCCAGTCACCTGCATTTGAATGATCATGTGTCGTGGTAGACTAGGAGGTTTTGGATTTGATGTCATCTCATCATGAGTGACTAAAGGTACAGGTACACCCACAAACATGTCAAGACGACGAATAGGATGAACGAAGGGAGCACATGCAGATGGACAGGTTCACCAACGGACAAACGAATAAAGCATGCGAAGAGGACAAACGTGAAAAACATGCATCTTCGCGAACAAGTGAGCCTGTCAAGCCTTCCAACACGAAAGCAAGGAACAACACGCTAGAACTTCATCAAGAGAACTAAGGACCATTGAAGACTCCGCACACTTCGCCATGCGGAGGTGAAGCTATGATACACCATGAAGATATCCATCACTTAGCAGCATTGTAGCTCGACATGCACTCCAACAATAGCATGAATGTACCAACATTGTCTTGTCAAGTCATGTCGAGTCAATTCATGAGTCACGTTGACCACATCTCCATTATGGACTTGTTTTCAATCAATGTGATGTAACGTGGAAGTCCAAGAGACCCACTTGTTGAACATAGAGTCATGTAATTCGGAAAGTCATGGAAGTCGAACAGTCATGAGGGTAGTCGAACAGCCACAAGGGTCAATTTCACCCTTGGCTATAAATACCCGCTCATTTGTACATGAAAGGACTTTTCATCTCAGCTCCTCCCACATAGCCAAGAGAGTCTGTAATATTTTCTTTAAGGAGTAAGTAATCGTTCCAACGCCCCACTGACGGGGTTTTTGATGTATGGTGTAACGAAATGTCTTGGAACTTTCTCTTAATTCAGAAGCCTGTCAACAGACCAGCACGTTTTCACACATGTATTGTATTTGTTGTAAGACTAATATTTAACACTTGTAATGCATGTTGCTTAATCGTGTGTTCTACATCTGAACTGATTCATTTGTTGTAACACATAATCTATAAAGGAAATGTGTTGTATGTGTTGTTAATGTTGTCTCATCCATATTGACTTCTCTGCCATACATCACACAGACCTTTCACATGAACCTTGTTGTAACAACCGTTGCACTCGTACTGGACTGATCCATTAGTGTTGTACGTGTTATCTTACCTTGTATGATGTGACTGCTGCATTCGAGTGGATTGCTCCGCCGGAAGCTATTTATGTCCTTTGTGTTGTGTGTTCCTAGCCGAGTTGGGACTGATCCCTTTCAACCTGGAACTCACCTTCACCTTTTTCCCCTCACAGTGAAAGAACCATTGACACAAGTACACTTACACTCACTAGGAACACAAACCTCAGTTCTCGAAGACAAAGCGAACCACTCTCATGTGCTGACAAGCAAGAGTTGAGACAAATCCTTATGACAATGGCAACTAGGCCATCATATTGGATGGGACTCCCACACCAAACGCTGTGAGGTCTAGTTGGGACTTCATACCGAGGTGATCCCCTAAATGTTGGCGGGTCAAGCACCGTCAACAAAATCTTATGGTTATATATGACGAATATAAATGCGAACATAAGTCCATGTCAGTCTTGAAAGACAATTGACATGTAGGATAAATATGAGTTTGAAAAACCTAGAAATTGGAACAAGAAGATGGGAACAAATGAAAAAAATAGAACACACATGTCTTCTATGTGATGAACAACCCTTTGGAGATGAAACTTGTTTATTGCTAAATTGTTCCAAATATGACAAACTTTCAGTCCAAAAGGTTGAATGCTTTGTTGAATTTTCTAGCAAACATATAGGAAGCTTTCCCAATGAGCTATAGTTTGTTTTAGATATGACAAACTTTCAATCCAAAGGGTTGAATGCTTTGTTGAATTGAATTTCTAGCAAACATATAGGAATATTTTTCAAAGAGTTGTTAGAATATAGAAAAAAATCATTTTATAGCACAAGCATAGATGAAAAGTTTATAAATGTATTGATATACAAGGAAATTTGAGCGATATATATTTGTATTTACTTCACATATCTTATACAACTAACTATAACAAGATAAATTTCATGGACTCTATTTTTATGATATCCCGTAAATCTGTTTGAGCTCTTCGAAGATGGTAATAAAAGTTATGTTTCATTTAATTACAAATTCATTTGCTCAACTAGATTTTTGGGTCATTTCTACTTCTACCACATTTCCTCTCTGTAGATACTACTTC
Organism: Pinus tabuliformis; assembly: GCA_031772625.1. Taxonomy (NCBI): domain Eukaryota; kingdom Viridiplantae; phylum Streptophyta; class Pinopsida; order Pinales; family Pinaceae; genus Pinus; species Pinus tabuliformis. The sequence goes on from CM062813.1 coordinate 701,389,156, forward strand.
CAAAATATAATCTTTAACCTATCTAAATATTTCCTCTGACAAAGAGACTTTGGCGAGTAATTTAAATGCATAGTCCTCAAAAGCCCTATCAAAGTCCTGATTCCTCTTCAAAGCAATGTGTCCACTAATTTCTGTGATTTACATTTTGAGTTATTTGTTACTTATATTTTGATAGAATGAATTAAATTGATGAAATGTTCGTGGTTTTTGTTTATAGAATCCAAATGTAGACTTAATTGACATAGTCTTCACTATTGGACAGAGAAAAACTTGCAATTTGTGCATAAAGGATCCTTCTATTAGTATAGTTTTGTGCAAGTTGAAGTATACACTCACAATCTTTATTCTATCTTCATTAATTTTGGTTTGTGTGCTTCGAGACAAAATGATATTATGCAATCATAAAAGGAGTAAATTTGTTGATCATTGATGTAACAAATTTTTTGGTGATGCGTTTGTTTTCCTGCACTCTTTAAATTAATATGGTTTATTTTGATGAAATGAAACCAAATGACATGGAGGTCCTATGACAATTGTTCTTGGAAGCACATGCAATAGTGCTTTGTTCAAGTCAACAGAAATCATTTTAGAGTCTCAATTACTATGAAGGAAGGGAGGTTCTCTAATTGAGTGAAATGGCTCAGTATGCTCCTACTTTTTTCATATTCTTAATCGGAATCAAGTACCTACATATTTCTCAAGAGGAAGTGGGAGAGTAATCAGGATGGAATCGACCCCCCCCCCCAATATGATGAAGACAATAATTTGGTGATTGATTCAATTTCTAGACACTTCTTATTACCCTACAAGGACTACAAGGATAGCTACTACGAGCAAAAAGAAATTGGCTTCTAATGATGTGAATAAGCTCGCTCCCTATGAAATACCATGGTAAAAATGTTTCATTTGGTTGCTAGAAATATCATGGAATGGTTTGAAGTTCCACACACTCCTTTATACCTGGAAGTTCTTTTCAAGCATGGTTTTGATTGATGTTACAACTTGTATGATGTTGTATTGACACAATAGTAATGCATTGTAAGAGTCTCTTTTCCAAGCCAGGATAAGACATGTTGTTGTTTTATACATATTAACTCACTCTAGAATGATATCTTGTTAGAAGAGTGATATGGATACTAATTTTAAAATCGATCAGTAAAGATACCTTTGTAACAAAAGAAACCAATATAATCAGGCATAATTCAGAACTATTATAAGGAGATATAGATATGCATCTGTAACATTTTCTATATGGATACTGAGTTCAAAATTGATCAGTAAAGCTACCTTTTGTTTATTACCTTTTGTAACAAAAGAAACCAATATAATCACTCAAAATTCAAATTATTATAAGGAGTTCCAACTATGCATCTGTAACATTTTCTCAATTCATTCGATCAAGTGAAATATTTAACTTTACAGTCTTGATTTGAATAAAAAGGACTTCACATGGGTCTTTGAGAAGCCAGACACATCGTTTTTGTCAATATTCACCAAAGTTCACATACAAACAACATTTTTTTAGATAACAACCTCGATAAGCTACTAGCTTCGTGGAAGGAAAACATAAATTCCTCCACATATTCTAAAACCTAAATCCTTCCTCATATTGTATGTTAAGATATGCGTGTAAGTAATTTGTGTTGAAATAACTTATAGTATTGTATGTTAGGATATGTATGCAAGTAATTTGTGTTGAAATAAGAGACAGAATTAGGATAAAGGATTATTCACAAATAAATGTCTCTGCACTACAAAAGGGTATGTTTTGAGTTCAAAAGAAATTTTATATGAAACATGTCTATTCCAAATATTCATGATAGTCCAAAAACGTTGAACTTTTAGTGCAACAAGATTACCTAAAAATTGTAGATTCAAAAAGACAAATCATTATTAGGAGGATGATGCAAACATAATAGGAATTGTACAAGTCGACCAATAAGAAGAAATACAATTAACAATTGCACTGAGAATTTTTTAATGTTATATAACCATGCAATAGATATCTAAAATATATCATTACACTAACTCATATGTGCTTCATAACATTGAAAAATCTAGTAGTTGTTAATAATACCTCAAAAAACTGCAAAATTAAGGGAATTAAATAATACTCAAAATGTTGTATGAACATACCCATGGGGCATACAACAAACAATGACAAGGTGTTCTGTTACGGCACTTTGTGTTGTAAAGGTCACTGGTTCTCAACTGGAAGGGAAGGACTCGCAGAGATATGATTATGATGATGATGTTAAGCGTGTTTTTGGGTTGTTCAATATTTTTCTATATTGTAAAAGCCTCACAAATATAGTATAACATTCCTTCCTTCTATTGTGACAAGAAAGTACATCCCACGACTTGTCTGGTCTCATTCTTGCATCATCATATCATTTAATATACTTTAAATCTTTTGTTTCATCAATGAATGTGTAAATTTTCTGATGTTGAAACTACGTGTTGAAGGTTACTAATATTCTATGTATTGTTGACAATCCGTTGGTCTTCTGTTTCTTATTTGTTTCAAAATTGAAGAGCTCCAATTTAGCGAGTTAAAGTGGAATGGACTCTTGTAAACTCCTATTGACTGAACAAGAGAGGTTATGGGTTTTGAGGAAGACATGTTGCAACAACATTAAGATTTCTCTTTCACTCAAACTAGGATACATTTAAATCACATAACATCTCACATATGTCTTCATATATGCTGCTCTTCCATGTGATATCCACTCAACAACATGCAATGACATAGAAATACCAGTGTATAAATAAAATATCATAAAATTTTTACTTATAACATCTATTTTCTCTTTCCTTCACTCCTCCCTTACGGTGTTTACTTTGCAACATATGATGCAATTGCTAGTACATAAACCAATATGTATACATCTTAATCACGGATCTAGCAAGCACTGAGAGCAATCAAATATTTGAGGCGCAAACTTTTTTTAAAGAAAATTAAAAAAAAAAAAAGTTTGCAGCTCAAGATATTTTGTCCCCCTCGCCCCCTAATAGATATGTGGTTCTCTCTCTCTCTCTCTCTCTCTCTCTCTCTCTCTCTCTCTCTCTCTCTCTCTCTCTCTCTCTCATTTTTCATGGTTTAAATCGTATTTTTGAATGCATAAATGGATTCAAACCCTTGAAATCCTTCTTGGCCACTTGAAATGTGTAGACAACTCACTTAAAATTTCAATTCCAAGAAATATTTATTAGATTTCGTACAAAATTGACAAAAAAAATATACTTGAAAAAGGACCAAAATGTAGAATAGTAAGAGTAGTTTAAATTTTTTAAACATAACATTACATCTACAGTAATTAAAAAAACAATGTAACAAGAACTTATTGAATTTCACATTATTATAGTAATAATAATAATAATAATAAGGTTATCATGTATGTCGGTCCTTAAAGAAGGTTTATCATAATGATAATAATAAGTATTATAGTGCATGTCGGTGAAAAGTTACCATGAGAAGTTATTGTGAGAGTTTCCTTTTCCCTTGATATTATTTTTTGAATATGATGTAACTAACTTTTTTAGGCTCATTGCATGAATGATGGGAGGTTGGAGGAGAATTAAGGTTATTATTCAATCATAAATACATTAATACCTAGTGATGTTTGGAATGGTCGATCAAATTGAACACTAGTCTGTGGGTTACAAAAATTGATGATATGAATTCTACAAAGATGTTTTTTAGGTTTAGGGTGAAAGATTATATCAAAGAATCAAAAAAATCAATGGGAACAAGTACACAAGGCTACTTTTCCTATTATGACCAATTTTCAATCTAATCATGGAGGACATCGTGTTATTATTTGCAACAGAAGATCAATTGTGTCCTCTCACCAAAGATTGAGCAGTAGCATTATTGCACATTGTATTAATGGCAGGTTGGCCTCCTTCCACAGGATTTCTTGAATGAGGACGACCCTTCTATATGTGTCATTTACATTATTTATGGTCAGGAGTGACATCTCTGGAACAACGCTACTTCTTCCCATCAGTTCTACGACACCTCTTAGGCTTAGTATCCATGCTATTGGCATTATTGTTTATGTTTTGAAAATGACCCATTAACTACAATGACTAAATCATGGTGAAATAGAATCAAAACATAGAAGGTTGTGGAGTATTTTAATTAGAGTTGGTGATGGGTACTCTTGGATTATTTTCCTTGATTACATGGAATTTCTCATCAACTATTGATTGTAAGTACTAGAGGTTGCACTCACATTGATATTTAGTAGATTCAATTCATGAAACTACATGTACTAGCGCATTTTAATTTTATTTTGTAATTATTTCATTTCCTCTTTGCTTCAAGTGATCACCAAAATACCATTGGCATTGTTGGATTGTTGGCATCTAAAGAATGGTTGGCATTCCTTTCTATCTGGTATCTTGATAGAAAATTCCCTTTGGATCCTAGTGAGTTTTGTGTAAAAGAGAATTCTAGTTTGGTTCAAAGATCTTTTTTACTGTTGACACATGTTGTTTGTGAGACTATCACATTTTTTGACCACATACTGAAGAAAAGTACATTTTCAATTGAAGTTGACACCCTTCATTTGCTAAGCTTGATTTGTTGAAAAATGGCTCTAATTGGTGGAGTATTAGTGTTATTGAACACTCTAATTGGTGGAGTATTAGATTTATTGAACACTCTAATTGGTGGAGTATTAGAGTTATTGAACACTCTAATAGTTTCTATTATAGACAATACAGTAAAAATTAGCAAATCATATCTCACTAATATTCAAATATGTTTACAAGCTACACAGGACAAGATTGATTTTTTGCAACTTGAATCTCACCTCCATTGATGTGAACTATAGTAAAAGAGTCATTATCTCAAACTAGTTCTTATTTAAAAGAATTCTATTTTTGAGTTAGAGAAAGACTCCCAACAACATCCAGTAATTGATCAAATTAGTGACGCCGTTTTAGGAGAAAACTTAAATGATGATGCAGAGATTTAGCTTGCACTTCCTAAGCCCATTTCATCAGACCTTGGGAATAATTTATCATCAACATGAATAAAAACATTGATAGATATGAAAAGGAAGTGTCCTTTCATTCCAAAATACTCCAAACCAATCCACTTTCAGAGTGTTGGTTTTCTCCAAGACAATTCATCTTCACTTGCTCTTATTCCACATCCACGTCATATGGAAAATTCCAACATTGTGTTCGGGTTCACCATGTGAAAGATCAGTTTTTTGATCTTCACCGTTGTGACCACTGTAGAAAACATATTCATCATTCAGACAAATGTTCTAGACACATGACTCTTGCAAGAACAAAGATTCACCTTGGATGGATCACTTATTGGCAATGGTCTTCAATTCATGATGTCATGAATTGAAGTATTAAATCGAGTATTGACGTGTCATGTAGTGGAGATATATTAATCTTCTCTTCTTGTATCTAACATGGGAGGAAGTGATGGTCATCTACCATATTCGAAGATATATCAAGCAAGCCTGAGCCATGTCTTGCACTAGAGCTAGCTACCAGATCCTAGAGCCAAAGGTAGCCAAAGCTAGATTCATAGTTGTAACGAGAGATATATTCATCTTCCATGAGCATGATTTGGTTAGTGGCCAACCGTAAACAAGCACCTGCAAAAGAATTAGGCTTCTACAACCCAATTCATTAGTTTGAGGTCATCCTTAAACCATCATCAGGGAGCACTTCCACTTTGCAAAAGACTTCATCTTCTAGCCAGATTTGTAATTGGTCCAAGAACTACTTCAAACCTATTTCAAGATTTGGTGGTCAACCTTAAACCACAACCTATAGAAGACTCTAGCTTCTACTTTCCATCATCAAGAAGCACTTCAACTTTGCAAAAGACTTTAACTTCTGGTGAGATTCGAAGTTGTTCGAGGTACCGCTTTGAGCTTAGTTCAAAAGTTGGTGGTCAGCCTTAAACCACCACCAATAGAAAACTTTAGGTTATGCTACTTCATTTGATTTATGATCTTCCTTAAACCATGATTTTGGAGAGAACATGTAGCCATGGTTGACATGCAATTTTATATTTCATATCTTTTCTTAGGCTTATATATACCCCTTTGGATCAAGGGAATGTTAGAAGAATAATCCTCTTTCGTTATGCACACTTGGCTCATTCACTTGAATTGAAGGTGAAAAGCCTCGAGTGATGACCAATCGTCATAGAAGTCCAAGATACCTCTTGGAAGATGAAAACCAAAGATCAATGAAAACTATATTTAAATGTACATTGTGTGATTAGAATGCAACCACACATATATTTATTTTTTTCTATTATTTAGTGTGTGTGTGTGTGTGTGTGTGTGTGTTTAACAATAACAAACAAGAAACTAGAGTGGGGATGAAGCTGAGGGTTACGACGAAAGGAATAGACTGGGATTTGAAGGATTAACCAAGGGGAATCTCCATTCCTTCGTGGTAAAAAACCCTTTAGTGTTTCCACCTCACAACTTTGTGTTCTTGCCTAATCAGGGGATCAAATGTATACTCAAAGATCAAAGTTGTTAGAATGGTGTGGAACCTGAATGACTATGTAGTGCTCATTGTCCTGAATCCAACACAACATTTTTCACGTGAAACAGACACTGTATGGCTTCATAAACGTGTTCTGTTCACTTTGGAAAACAAGTAAATTTTTGGGGAAAAAAAGGGGACAGCCCAGTGAGCAGTCCGTACTATTGACTATGCTACCGAATTGCCACTGACTGTGCAGCTGAGGTGGCACCGTAATCTCATCAGCGAATGGTTGAGTGCCATGTGGCATGTTTGTAAAGGCATGAGTTGGCAGGATGTTATTGGTTGAAGGTTATACAGGTGGACCAATGAGAGGGTGACACGTGGCAAAGTCGGAGGCTACCACATGCCCTCTCAAAGGTCGAACAAAATTATATGTGGGGAGGTCAGGATCAAACCCACATCCTCACCAGCAACAACACTAAGCTTTACCACCACGCCCGCATGTTGGTTCTTAACTAGCATATCGTAGGCAGGTCAACATTAAATAGTCGGCCCCAGAATAAGCCAAGGTGCGATGCAATAATCACAATCCGACATCGTAGAAGGGAAGTACAATAGAATTGGCCCCGACATGATTAGGTTGTGATTGCGATATCACAATCGCATATCGCACAATTCAAAGTTCTGTTATTGTTTTACTCTGGCTCCACTGATTGCGATATATTCCAGATGCGATACAAGTTATACTGCACTTGATAGTTTGCCAAGTCTACCGCTTATCACAATCGCACATCGCCCACGTTGCGTTCACAAACCATAAGACCCGTTGGTTCTCGCCAATTGTGATTTGCGATGGGGTTGTCGGTGCCGATAGTTTATGGCTTCCGTGCGGCGAAATTTTCGCCCTGTTAGTGCTTTTTGGAGGGAAATTGTAGGATCATGCCAGGAATGATGCAATTTGTGGAGCAAATATTGGGAAAACTAGGAGAGGTCATAACTTCTTTAGTTTTCCACCAAATTGGATGCAAAAGGAGGCTAGGTAGCCATTTTTGGACATTTTGGACTCATTGGAGCAGTTTGCAGAAGCATTTGAGCATTGTAAACTCATCCTTTTACATTTCTGAGCATAATAGAGCGACCCAAACCATTGGAAGTTGGACCAAGGAGACGTAGCCTAGGAGCGGTGTACTCCTTTATCATGTTCCTGTTGTAATGTGTTTTTGATGATGTTTTGTACATGTTTATGCTGCTATTCAGTCTCTTATTTATGTTAAATTTCTCATAAAATTAACATAAAAACTCATCATTTCACTTGCAAAAGTTCATGAATCCTTAAGCACAATGAAATCATTTTGTCTCTAATCTGAGGAGGATCTTAGCGCAACAATCTAATATTATAAATTAGATCATTTTGGTATCAGAGCACTGGGTTTTCTTTGTGAAAGAAGGATTTAACTGTTTGCAATTTTATGTCATACTTACAAGGTTAAAACTCAAAAGAGGAGAAGGGAAGCTGGTTGGAAGCCCTGAAGTTGGGTCAAGGGGAAGGAGAGCAAGGTTGCCACAATATCCAACACCAGTTTAGCCTTGAGTTGCAGTTGAGACTCCATAGATCATGTCTCATGAGGAGAACCTACGAATATGATAGAGGACGAGAAGACCTTTAGGAAGGCTTTCTTTGATATGACAGAGATGGTGAAGGTCCTCTATGAAGAGAGGAATACTAGGCTATAAGGGGAAAGTTCCAAGCCTCCCAATGGAGAAGTCTCTTCAGGAGGAGGTAATGGAAATGGAGACAAACCTCCACCCTCTCCACCATCTTCTTCATCTTCTTCTTCACAAGCATCTTCACCCTCTTCCACTAAACAACCCTTACTCATACTCATCATCATACTTCAAAAGGAACTAGTAGATCACTGTTTTTAAAACTTGATATAAAATTTGAGTTGCCCATGTATAATGGTGAAGTGAATGCAAAGAAGCTTGATAATTGGATTCATCAATTGGAGATATATTGTAGGATTCAAAACCTTCAAGCGGATGATATAAAGATTCAATTAGCTTTCTTGAGAATGGAGGAAGCAACACTGGTATGGTGGGAATCAAAGACCCAAGTGGAGATTAAAAAGCATGGTAAGATCTCAATTTCTTGGAATGATTTCATTGCTGCAATCAAAAGACAATTCTACCCTCTTGATTATATGCAAAAATCCATCATGAATTAGAAGAACTTTAGACAACTTAAAGGTCAAAATGTGCAAGATTATACCCAAGAATTCAAAGACAAGGTCTTTGATGTTAGGTGTAGATTTGCAACATGACACATTGTTGAAGTACATAGGGGGTTTACACAGTTACCTTAGGCATATTGTCTTAATGTTTAATCCCATTAATCTAGATGATGTGTTTGTGCAAGCCACTCATCTTAAGGCAAGAGGGCAAAAACACCCCAGAAGATGGTAGTAAAAACCCATTTAAGAGTAAAGGAAAGGAAAGGACTTTCAAAAGGAAGGAAAAGAAAAATGTGTCTATCAAAAAAGAATGAGAGAAACTTACATGCAAACATTGTTCTAGAGAGGGTCACGATGAAGCTCATTGTTGAAAGCTTCATCCTGAAATGAGACCAAAGAGAAACAACAACAAGGGAAAACAAAAGACAACTGCAACCACCCAACAGGATTTCGGATCGGATTCGAGTGATGAAACTAAAATCACAGTCATGGGGTTAAAAGGAAAAGAATCCATTGCTAACACTAGTTGTTCAAACTCACAAAATGAAACTCCAAATGAAAAGAGGAGAATAGAACTTTTTCACATAAGGGTGATCTCAAAACACAACAAGATTGGTATGATTTTCGATAGTGTATCTCGAGCCAATCTTATCTCTGAAAACAATGTCAAAAGTTTAAACTTGGAAACTGTTCCACATCATAAACCATATCCACTTGGATGGGTGTGCGACAATGCGCAATTGCAGGTTACTAGAAAGTGTAAACTGAGATTCGCCATTACTACAAATTTCATAAATGAAGTGGAGCTTGATGTTGTATCGTTAGATATTTGTGGCAAAGTTTTGGGCAGCCCGTACCTTTATGACAGAAAAACTATCTTCCATAGACATGAAAACAAATATCATTTATTCAAAGATGGAGTAGAATATATTGTGAGAGCTCATAGAGAGAAAATAAATCTTTCGCTTGTTAATGCAGAGCAGATGAAAATACTAGTGAATTCGAGCAAGAATTTTGTGCTTCTAATGATCAAAACCAAGAATGATGTTGATAATGAAGCTTCTAAAGGTTGTGATTCAAATTTGAAATATGAATTGGTTGACATAGTTAACAAGTATGATGAGATGTTTTAGGAACCAAAGGGATTACCTCCCAAGAGAGGAATCCAACATGAGATACAGTTGCAGCAAGATTGTCCTCTTCCTAACATTAGCATGTACAAGATGTCAGTGATGGAAAGCGCAGAAATTAAGAAGCAAATTCAAGAGTTGTTGAATAAAGGGATCATCATACCATCTTCCTCGCCATGTGGTTCACCTATTGTCTTGGTGCCAAAGAAGGATGGAACATGGTGCATGTGTGTGGACTTTCGTGCATTGAACAAAATTACAGTAAAGAACCGTTACCCACTGCCTAAAATAGATGATTTATTTGATCAATTGAAAGATGCAAAGTATTTTACTAAGTTGGACTTAAGAAGTGGCTACCATAAAATTAGAATAGTTGAAGGAGACATTTGGAAGACAACATTCAAAGCAAAACAAGGTTTGTTTGAATGGCTAGTTATGTCGTTTGGTTTATGTAATGCTCCCGCTACATTCATGTGTGTGATGAATGATGTGTTGAGGCCATTTCTTGATGAGTTTGTCATAGTCTACTTAGATGAAATCTTAATTTTCAGTAAATCTTGTGATGAACATGTCATGCATGTAAGAAAATTACTTGATGTCTTGAAAAAAGAACAATTGTATCTTAAGATGTTAAAGTGCGAGTTTGGAAAAACTTCTTTAGTTTACTTGGGGCATATTGTTGGAGAAAGTGAGTTGAAAATAGATCCATCCAAGGTTGAAATCATTGTATGCATTGGTGCAAAGTGTGAAAAAAATGGAAACACTACTTGATGGGTAAGGAAATAGTCATTCACATTGATCATCAACCATTGCAATACTTGTAATCGCAATCAAAGTTGCAACAATCAAGGTATTTCCGATGGATGGGTTTTCTTCAACAATTCCACTTGGTAATTAGGTATAAGAAATGTATCTACAATAAATTTGTTGATATGCTTTCTAGGCCTATTGTTAGTGCAGCTACTTTACTCAAACATAATTTTTTTTTACGTGAAAGTTATATTGAGTAATATGCATTAGACAACGACTTTAAAAATGTTTATGCAAGCTTGAGTCAAGGTAACAAAGTAGATGAATTGAACTATCATTTGCATGATAACTTGTTGTACCATCTTGGCAAGCTTTGTATTCCACAGGGAGAAAGAGTTAACGTCATAAGAGAGGCACATACTTCTCTTATTGCTGGTCATTTCGGTGTAAGTAGGATGGTGGCACATCTACAGAGGTATTGTTATTGGCCTGGTATGCTTGAAAGTGTGTCTCATTTTATTAAAGCATGTTCATTTTGTGCAATTAGTAAGCCTAGCAATAGGAAGTTAGGATTGAACACACCACTTCTAGTTCCTTCACGATCGTGGGAGAGTGTTTCCATGGATTTTGTAGGAGGTCTTCCATTGTCAAAAATAGATCATGATTATTTGTATGTAGTTGTGGATAGGTTCAGAAAAATGTATATTCTGATGCCATGTAAAAAGTAAGTTACAACTGAACAAACTGCTTAGTTATTCTTTCAGAATGTTTGGGTTAATTTTGGATTGCCCACATCCATTGTCAGTGATCAAGATTCTCGCTTTGTTGGGAATTTTTGGTCAAGCTTGTGGGGATTAATGGACACCAAATTGAAAGAAAGTACATCTTTTCATGCACAAACCGATGCTCAAACATAAGTGGTGAACATAACAATGATACATCTTCTTTGCGGGTATTGCAACAAGCATCCTAAGTTGTGGGATGAACATTTGCACTATATTCAACATGCTTACAACCTAGCCAAGCACTCTTCAACTCAAACCTTGCCATTTGAGGCATGCTTGGGATATTTGCCTAAATCTCCTTTGGATTTCATTTTTGGAAAAGATGTTGCTATTGAAGGTCATAGCGATATAGGCAAAGCAAGAAAGTTCATTGAACAAAACCAATTAGTACACCAAAAGGTTCAAGAATAGCTTGAGCAAATCCAAGGGAATTACAAAGCAAGGCACGACAAGCATCGTCAAGATCACAAGTTCCAAATTGGTGATGAAGTTTGGCTTCACATTAACAAAGAGAAGATCCAAGGAGAAGGTAAAAATCTAAAACCAATTAGATATGGTCCATTCATAATTTTGGAAAATATTGGTAACAATTCCTTCAGGTTGGATTTGCCTTCATATATGCAAATGTATGTTGTTGTTAATGTTGAGAATTTAGGATTGTATGACACTCCTTTGATTGAATATCAAGGAGAGAATATTCAAATTCCATCTATTGAATACTTTTCTCCAAAATTCCTTGATGAGCTCCAGCAAGACATTATACTTGACAGAAGAACAAGGATATAAAAAATGGGAAGTGTTGATTATCTTCGAGTGGGGCTCAAGGGTACAAATCCTTTAAATCCAAATGGATAGAGGTTGGAAAGGTGAGAGAATTGTACCCTCACTTGTTGGACAATTGAAAGTGATCTTTTGGGGTCCAAAAGGCTTCCAATGGGGAGGAGTGATTAGGTGCTCAAAATTATGCTCAAAAAACAAATTTGTCAAAATGGTGTGAAATCTAAACGACCACGTAGTTCTCGTCATCCTAAATCTGGCGCAGCTTGTTTCGCATGAAATGGACACCATATGGCTTCAGAAATGGGTTCTATTCACTTTGGCAAACAGGTAAATTTTTGGAAAAAAAAAAGGGGACAGCCCAGTTAGCAGCCTTTACTATTAACTAGGCTGCCCAGTTGGCACTGACTGTGCAACTAAGGTGGCAACATAATCTCATTAGCGAATGGTGAAGTTCCATGTGGTACGTTCGTACATGCATGAGTTGGAAAGATGCTATTGGTCGAAGGATATACACGTGGACCGATGAGAGGGTGACACGTGGAAAACCTGGAGGTTGCCACATGCCCTCTTAAAGGTTGAATAAAATTTTATGTTGGGAGGCTAAGGTTGAACCTACGACCTCACCCACAACAAAACCAAGCTTGACTGCCATGCCCGCAAGTTGGTTCTTAACTAGCATATTGCAGGCGGGTCAACGTTAAAGAATCGGCCCCAGAACAAGCTAGGATGCGATGCGATAATCGCAATCGCACATCGCAGAAGCGAAGTACTACAGAATCGGCCCCGATAGGATCAGGTTGATATTGCGATATTGCAATCGCATATCGCACCATTCAAAGTTTTGCTATATGTTTTACCCTGGCTCCGTCGATTGTGATATATTTCAGACACGATACAAGTTATACTGTAGTTGATAGTCCGTTGGGTCTGTTGCTTATTGCAATCACACATCGCCCACGCTGCATTCACAAACCATAAGACCCGCCGATTGTGATTTGCGATGGGGCTGTCGGTGCCAAAAGTTTATAGCTAGCACGCAACAAAATGTTCACCCCGTTAGTGCTTTTTGGAGCAAAATTGTAGGATCATGCCAGAAATGGTGCAATTTGTGGAGCGAATATTGAGAAAACTAGGAGATTTCATAACTTCTTCAGTTTTCCACCAAATTAGATGCAAAAAGAGGTTAGGTAGACATTTTTGGACATTATGGACTCATTGGAGCAGTTTACAGAAGCATTTGAGCATTGTAAACACATCTTTTTACACTTTTGAGGATAATAGAGAGGCCGAAGCCATTGGAAGCTAGACCAAGGAGACATAGCTCAGGAGGGGTGAACTCCTTTATCATGTTCCTATTGTAATGTCTTTTTGATGATGTTATGTACATGTTTATGTTGTTGTTCAGTCTCTTATTTATGTTAAATTGCTCATAAAATTAACATAAAAAAACCTCATCATTTCACTTGCAAAAATTCATGAATCGTCAAGCACATTGAAAGCATTTTCTTTCTAATTCAAGGAGGATCTTAGCACAACAATCTAATATTCTAAATCAAATAACTACCCTTCCGAGGAGAGAAGTCAACTGGTTTTTTTACAAGCACATCAGATATTAAGTGTGGAGGAAACCAGGGTAGTTACGACTAGTTAGTGATTGGGCTTGGTGGGTTTGACAGTCACTGATCTGGAATTTATCGAATTTTTCCAGCATGTTAATGCAGGAAATCATTGAATAAAAAAAGCTGAGTGGGGATGGAAGCCCTATTTTTAGAAATGTTGAGGAGTTCATAACCTCATGGCATGCAAGGATACATGTTGTAGAGGGATTTCCCATGGAATTGGATTTGTTGGCGGCTTAGGGATATTCCAAAATAAGAACAAGAAACCCTCTTCCAAGTTCTCAAGTTGATCCTCAAAAAACACTGCCTGAAAAGCCGCCAAAGCTGGATGCTGAAGAAACTGCTTGAAATCAGCATCCTTTGTCCATTGACAAAACATTGAGAATGCCCACTAGCTACGTTGATGTTGACAACCCACTCGCGAATTTGTTGATGTCGAAAACTGCGCACTGCAACTTTTGTTGTTGATGCCCACTAGCTGAATTTGTTGAAAAACAACTCATTGTTACTTTTTCTATGTTTGAAAACAACTCACTACTAACTTTGTTATCGATCGCCCACTGACAAATTTGTTGATGCTCACTCAATGATGAAAATGCCCATCGGCTGCTTCGCTGATGTTGTCGAGACTTTCAGTCTGACAACCACTGTCAATTTCATTGACATTTTCCCGTGGCAATGTAACGAAGTTGTAAGCTATGTGAAAGATTTCAATTTTCATACCAACACAGGAAGATTCAAATTAGTAACATGGAAATAGGGTCATAAATACATATGATTCCCTTCTTACCCCTTTCACCCGATTCTACAAAACTAAATGCATCCTTTAATTTTGCAAGAATATCCTTCAGAATCAGCGTCTCTAGCTTCCGTGTTAAAAACTCTTTCATAGCTCCAAAATGTATCTTCTGCATTTCCACAAAAATATCGACTGAATGATGCTGAAAATCATTATGAAAGGCTTTATATGCCTCCTTGTACTCTTTACTTTCTGATAAAACGTCTAATTGCTTCATTAACTATGGTCTTCCCATAGCCCCGTTTAAATGCCGATAAGACTAATCTTATAAATTCAACGTTTAGACAAAACTGTTGAATAAGTCAGATTCACTAAACACACAGCTTATAATCACCCATCGCAGTTTTCGAAAATAGCTCTGCTTGGACTTTGAATACAGTTGCAGAGAGCAGCAACAGCCACATTTGAGAGACTCAAACCAAAATTCAATCGTTCGTGAATGGTTGCATAACTAGTGGCAGCAGGGTAATGGCAATGAAGTTGGTTGACAATTATGTTGTGGGATCCAACTACCAAAGACATTCTTCTAACATTCAGTCCAACGCTGTAGACCAGTGCAGAGTGGAAATTGGGGGAGTTTTTATAAAAAGAAAACACATTACCATCTAATAAAAAAGATGTTTATTAATACTTTATTGGTGAATAAGATTTGAATTTTGTACATTTACATTGGAATGCGCTCCACTGCTAGCAATTTCTTTGCTGAAAAAAACTGGTGCTGATTATGATCCTAATTTGGGTTAAATTTCTCGGATCCTAATTTGGGTTAAACTCACCAGACTGTTACTATCTTACTGGAGCGTTGCTTGCTAAGGGAATCAAAAGTAGAGTTGGTAGTTGGCTCCCAGTTTACATGCACCAAAATATGCGTGGATGTTGATCTAGAAAAAGGGCAATCAAAAGTGGAGTTTGTAGGTGACTCGCAGTTTACATGCACCAAAATATGCGTGGATGTCGATTTAGAAAAGATCTAGAAAAGGGGCTTCCTTCTATGATTAATATCACAACAGGGGAGTGGATACATCGCCAAACCCTAGATTACGAGAAGATATAATTCAAATATTTTTTATGTCATAAATACCATCACTTTGCTAAATGTTGTTTATGTCACGAATACGACCACTTTGCTAGAGAATGTTGCAAGACTCCTAGAAGAAAAGGGCCAAAAACTACAACAGATCAAGAATAACAATGGCAGATACAAAGAAAAGAAGGAAATAAATTGACATCGGCACCATATGTAAAAACCCAAAACAAAAATGAAGCCTCCACATCTATAAACCACTTTGAGGTTATTCAAAATCATGAATAATTTGGTCAAGAGGATCCAAAGCCTAACTCGAAATGGGGAGTAAAGAAATGAAGAATATAAAGAAAAGGAAATATTAAAGGGATATGCTCCAATTGCAAGCTTCAAGTTAGATCACATAATCTCGACGGGATTTAAGAAAATAGGTATATAGTTAAAGAAGGTTAAGAAAGGCTAATTGGCAATCTCCCACATCCCCTTAATTTGGATAACATGTGGGCTAAAATTTGGAATAAAGATGGTTTTCCCAAAGTTAACCTAGGAACTAGTGCATGGAAAAATTTCACTGGCAGAAAATCTATAAAAAAAAGAACTATTCGTCATACTCTTTACTTTCTGATAAAAACGTCTAATTGCTTCATTAACTACAGTCTTCCCATATCCTTGTTTAAATGCCAATAAGACTACTCTTATAAATTCAACATTAGGCAAAATCGTTGAAGAAGTCAGATTCACTAAACACACGCACCTTATAATCACCCATCGTAGTTTTCGAAAACAGCTATGCTTAGACTTTGAATACAATTGTAGAGAGCAGGAGCAGCCACATTTGAGAGACTCAAACCAAAATCCAACCGTTCCTGAATGGTTGCATGACGAGTGGTAGCAGGGTAATGGAAATGAAGTTGGTTGACAATTATGTTGTGGGATCCAACTACCGAAGACATTTTAATCTTCTAACATTCAATCCAATGTTGTAGACCAGTGTAGAGTGGAAATTGGGGGAGTTGTTATAAAAAGAAAATACCTTACCTTCTAACAAAAACAAAATATTTATTAATACTTTATTGGTGAATAAGTTTTGAATTTTTTACATTTACATTGGAACGTGCTCCACTGCTAGCAATTTCTATGCTGAAAAAACTGGTGCTGATTACGATCCTAATTTGGGTTAAACTCACCAGACTGTTACTATCTTACTGGAGCGATGATTGCTAAGGGAAATCAAAAGTAAAGCTGGTAGATGGCTCCCAGTTTACATGCACCAAAATATGCATGGATGTTGATCTAGAAAAGGGGCAATCAAAAGTGGAGCTGGTCGCTCACTCACAGTTTACATGCACCAAAATATGCGTGGACATCGATTTAGGAAAGATCTAGAAAAGGGGCTTCCTTCTGTGATTAATCTGACAACAGGGGAGTGGATACATCGCCAAACCCTAGATTACGAGCAAATATCATTCAAATGTTGTTTATGTCATGAATACCATCACTTTGCTAAATGTTGTTTATGTCACGAATACGACCACTTTTCTAGATAATGTTCCAAGAAAAGGGCCAAAAACTACAATAGATTAAGGGTAATAATGGCATATGCAATGAAAAGAATGAAATAAATTGACATCGGCACCAGATGCAAACATCCAAAACAAAAACAGGGCCTCCACATCCATAAACCACCTTGACGTTATTCAAAATCATGAAGAAGTTGGTCAAGAGGATCTAAAGCCTAACCCAAAATGGGGAGTAAGGAAATGAAGAATATAAAGAAAAGGAAATATTAAAGGGATATGCTCCAATTGCAAGCTTCAAGTTAGATCACATAATCTAGACAAGATTTAAGAAAATAGGCATACCATTAAAGAAGGTTAAGAAAGGCTAATTGGAAATCTCCCACAACCCCTTAATTTGGATAACATGTGGGGTAAAATCTGGAATAAAGATGGTTTTCCCAAAGTTAACCTTTTCTACTAGGAACTAGTGCATGGAAAAATTTCACCAGTAGAAAATCTATAAAAAAAGAACTATTCATGGGCCGTCCCAATGCATATTATGTGAAAAATCCAAAGAAAATACCTATCATGTTTTTAAACTTTGTTCATTCTCCATTGAAGTATGGAAATTTGCAATCCCAAACGTGAGTGATGTTACCCATATCACCTAGAACAGTGTACAGATTAGGATAATCTAGGACATGCAAAACAAAAGTAGCTACATCGTTGGCAATTCAAAAATCTCATTGATTATTTATGGAGGGAGAGGCAATCAAAACTTCAGGCAAAGAACCATTATGCTCATGCTAGAGTCAATGAAGAAGAAACCAAATTGACTTAATGCAAACTAAAAAAAAAAAAATTTGAATTTTATTACAACCTTAAGTTTACATCAGACAATCATATGAATTAAATGTTCCGTAAATATAGGTATACATAAATGTTATTATTAATATTAATATTATTATATAATAATATTCAAATTAGTATTCAAATTAATAATACATAATAATAATAATTTAAGCGAATAAAATTAGAAAATTTAAATTAATTTCTTGTTAAATGAGTTACGTGTCAGAGAAAAAAAGAAAGAAAAAAAAACAGTTCCAAAAAATTGAATGATTTATAAGTAATTTTCAAAACAAGTAAGAAATAGTAAATTAATCAAATAAAATAAATCATTTCCTAAAATCTGTGAATAACAACTTAAACTAACATTTTGATATTTATTGTCTCAAGTTATTATTGAAAATTTTGATATTTATCTAAATTTAATTTATAGATGAAATGAAACTAATAAACATAAATAATTTTATAAGATAAAACAATCATAATTATATAATAATATAATTCGCATTGTTCATGAGAGTGGGACCATTACTGAAATCCTTAGAGTCTAGGGGGGACCCGAGAACCACTATGTGAGCGCGAGAGGATGGAAATTGCTAGACCAAAGGAGGATGGCTACATTGACCCTCCAATTTCAAGAAGTCCAATGCATACTGAGATACACGGCAACTAAAGAGTGTGTGGATGCAATCCGGAGTGCAGGCATGGCGACCATAAACAAGTGAGAGAGAAACACTAAGTATACCTAACATCAATAATAAATCTTCAGAAGTGGTCATCGGGTCCGAAGGCAGGCTTAAATAATGACGCATACGAGCCATGACGCCAGCTTCAGCCATCTCCATCAAAGTAAGCCTCTTCGTGCAATAATAAGGTGACATGATGAACCAATGAGGGACAATGTACGATAATAGGAGCAAGTAAATGATTCCATCTCGCGAGTATAAATATGAGCCTGGTGGCCTATATGAGGGTTGAATCTATGGGCCAAGTGGCCACCTGATCCACCTATGGTCAGCATGACAAGGACAATTGTCTGGAGCCAACACCCAGTGTGGGGGTTCTTAATATTAACGTTAATGTTATTAATATCATTGTTATTCATAATAACATTAGTATATTATAGTAATGCCCCTAGTTCGTGGAATGCTTCTATTTAAAGCTATGAAACCTGCCCCTTCTGGTTTGTTGGGGTATTTGGTTAGGAAGGAACCAAAATATTTTTCAAGATAAGGTATCAAACTGGAATCTTACATGTTCCCACATAGTGGCACTTTATAACTTAATCCCTGAGGATGAATTGAAACAGAATCACTGGAACATTAATGCGGAAATCATCGACAAGGCTTTCCTTTTGGTGTATTTTGATGGATTTGCTCAACAAGATGGTTGTGGTAGAGGAGCAGTTTTGTATTTAAATGAAGATCATTATTACAAGATGAAGTTGGGTTTAGGGAGAGGCACAAATAACTATGCATAACTTAATAGCCTTATACTTCTTATTTTTTCCCTTGAGAAAGGATGTCAGCAGCTGCAGATATTTGGTGACTCTAAACTAGTCATAATTTGTTCAATGCACACACTCAGAAATGTGTTAGAAGAAACTATTACAATGAAATCACATTTTGGCTATGTAATTTGTCGTCATATCTACAGGGAAGGGAACCAGATTTCTGACAGTCTATCTAAAGAAGTAGCGGAGCAAAATTTTGGTACTTGGATGACACAGGAACACATAGGACATGAGTTCTACCAGTGTTTTCACAGGCCATTCATTGATCTTCAGCCATAGGGGGCAGCAGCAACTTGATCCTACACAACACATAGAATGAACTCTTTTGGCAAACCTTGTTTTATGGAATGTATATATTTTATATGTTTTTTATTTCGAGTTATAGTTATCTATCAATTGTTATTTGAACTCTATAAAATATTGTGGCAGCTATGACCACCAATAGTAAGAATGATCATAATCTCACATTATAATAATAATAATAATAAATAGTAAGAATGATCATAATTTCACATTATAATAATAATAATAATAATACGATGATCATCATGTATGTCGGTCCTTAGAGAAGATTATCATAATGATGATAATAAAAATGTAGTCCCACCAAGGTTACAAAAATAAAAAACATAATTTGACATAGAATAAATAGTAAGAATGATCATAATTTCACATTATTATAATAATAATTCGATGATCATCATGTATGTCGATCTTTAAGAAGATTATGATAACGATAATAATAAAAATGTAGTCCCACCAAACTTACAAAAATAAAACTTAATTTAACATAAAATAAATACTAAGAATGATCATAACATATGTCGGTGGTGGAAAAAGGTGAGTGAAAAAACTCTGAGATATATATATATATATAAAATCCATTTCTAAATGTTTTATATTTCTCTCTCAACTGCAGATTAATATCTAAGTTCAGCTGGCGTTAATTTGTATTTCTACCCTTTGACTTGGGACGTTAATTTGTATGTGTACCCTTTGACTTCGGACGCAGGATCTGAGTCGAACGATCAATGGAAAACGATATGGTCAACACAGTGGCACTGGAAACATCTGAGGGAGAAATTTTTCGGGTGGGCAGAGAAATTGCAATGGAGTCGAAAGTGATAAAGAATATGGCAGAATTCATCGATATATCTCATGCAACTGTGCATGTTTACGTATCCACTCCAATATTGGAAAAGGTGATCCAATACTATGACTATCATTTACGCAACTCAACTCAAACCTCACGTGAAATTAAAGAGTGGGATGAGAATTTTATCAGCGTGGACATATCAACACTGCGGGATATAATAAAGGTAATGTTATCATAAAAATAATGTGGAGTATTATCTTTTTAAAAGTCAATAAGTAATGTAATTGAATGCTGGTTGATATGTTTTATATTATGTTATTGCAGGCAGCAGATTTTCTTGCTATGCAGAGTCTTTTGGATTTGTCAAGTGAGAAATTGGAAAGAGAAATCCTTGCAAGGCCCGAGATCGAGAGTGATGAATTTTTTATATAAAAATAATTAAATCAAAGAAAAGTTGTATTTAGTTAGTTTGATATTTTTTTGGAGTAATTTTTAGGTCTGATATTTTAGAGTTTTCGGTGGATTTCTGGCTAAAATTTTTATGGCTAAATCTTGATTTGTGTTGTTCAAACTCGTTTTTTTACTGCATATATGGATTCAACACCCTCAAAAATCTTTAATGCACTTCTATTGGGAACAGCCCAATTGTCAAACTTGTGATTTTAATGAACCTGAAAACTTTCCAAAAAGTCGCACATAAAACTACTCTTTATTTTTATATCAATCCTTTTATATTATATTCCATCATATTGTTTTTAGTGAATTTTAAAACATGATTGATATTATTTTATAAAACTGCAAATTATATTATTATATAATTATGATTGTTTTATCTTATAAAATTATTTATATTTATTAGTTTCATTTCATCTATAAATTAAATTTAGATAAATATCAAAATTTTCAATAATGTTGTTATTTATAATAACTTAAGACAATAAATATCAAAATGTTAATTTAAGTTGTTATTCACAAATTTATTATTTCTTACTTGTTTTGAAAATTATTTATAAATCATTCAATTTTTTGGAACTGTTTTCTTTTCTTTCTTTCTTTTCTCCCACACGTAACTCATTTTAACTCATTTTATGTACTTCTATATTTATGAAACATTTAATTTATATGATCGTCTAGTGATGTAAACTTAAGGTTGTAATAAAATTCAAAACTCTTTTTTTAATTTCCATTAAGTCAATTTGTTTTCTTCTTCATTGACTCTAGCATGACTCTAGCATGAGCATAATGGTTCTTTGCGTGAAGTTTTGTGGCGGTTGCTGCTCTCTGCAACTGTATTCAAAGTCTAAGCAGAGCTATTTTCAAAAACTGCGATGGGTGATTATAAGCTGTGTGTGTTTAGTGAATCCGACTTCTTCAACAGTTTTGCCTAAGGTTGAATTTATACTAGTAGCCTTATCGTCATTTAAAGAGGGCTATGGGAAGACTATAGTTAATGAAGCAATTAGACGTATAAAGCCTTTCACAATGATTTGAAGCTATGAAAGAGTTTTTAACACGGAAGCTGGAGACGCTGATTCCGAAGGATATTCTTGCAAAATTAAAGGATGCATTTAGTTTTGTAGAATCGGGCGAAAGGGGTAAGAAGGGAATCATATGTATTTATGACCCTATTTCCATGTTACTAGTTTGAAATCTTCATGTGCTGGTATGACAATTGAAATCAAAGGATCAAATGACAGGAGAAGAGGCACAAACCCTCAATGTAGTGATTTTTGTTGACTGAATAAACTATGGGTCAAATTTTTGAAGGCAAAGGCGAATTGGAAGCAATTTAGAAGTTTGTACCCATATATTTCTAAATCAAACAAAGTCCAAGCTATATCATTGTTATTGGGGGTGATTTTCGACATATTTCTAGGGCATGTTTGAGTTATATGGAAGGTTGATTTACTGCTTACTGACTGTTGCATTTTTATAGAGGATGTGGCTGAGATTGGGCACATTTCCTTTGGCTAGGAATTCCATTCTTGTAGTCGCATGAATACTAAATTATAATCAGGCTTTGGGGCGTTCCACTACACAAAAGGGATTCTTGGTATGGAGGAGTGAGGGTGCACTAAAAATAACTCATAATTTTCTTAAGGTTGGATATTGGAACCATATTCTTGAGGTTGTGGCCAACAGTAAGCTAAATGTTCACCTCATTTCCTCATTGTTGAGTGAAAACATTAGTTAAATATTCCTTGTATAGGTGACCCACTATTGTATAGAGGTTGCGAAATACTCCAGAAAGTCAAACTAAGTTTTATTCCAAGTTTTGGGTGCATTCAAACTCTAAATCTACATTTACAACAAGGATGTGAAGAATAAACAAAGATCATATCATTATAATTGTGTTTCATAAAATGTTCTCCCTTACTTCCTCTTAAATTGCTTGGATTTAGGGTTATTGTTGCATTTGGTGTATTAGGCAATCATTTTCCACTAAGTTTAAAATAAAGAGATTATGTCCCAGAAAACCATTCAATCAAGCATAAACCAACAAACCCAAAAAAAGTTTGACAAAATGCCAAACTCAAAATTTCAAGCAAAATTTGTTAATTAACAGACAATTTAGAGGGATAATTGGACTAATTACTTTTGTAGTTTAAGATCACTTGTACAAAAGGTTGCGAGCACATTCTAAGAAAAAATACTTCCACATAGGATTAACAAAAAGTGTTTGACGAAAGTTGCCAACACCAATAAACCATTGAAATCGGCAGTAGAGAAAATATAGTTGAGACAAAACATTGATTCTTTTTTAAATGGAGGGGAGAGGGCTCTTTAAGAGTAAGAAGTAGGTGAAGTTGTTGTCCTCTATGGAGAATACGAGGTCCCTTTCTTGACTTGTGCACTTCCATCCCACCATACTCTAAACAATGGTGGTTCTGGCATATGGAAGCAGTCGTGCAAGAGTTTTTGCAGAAGGCCCCTTATCCACTTCAACACAATATTGCACCGTGGCTCTTAAGAATTTACAATCAGTTCAAGAATAGGACTAGAATTCAATAGCAGAGAACAATTGTCAAAAGCATCAAATATCTATCCAGGTAGCTCGGACATTGGCGTACATGCCTCTAGAACATTTTAATGGATATATTGCTACGAAGCAGGTCGATGTTTACAACGTTGTAATATTGATGATGGAGATTGTCAATGTAAGGAAGCATAACCTTTGTATCCAGGTTTCATTCACTCTCGTCTCTAACGTTTGGGTCCATATATTACATGCTTGCACATACCCATATCCACAAGTAGTTGGTCTTGAATTATCTATAACTTTAATCATTGTATCATTTGTGAGTTGCTATTAGAGATATAGTTCAACATAATGTAAGTGAGAAAATTTGGCAAAAGACAAAGGAACGTATGAACTACTATAGTATGGAAATAAATCCTATGGTTATATATGAGGAATACAAACGTTGACCTATGTCCATATCAGTCTTTGAAAGACAATTGGCATGTAGGATAAATATGAGTTTGAAAAACCTAGAAATTGGAACAAGAAGGTGGGAACAAATGGAAAAAATAGAACACACGTGTCTTCTATGTGATGAAAAATGATGCAGGAGCATCTAAACCCCCTTAATCAAAGAGGAATCCGAAGTAGAGTAAAGAGAGGACAACATGGACCATGAAGCAAAACAGGGGAAAATCTATTTTAAAACAAATTTAAAGATGGAAGTGATAAGTCTCAAAGACTTGATCTAAATGTAATTTGCCATGTGTTGTATGCATGCATGTAATGAGAGCTTTAAGGGCTTTTTGTTAGAGGGTTGATTGGATCCTTCCATGATCCGATCCAACAATGCTTCCTTATATATAGAGGGAAACACAGAGTGACATGAATAGACTGTGTAATCAGTGCTTAGACTGATGTAGTCGGGGAAGAAGCCGTGTTAAGGCTGAAATGCTTTAGCTATACTGTATATAATAAATATGTGTTTTTCGGGTTTCTATATGTCTGTGTATTAAGTCTTTCACTTCTATTATATATGTGTGTGGGAGGATTGAAATCCCAATTCTAAACTCATGTTGATCGACCATTGATCACAGAAGGATCAATGGCGATCCAAAGATCTCTTGTTTATATGAATGTTATGTGTGTTAACAGAGAGTGACAGAGGAATTGTTTTTTAGGCGAGAATCCATCAAAGGAAACGAACTCCATTTACATAGAGAAATAGCGGAAACCCCTTAGCAGATTTGTAAAGCGGACATGAAATATTATAAATCATGGCATATACCCTTATCAGGTCCGGAATCCATATCGGGTCGGTGCATTGAGCCAGTCAGAACAGGCCTTTGAAATGTAGCAATAGCGATATGCGATTAAATCACAAACGTCGGATCAAAAAGCAGATCGACGATGCGAGTCTAATCGATAATCACAATTGGGGACTTAAGAGATAGCGGGAGCGTGATCAAAGCCAACGGCCGACGAGTGAATATGGTGATATCACTGATAAACCAATCGAAGATCGAAGGTGTCGGTAGTCGGGTATCAAAGGTCAAAGGTGGAGTGTCATTGAGGAGCGACAAAAGGAACAGACCCGTCGATATATAGAGGCGGGTGTATTATTTTGAAGTTCATATATGTGAAATGGAGCGGGATTTACATGGTTTCCTGTGTATTTTGTATTATGTGTGGCTGCGGGGTTAAGGCTTGAACCCCATAGTTATATTGGCTCTGCTTCTAATGTAAGTCTGTGATTATAATTTAAAAGGCTTAAAGCCTAGAATGCTTTCGATAAGGATTTGTGGGCCCATAACCCATAGGCCTCATAATTGTTTTGTTTAAGGAAAGGGATTTTGACTTACCCCCAAGATCTCTTTTCATCAAGTGGTATCAGAGTAGAATATGATTCTACGTGAAGGAGTGCAAGAAGAAGCAAAAGGAGGTATAGTTGTTTAAAATTGGAGAGTTTTTGGTCTTACTGTCATGCAGATAGCAACAATAGAAGGTAAGATGACTTGCAACAAACTTAGAGAAAGGTGTGATCATATGGTTCCAGAGGAGAGAACCAGAAGGATGCCAAAAGACCGAGTGAGGAGGGCTTGGTGAGGTATCGTGTAAGAAAGGAAGACTATTACTGTAGAGGTTTGGTTACAGCTCACAGAAGACCATGAAGGCAGTTCCACTAAAGAAATGCAGTGGGTAGAGTTGCCAAGGACAAGGAGAAGCATATGACCAGGAGGTCATAAATTTTTGTGCCTTGGGAGTCTGATGCAGGAGCATCTAACCCCCCTAATCAAAGAGGAATCTGAAGCAGAACAAAGAGAGGACAGCGTGGACCATGGAGCAAAACAGGGGAAAATCTATTTTAAAACAGATTTAAAGATGGAAGTGATAAGTCTCAAAGACTTGATCTAAATGTAATCTACCATGTGTTGTATGCATGCATGTAATGAGAGCTTTAAGGGCTTTTTATTAGAGGGTTGATCGGATCCTTTCATGATCCGATCCAACAATGCTTCCTTATATATATAGAGGGAAACACATAGCGACATGAATAGATTGTGTAATCAGTGGTTAGATTGATGTAGTCGGGGAAGAACCCATGTTAAGGTTGAAATGTTTTAGTTGTACTGTATATAATAAATATGTGTTTCGCGAGTTTCTACATGTCTGTGTATTAAGTCTTTCACTTCTGTTATATATGTGTGCGGGAGGATTGAAATCCCAATTGTAAATGCATGTTGATCGACCATCGATCACGGAAGGATCGATGGCGATCCAAAGACCTCGTGTTTATATGAATGTTATGCGTGTTAATGGAGAGTGGCAGAGTAACTATGTTTTAGGCGAGAATCCATCAAAGGAAACGAACTCCATTTACACAAAGAAATGGCAAAAACCCCTTAGCGGATCCATAAAGCGGACCTGAAATGTCATAAATCTTGGCCTATACCCTTATTGGGTCTGGAATGCATATTGAGTCGACGCATTGAGCCGGTTGGAAAAGGCCTTTGAAATGTAGCAATAGTGATATGTCGATATCACTGATAAACCAATCGATGATCGAAGGTGTCGGTAGTCGAGTATCAGTGCGATGCTGAGGAGTGACAAAAGGAACGTACCCGTCGATATATATAAAGGCGGGTGTATTATTTTTGAAGTCCATATATGGGAACCAGAGCGGGATTTACATGGTTTCCTGTGTATTTTGTATTATGTGTGGCTGCGAGGTTAAGGCTTGAATCCGATAGTCATATTGGATCCTATTCTAATGTAAGTCTGCAATTATATTTTAAAAGTCTTAAAGCCTAGAATGCTTCTGGTAAGGCTTTGTGGGCCCATAACCCACAGGCCTCAGAATTGATTTGTTTAAGGAAAGGGATTTTGACTTACCTGCAAGATCTCTTTTCATTAAACAACCCTTTGAGGATGAAACTTGTTTGTTGCTAAATTGTTCCACATATGACAAACTTTCAGTCCAAAGGGCTGAATGCTTTGTGTAATTTTCTAGCAAACATATAGGAAGCTTTCCCAATGAACTGTAGTTTGTTTTAGATATGAAAAAATTTCAGTTCAAAGGGTTGAATGCTTTGTTGAATTGAATTTCTAGCAAACATATAGGAAGATTTTTCAAGGAGTTGTT
The DNA here is from genome assembly GCA_031772625.1 of Pinus tabuliformis. NCBI lineage: Eukaryota > Viridiplantae > Streptophyta > Pinopsida > Pinales > Pinaceae > Pinus > Pinus tabuliformis. The sequence continues at coordinate 701,416,316 of CM062813.1, forward strand.
AGAATATAAAAAAAACCATTTTCTAGCATAAGCAGGGATGAAGAGTTTATAAATGTATTGATATACAAGGAAATTTGAGCGATATATATTTGTATTAACATCACATATCTTATACAACTAAATATAAGAAGATAAATTTCATGGACTCTATTTTTATGATGTCCCATAAATATGTTTGAGCTCGTAGAGGATGGTAATAAAAGTTATGCTTCATTTAATTTCAAATTCATTTGCTCAACTAGATTCGTGGGTCATTTCTACTTCTGCCACATTTCCTCTCTGTACATACTACTTCCAAAATATAATATGTAACCTATTTAAATATTTCCTCTGACAAAGAGACTTCGGCCAGTAATTTAAATGCATAGTCCTCAAAAGCCATGTCAAAGTCATGTCAAAGTACTGCTTCCTCTTCAAAACAATGTGTACACTAATTTCTTTGATTTACATTTTGAGTTATTTGTTATTTATATTTTGATAAAATGAATTAAATTGATGAAATGTTTGTGATTTTTTTTTATATAATCCAAATGTAGACTTAATTGACATAGTCTTCATTGTTGGACAAAGAAAAACTTGTAATTTGTTTATAAAGGATCCTTCTATTAGTACTGTTTTGTGCAAGTTGAAGTATACATTGGTAATCTTTATTGTATCTTTAGTCATTTTGGTTTTTGTGCTTCAATACAAAATGATATTATGCAATCGTAAAAGGAGTAAATTTGTTGATCGTTGATGTAGACAAAATTTTGGTGATGCATTTTTTCCTGCATACTCTAAATTAATATGGTTTACTTTGATGAAATGAAACCAAACGACATGGAGATCCTATGAAAATTGTCCTTGAAAGCATAGGAAACAGTGGCTTTGTTCAAGTCGGCGGAAATCATTTTAGAGTTTCAATTACTATGAAGGAAGGGAGGTTCTCTAATTGAGTGAAATTGCTCGGTATGCTCCTACTTTCATATTCTCAACCGGAATCAAGTACCTGCATATTTTTCAGGAGGAAGTGGGAGAGTAATCAGGATGGATTCAACCCCCACAAGATGATGAAGGCAATAATCTAGTGATTGATTCAATTTCTAGACACTCCTTATTACCCTACAAGGACTATAAGGATAGGTACTACGAGAAAAAAGAAACATGCTGTTAATCATGTGAATAAGCCCACTCCCTATGAAATATCATCGTAAAATTGTTTCATTTCGCTATTAGAAATATCATGGAATGGTTTGAAGTTCCACACACTCCTTTCTACTTGGAACTTCATTCCAAGCCGGGTTTTGACTGATGTTACAACTTGTATGATGTTGTACTGACACAATAGTAATGCATTGTAAGAAACCCTTTTCCAAGCCAGGATAAGACATGTTTTTGTTTTATACATATTAACTCACTCTAGAATGGGATCTTGTTAGAAGAGTAATATGGATACTAAGTCCAAAATCGATTAGTAAAGCTACCTTTGTAACAAAAGAAACCAATATAATCAGGCATAATTCAAAACTACTATAAGGAGATATAGATATGCATCTATAACATTTTCTATATGGATACTGAGTTCAAAATCAATCAGTAAAGATACCTTTTGTTTATTGCCTTTTGTAACAAAAGAAACCTATATAATCACTCATAATTCAAAATTATTAAAAGGAGATCCAACTATACATATGTAACATTTTCTCAATTCGTTCGATCAAGTGAAATATTTAACTTTATAGTCTTGATTTGAATAAAAAGAACTTGGCATGGGTCTTTGAGAAGCCAGACACATCATTTTTGTCAATATTTACCGAAGTTCACATACAAACAACATTTTTTTAAATAACAACCTCGATAAGATAAGAGCTTCGTGGAAGGAAAACATAAATTCTTCCACATATTCTAAAACCTAAATTCTTCCTCATATTTTATGTTAGGACATGCATGTAAGTAATTTGTGTTGAAATAACTTATAGCATTGTATGTTAGGATATGTATGAAAGTTATTTGTGTTGAAATAACATATAGAATTTGGATAAAGGATTATTCGCAATAAATGTCTCTACACTGGAAAAGGGTATGATTTGAGTTCAAAAGAAATGTTATCTGACACATGTCTATTCCAGGTATTCAAGATAGTCCAAAAATATTGAACTTTTAGTCACTTGAAAACCTTTACCTACCTTTAACAAGATTACCTAAAAATTGTAGATTCAAAAAGACAAATCCTTATTAGGCGGTTGATGCAAACATAATAGGAAGTGAGTAGTCAATAAGAAGAAATACAATTAACAACTGCATTGAGCGTTTTTTAGTGTTATGCAACCATGCAATAGATATCTAAAATATATCATTACACTAACTCATATGTGCTTCATAACATTGAAAAATCTAGTAGTTGTTAATAATACCTCAAAAAACTGGAAAATTAAGGGAATTAAATAATATTAAAATGTTGTATAAACATACCCATGGGGCATACAACAAACAATGCCAAGGTGTTATGTTAAGGCGCTTTGTGATGTAAAGGTCACTGGTTCTCAACTAGAAGGGTGATCCAGGTGGATATTGGTGGCCACCGGCCAAGTCCACTTGGGCCCCCACCATTGTCTTTCTCAGCATTTTCAGTTTCCTTAATTGTAGCATAACTTACTATTTTTAGCAGTTTTTCGGGTCCTGAACTTCCGGAGCCATTTTGAGGCCCTAAACGACGTTTTTTGGGGAATCCGTGGGCAACATGGGTCCATGGAATGGACCCATGTTGCCCGTTCCAACAATGATAGTGCTCGGATAGATCTTTCTAATGAGCTATTCTACGCGTCAAACAGAGATCATATGCCAAAGTTACGACCCCGGGAAATTGATGTACCAATTTACCCCAAACGGGGCCCACATTTTGGTGTTTCATCTCCTAGGGTTAGGTTTTGGAATGTGAAGGGTTTTCCATTGTTTCTCAACAATAGATAGGCCTTCGAGCCTCATTGTAACACAGTTCAGAGGCATGTAGCCATCACATCTCTTCTCAGAGATAAGCTACCATCGCCCTAGCTGATTTATTTCCATTTCTGATTGTAAGCATATTTCAGTATTTTTCCATTAATGAAATGAAGTATTATTTCCGCTGCATCTTTGTGTATATGGTTATCTCTGTAATTTGTTGCGTTCCTGTTTAAATCCAGATCAAAGGGAAGGACTCGCAGAGAAATGATTATGATGATGATGTTTAAGCATGTTTTTGGGTTGTTGAATATTTTTGTATATTACAAAAGCCTCACAGATATAGTATAACCTTCCTTCCTTCTAGTGTGACAAGAAAGTACATCCCACGACTTGTCTGGTCTCATTCTTGCAGCATCATATCATTTAATACACTTTAAATCTTTTGTTTCCATTAATGAATGTGTAATTTTTTGGATTTTGAAACTGCTTGTTGAGGGTTACTAATATTCTATGCAATATTGACAATCTGCTCGTCGTCTGTTTCTTATTTGGTTCAAAATTGAAGAGCTCCAATTTAGTGACTTAAAGTGGAATGGACTTTTGTAAACTCCTATTGATTGAACAAGATAGGTTATGGGTTTTCATGTAGGTCAAACCATAACAAAAGTATTTCACCCATTTACCATTAAAACATGAAATAAGACAACCAAGGACATGAAATTGCAAGCACCAGTGGGCCATAGGCTTTGAATAGAAGCATTCCATGAACTCGGGCCCTTGGCGTCCAATGCAATGGAACTTCCCCAGCAAACAACGAGCAGCGGGAATAATACATCTCCAAACCGTGAACCACAAACATTGGTCGTGAACATCCACTAACCATGAGCCATGATGCCATCTTCATCCATCTCCATCAAAGTAAGCCTCTTCGTGCAATAATAAGGTGACATGATGAACCAATGAGGGATGACATACGATAACAGGAGCAAGTAAATGGTTCCATCTCGCAGTGATAAATATGAGTGTGTCAACCTGTATGAGGGTTGAAGTTATGGGCCAAGTGGCCACCTAATCCATATGTGTTCAACGTGACAAGGGCAGTTGTCTGGATCCAACACCCATTGTGGGGATTGTTAATATTAACGTTAGTGTTATTAATATCATTGATATTCATAATAACATTAATATATTATAATAATGCGCCTATTTCGTGGAATGCTTCTATTCAAAGCTGTGAAACCTACCCCTTCTGGTTTGTTGGGGTATTTGGTTAGGTAGGAACCAAAATATTTTTGAAGATAAGGTATCAAACTGGAATCTTACATGTTCCCACATAGTGGCACTTTATAAGTTGATCCCTGAGGATGAACTGAAACAGAATCACTGGAACATTAATGCAGAAACCATTAACAAGGCTTTCCCTTTGGTGTATTTTGATGGATTTGCTCAACAAGATGGTTGTGCTAGAGGAGCAGTTTTGTATTTAAATGAAGATCATTATCACAAGATGAATTTGGGTTTAGGGAGAGGCACAAATAACTATGCATAACTTAATAGCCTTAGACTTCTTATTTTTTCCCTTCAGAAAGGATGTCAGCAACTGCAGATATTTGGTAACTCTAAACTAGTCATAAATTGGTTCAATGCACACACTCAGAAATGTGCTAGAAGAAACTATTACAATAAAATCACATTTTGACTATGTAATTTGTCGTCATATCTACAAGGAAATGAACCAAATTTCTGACAGTCTATCTAAAGAAGCAGTGCATCAACATTTTGGTACTTGGATGACACAGGAACATATAGGACACGAGTTCTACCAGTATTTTCACAGGCCATTCATTGATCTTCAGCCACAGGGGGCAGCGGCAACTTGATCCTACACAACACATAGATGGACCTCTTTTTACAAACCTTGCTTTATGGAATGTATATATTTTATATGTTTTTTATTTCGAGTTACAGTTATCTATCAATTATTATTTGAACTCTATAAAATATTGTGGCAGTTATGACCACCAATTTTGAGATATGCTCGTTTTGCAGCATCTACAACATGTATTTTTCAATATTTTATATAATGAAAATTAAGTTTTTTTCTTTGGGAAAAAATATTATTCTTATTTTTATATTATTAATATTAATGTAATTAATAATATTGATCATTATTTTTATTATATTCTTTATGTTAGATATTAATATTATTACTTAAATAATATTAATGTTAAAAGTATTAAAATTATTAATAATATATTAATTTTATTTAATATTATCAGTAATATTTTTATTAATATTAATAATTCTATTATATTATTATTAAAAATATTTAACATTATTAATATTATAATTAATATTAAATATATTTATTAACATTGTAAACTAATAATAAAACAATAATTTAATAAAAAACAATGTGACATAGAATAAATAGTAAGAATGATCATAATTTCACATTATAATAATAATAATAATAGGATGATCATCATATATGTCGAAGATTATCATAATGATGATAATAAAAATGTAGTCTCACTAAGCTTACAAAAATAAAAAATTAATTTGACATAGAATAAATAGTAAGAATGATCATAATTTCACATTATAATAATAATAATAGGATGATCATGTACGACAAAGATTATCATAAAAATAATAATAAAAATGTAGTGCCATCAAACTTACAAAAATAAAACAATAAATAGTAAAAATGATCATAACATATACCGGTGATTGAAAAAGGTGAGTGAAAAAACTCTATATGTATTATCCATTTCTAAATGTTTTATATTTCTCTCTCAACTGCACATTAATATCTGAGTTCAGCTCGTGTTAATTTGTATTTCTACCCTTTGACTTGGGACGTTAATTTTTATTTCTGCCCTTTGACTTGGGACGTTAATTTTTATTTCTAACCTTTGATATGCTTTATATTATGTTATCGCAGGCAGCAGATTTTGGATTTTTCAAGTGAGAAATTGGAAAGAGAAATCCTTGCAAGGCCAGACATCGAGATATATTTTTAATTAGTGATGAATTTTTTATATAAAAATAATTAAATCAAAGAAAATCTGTATTTAGTTAGTTTGATATTTTTAGGAGTAGTTTTTAAGTTTCATATTTTGGAGTTTTTGGTGGTTTTCTGGCGAAAATTTTTATGGCCAAAAGTTGATTTGTGTTGTTTAAACTTGTTTTTTCACTGCATATATGGATTCAACACCCTCAAAAATCTTTAAGGTACTTCTACTCGGAAGAGCCCAATTTTCAAACTTGTGATTTTAATGAAGCTGAAAACTTTCCAAAAAGTCGCACATAAAACTACTCTTTATTTTTATATCATTCCTTCTATATTATATTCCATAATATTGTTTTTAGTGAATTTTCTTATAAAATTATTTATATTTATTAGTTTCTTTTCATCTATAAATTAAATTTAGATAAATATCAAAATTTTCAATAATGTTGTTATTTATATAATAACTTCAAACAATAAATATCAAAATGTTAATTTAAGTTGTTATTCACAAATTTTAGGAAATAATTTATTTTATTTGATTAATTTACTATTTCTTACTTGTTTTGAAAATATGTATAAATCATTCAATTTTTTGGAACTGTTTTCTTTTCTTTCATCCTTTTCTCCGACACATAACTCATTTTATTTTCTCCCACACATAACTCATTTTAATGTATATCTATATTTACGGAACATTTAATTTATATGATCTCATTTTATGTATATCTATATTTACGGAACATTTAATTTATATGATCGTCTAGGGATGTAAACTTAAGATTATAATAAAATTTAAAATTTTTTTCAATTTCCATTAAGTCAATTTGTTTTCTTCTCCATGGACTCTAGCATGAGCATAATGGTTCTTTGCATAATGTTTTGATTGCCTCTCCCTCCATAAATAATCACTGAGATTTTCGAATGGCCAACGATGTAGCTGCTTTTGTTTTGCATGTCCTAGATTTTCCTAATGTGTACATTGTTGTATGTGATATGGGTGACACAGTTGAAAAACATAATATGCATTGGGAAGGCTCATAAATAGTTATTTTTTTTTTAAATTTTCTTCCAAAGACAAATAATATTCTTCTTTTTTTATTCAACTTTGGTATCTTCCTCGCTGTGCTATCAATTTCTTCCAAAGACAAATAATATTTTTTTTTTATTCAACTTTGGTATCTTCCTCGCTGTGGTTGAAGGTGACATGTCACTTGTTCATGGAAGAAACCCAGTGGTTTCTAAGTTTTTTTTGATATCATATCTTTCATATTATCTGAATTCTGCTTTTTAACATATTTATTGGGAGTTAATAAGTTATTAATAAAAAAATATATAATCTAATTATTAATAAATTAAATACAATTTATTTATACATTAAAATATCATATGTAAAAATTATTTATTAAATTTTAAATTTTAAAATAAAAAATTAATATATTGAAAAGTTATTTATTTATTCTTAAGCTTTTCTATTTAATTATTATTATTAATAAATGGTTTAAGCATTCTTATTTTAAATGATTCAAAGTTAAAAATAGAAGAATGAAACTTACATTATCTAAATACTTTACAAATAAATTATAGAGTAACTATTAAATTATAGAGTAAATATTAAAGTGTGTGAATTAAATGTTGCACTTTCTAAGAATATTATAAATAAATTACAAAATTATTTTTTATGTAACTAATAAATTGTATAAATTATATTGTCTATTTAATTATTATTATTATTTGAATAAAAATGACAAAGTTGGTATTTTTTTGGATAATGTATATTATTAATGATAAATTATAAAAATAGAATAAGTCTACTACCTCAGCCTCTCTCTCTCTCTCTCACACACACACACACACACACACACACACACACACACACACATATATATATATATATATGTGTGTGTGTGTGTGTGTGTGACTACTAAAGTCTATATAATTCTCTTTAGTGAGAAAAGGGCACCACAAGGGGAGCATTTGGTTTAGATAAATCCTTGCGGGTCTCAAAGGATCAAGAGACAGGAGAAGAGGCGCAAGCCCTCGATGTAGTGATTTTTGTTGATTGAATAAACTATGGGTCGAATTTATGAAGGCAAAGACGAATTGGAAGGAATTTAGAAGTTTGTACCCATATATTTCTAAATCAAACAAAGTCCAAGCTGTATCACTGTTATTGGAGGTGATTTTCACCATATTTCTAGGGCATGTTTGAGTTATATGGAAGGTTGACTTATTCCTTATTGGTTGTTGCATTTTTATAGAGGTTGTGGCTAAGATTGGGCACATTTCCTTTGGCTGGGAATTCCATTCTTGTAGTCGCATGAATACTAAATTATAATCAGACTTTGGGACGTTCCACTACACAAAAGGGCTTCTTAGTATGGAGGAGTGAGGGTGCACTAAAAAGAACTCATAATTTTCTTAAGGTTGGAGATTGGAACCATATTCTTGAGGTTGTGGCCAATAGTAAGCTAAATTTTCACCTCATTTCCTCATTGTTGAGTGAAAACATTGGTTAAATATTCCTTGTATAGGTGACCCACTATCGTATAAACGATGTGAAATACTCCAGAAAGTCAAACTAAGTTTTATTCCAAGTTTTGGGTGCACTCAAACTCTAAATCTGCATCTACAACAAGGTTGTGAAGAATAAACAAAGATCATATCATTATAATTGTGTTTCATAAAATGTTATCCCTTACTTCCTCTTAAATTGCTTGGATTTGGGGTTATTGTTGCATTTGGTGTATTAGGCAATCATTTTCCACTGAGTCTAAAAGAAAGAGATTATGTCCCAGAAAACCATTGAATCAAGCATAAACCAGCAAACCCAAAAAAAGTTTGACGAAATGCCAAACTCAAAATTTCAAACAAAATTTGTTAATTAACATGCAATTTAGAGGGATAAGTAGACTAATTACTTTTGTAGTTTAAGATCACTTGTACAAAAGGCTGCGAGCACGTTCTAAGAAAAAACACTTCCACATAGGATTAACAAAAAGTGTTTGACGAAAGTTGTCAACACCAATAAACCATTGAAATCCACAGTAGAGAAAATATAGTTGAGCCAAAACATTGATTCCTTTTTAAATGGAGGGGAGAGGGCTCTTTAAGAGTAAGAAGTAGGTGAAGTTGTTGTCCTCTATGGAGAATACGAGGTCCCTTTGTTGACTTTTGTACTTCAATCCCACCATACTCTAGACAATCGTGGTTCTAGCCTATGGAAGCAGTTGTGCAAGAGTTTTTGCAGAAGGCCCCTTATCCACATCAACACAATATTGCACCGTGGCTCTTAAGAATTTACAATCAATTCAAGAATAGGACTAGAAGTCGATAGCAGAGAACAATTGTCAAAAGAGTCAAATATCTATCCAGGTAGCTTGAACACTGGGGTACATGCCTCTAGAATATTTTAATGGATATATTGCTACGAAGCAGTTCGATGTTTACAACGTTGTAATGTTGATGATGGAGATTGTCAATGTAAGGAAGCATAACATTTGTATCCAGGTTTCATTGACTCTCGTCTCTGACGTTTGGGTCCATATATTACATGCTTGCACATACCCATATCCACAGGTAGTTGGTCTTGAATTATCTATAACTTTAATCATTGCATCATTTCTGAGTTGCTATTAGAGATATAGTTCAACGGAATATAAGTGAGAAAATTTGGCAAAAGACAAAGGAACATATGAATTACTATAGTATGGAAATAATCCCTATGGTTATATATGAGGAATACAAACGTTGACATAAGTCCATATCAGTCTCTGCAAGACAATTCACATGTAGGATAAATACGAGTTTGCAAATCCTAGAAATTGGAACAAGAAGGTGGGAACAAGTGGAAAAAATAGAACACATGTGTCTTCTATGTGATGAACAATGATGCAGGACCATCTAACTCCCCCTTAATCAAAGAGGAATCCGAAGCGGAGAAAAGAGAGGACAACGTGGACGATGGAGCAAAACAAGGGAAAATCTGTTTTAAAACAGATTTAAATATGGAAGTGATAAGTCTCAAAGACTTGATCTAAATGTAATCTACCATGTGTTGTATGCATGCATGTAATGAGAGATTTAAGGGCTTTTTTTTAGAGGGTTGGTCGGATCCTTCCATGATCCGATCCAACAATGCTTTCTTATATATATAGAGGGAAACATAGAGTGACATGAATAGATTGTGTAATCAGTGCTTAGACTGGTGTAGTCGGGGAAGAACCCATGTTAAGGCTGAAATGCTTTAGCTATACTGTATATAATAAATATGTGTTTTGTGGGTTTCTACATGTCTGTGTATTAAGTCTTTCACTTCTGTTATATATGTGTGTGGGAGGATTGAAATCCCAATTGTAAATTCATGCTGATCGACCATCGATCGTGGAAGGATCGATGGCGATCCAAAGATCTCGTGTTTGTATGAATGTTATGTGTGTTAACGGTGATTGGCAGAGTAACTGTGTTTTAGATGAGAATCCATCAAAGGCGGCGAACTCCATTTACACAGAGAAATGACGAAAACCCCTTAGTGGATCCGTAAAGCGGACCTGAAATATTATAAATCATGGCATATACCCTTATCAGGTCCAGAATGCATATCGGGTCGGTGCATTGAGCCAGTCAGAACAGGCCTTTGAAATGTAGCGATAGCGATATGCGATTAAATTACAACTGTTGGATCGAAAGGCAGATCGACGGTGCGGATCTAATCGCTAATCGCAATCGGGGACTTAAGAGATAGCGGGAGTGTGATCAATGCTGACCGCCGATGAGCAAATATGGTGATATCGTCGATAAACCAATTGGCGATCGGAGGTGTCTGTAGCTGAGTATCGGAGGTCAGGGGTGGAGCGACGTTGAGGAGCGACAAAAGGAACAGACCCGCTAATATTTTTGAATTCTGTATGTGAATCGGAGCAGGATTTACATGGTTTCCCGTGTATTTTGTATTATGTGTGGCTATGGCGTTAAGGCTTGAACTCGATAGTTATATTGGCTCGGATTCCAATGTAAGTCCGTGATTATAATTTAAAAGGCTTAAAGCCTAGAACTCTTCCGATAAGGCTTTGTGGGCCCATAACCCACAGGCCTCATAATTGATTTGTTTAGGGAAATGGATTTTGACTTAGCCCCAAGATCTCTTAAATCATCAAGTGGTATTAGAGCAAAAGACGATTCTATGTGAAGAAGGAGTGCAAGCAGAAGGGAAAGGAGGTATAGTTGTTTAAAACTGGAGAGTTTGTGGTCTTACTGTCGTGCAGATAGTCGCAACAGAAGGTGAGATGACTTGCAGCAAACCTAGAGCAAGGTGTGCTCATATGGCTCCAAAGGAGAGAACCAAAAGGATGTCGAAAGACCGAGTGAGGAGTGCTTGGTGAGGTATCATGTAACAGAGGAAGACTATTACTGTAGAGGTTTGGTTGCAGCTCATAGAAGACCATGAAGGCAGTTCCATTGAAGAAATGCAGTGGGTAGAATTGCTAAGGACAAGGAGAAGCATATGACCAGGAGGTCATAAATTTTTGTGCCTCGGGAATCTGATGTAGGAGCATCTAACCCCCCCTTAATCAAAGAGGACTCCGAAGTGGAGCAAAGAGAGGACAGCGTGGACCATGGAGCAAAACAGGGGAAAATTTGTTTTAAAATAGATTTAAAGATGGAAGCGATAAGTCTCAAAGACTTGATCTAAATGTAATTTTCCAAGTGTTGTATGCATGCATGTAATGATATCTTTAAGGGCTTTTTGTTAGAGGGTTGATCGGATCCTTCCGTGATCCGATCCAACAATGCTTCCTTATATATATAGAGGGAAACACAGAGTGACATGAATAGATTGTGTAATCAATGCTTAGACTGATGTAATCGGGGAAGAACCCGTGTTAAGGTTGAAATGCTTTAGCTGTACTATATATAATAAATATGTGTTTTGCAGGTTTCTACATGTCTCTGTATTAAGTCTTTCACTTATGTTATATATGTGTGCGAGAGGATTGAAACCCCAATTGTAAATGCATGCTGATCGACCATCGATCACGGAAGGATCGATGGCGATCCAAAGATCTTGTGTTTATATGAATGTTATGTGTGTTAACGAAGAGTGGCAGAGTAACTGTGTTTTAGGCGAGAATCCATCAAAGGCAACAAACTCCATTTACACAGAGAAACGACGAACACCCCTTAGCGGATTCGTAAAGCGCACCTGAAATATTATAAATCATGGCCTATACCCTTATTGGGTCCGGAATGCATATCGGGTTGGTGCATTGAGCTGGTCGAAACAGGCCTTTGAAATGTAGCGATAGCGATATGCAATTAAATCGCAACCGTCGGATCGGAAGGTAGATCAACAGTGCAGATCTAATCGCTAATCGCAATTAGGGACATAAGAGATAGTGGGAGTGTTATGAACGCCGACGGCCGACGAGCGAATATGGCGATATCGTCGATAAACCAATCGGCGATCGGAGGTGTCGGTAGTTTTGTATCAGAGCGGCACTGAGGAGCGACAAAAGGAATGGACCTGTCGATATATATAGAGGCAGGTGTATTATTTTTGAAGTTCGTATATGTGAACCAGAGTGGGATTTACATGGTTTCCCGTGTATTTTGTATTATGTGTGGCTGCGGGGTTAAGGCTTGAACCCGATAGTTATATTAGGTCTGATTCTAATGTAAGTCCGCGATTATAATTTAAAAGGCTTAAAGCCTAGAACGCTTCCGCTAAGACTTTGTGGGCCCATAACCCACAGGCCTCAGAATTGATTTGTTTAGGGAAAGGGATTTTGACTTACCCCCAGGATCTCTTTTCATCAAACAACCCTTTGAAGATGAAACTTGTTTGTTGCTAAATTGTTCCAAATATGATAAACTTTCAGTCCAAAGGGCTGAATGCTTTGCGTAATTTTCTAGCAAACATATAGGAAGCTTTCCCAATGAACTTTAGTTTGTTTTAGATATGAAAAACTTTTTGTACAAAGGGTTGAATGCTTCGTTGAATTGAATTTCTAGCAAACATATAGGAAGATTTTTCAAGGAGTTGTTAGAAAAGAAAATATATATATATATATATATATATATTTTTTTTTTTTTTTTTTTTCTAGCACAAGCAGAGATGAAGAGTTTATAAATGTATTGATATACAAGGCAATTAGAGCGATATATATTTGTATTTACATCACATATCTTATACAACTAAATATAAGAAGATAAATTTCATGGACTCTATTTTTATGATGTCCCATAAATATGTTTGAGCTCTTAAAGAATGGTAATAAAAGTTATGTTTCATTTAATTTCAAATTCATTTGCTCAACTAGATTCTTGGGTCATTTCTACTTCTACCACATTTCCTCTCTGTACATACTACTTCCAAAATATAATCTGTAACCTATTTAAATATTTCCTCCGACAAAGAGACTTTGGTGAGTAATTTAAATGCATAGTCCTCAAAAGCCATGTCAAAGTCACGTCAAAGTCCTGCTTCCTCTTCAAAACAATGTGTACACTAATTTCTTCAATTTACATTTTGAGTTATTTGTTATTTATATTTTGATAGAATGAATTAAATTGATGAAATGTTCGTGATCTGTGTTTATAGAATCCAAATGTGGACTTAATTGACATAGTCTTCACTGTTGGACAGAGAAAAACTTGTAATTTGTTTATAAAGGATCCTTCTATTAGTATAGTTTTGTGCAAGTTGAAGTATACACTGGTAATATTTATTGTATCTTTAGCAATTTTGGTTTGTGTGCTTCGATACAAAATGATATTATGCAATCATAAAAGGAGTAAATTTGTTGATCGGTGATGTAGAAATTTTTTTGGTGATGCGTTAGTTTTCATGCATACTTTAAATTAATATGGTTTACTTTGATGAAAAGAAACCAAACGACATGGAGATCCTATGACAATTGTCCTTGAAAGCACAGGCAACAGTGGCTTTGTTCAAGTCAGCAGAAATCCTTTTAGAGTTTCAATTACTCTGAAGGAAGGGAGGTTCTCTAATTGAGTGAAATTGCTCGGTATGATCCTACTTTCATATTCTCAGTCGGAATCAAGTACCTGCATATTTTTCAGGAGGAAGTGGGTGAGTAATCAGGATAGAATCATCCCCCGCAAGATGATGAAGGCAATAATCTAGTGATTGATTCAATTTCTAGACATTCCTTATTACCCTACAAGGACTACAAGGATAGCTACTACGAGAAAAAAGAAATTGGTTGCTAATCATGTGAATAAGCCCACTCCCTATGAAATATCATCGTAAAAATGTTTCATTTCGCTGTTAGAAATATCATGGAATGGTTTGAAGTTCCACACACTCCTTTCTACCTGGAACTTCATTCCAAGCCTGGTTTTGACTAATGTTACAACTTGTATGATGTTGTATTGACACAATAGTAATGCATTGTAAGAAACCCTTTTCCAAGCGAGGATAAGACATGTTTTTGTTTTATACATATTAACTCACTCTAGAATGAGATCTTGTTAGAAGAGTAATATGGATACTAAGTCCAAAATCAATTAATAAAGCTACCTTTGTAACAAACGAAACCAATATAATCAAGCATAGTTCAAAACTACTATAAGGAGATATAGATATGCATCTGTAACATTTTCTGTATGGATACTGAGTTCAAAATCGATCAGTAAATATACCTTTTGTTTATTGCATTTTGTAACAAAAGAAACTTATATAATCACTCAGAATTCAAAATTATTATAAGGAGATCGAGCTATGCATATGTAACATTTTCTCAATTCGTTCGATCAAGTGAAATATTTAACTTTACAGTCTTGATTTGAATAAAAAGGACTTGGCATGGGTCTTTGAGAAGCCAGACACATCATTTTTGTCAATATTTACCAAAGTTCACATACAAATAGCGTTTTTTTAAATAACAACCTCGAGAAGATGATAGCTTCGTGGAAGGAAAACATAAATTCTTCCACATATTCTAAAACCTAAATTCTTCCTCATATTTTATGTTAGGATATGCATGTAAGTAATTTGTGTTGAAATAACTTATAGTATTGTATGTTAGGATATGTATGAAAGTTATTTTTGTTGAAATAACAGATAGAATTTGGATAAAGGATTATTCGCAATAAATGTCTCTACACTAGAAAAGGGTATGATTTGAGTTTAAAAGAAATGTTATCTGAAACATGTCTATTTCAGGTATTCAAGATAGTCCAAAAATGTTGAACTTTTAGTCACTTGAAAGTCTTTACCTACCTTTAACAAGATTACCTAAAAATTGTAGATTCAAAAAGACAAATCCTTAGTAGGTGGTTGATGCAAACATAATAGGAAGTGCACAAGTCGTCAATAAGAAGAAATACAATTAACAACTGTATTGAGCATTTTTTAGTGTTATGCAACCATGTAATAGATATCTAAAATATATCATTACACTAACTCATATGTGCTTCACAACATTGAAAAATCTAGTAGTTGTTAGTAATACCTCAAAAAACTGCAAAATTAAGGGAATTAAATAATACTCAAAATGTTGTATAAACATACCCATGGGGCATACAACAAATAATGCTAAGGTGTTACGTTAAGGCACTTTGTGTTGTAAAGGTCACTGGTTCTCAACTGGAAGCGAAGGAATCGCAACGATATGATTATGATGATGATGTTAAGCGTGTTTTTGGGTTGTTGAATATTTTTGTATATTGTAAAAGCCTCACAGATATAGTATAACTTTCCTTCCTTCTGTGTGACAAGAAAGTACATCCCACGACTTGTCTGGTCTCATTCTTACAGCATCATATCATTTAATATACTTTAAATCTTTTGTTTTCATCAATGAATGTGTAAATTTTTGGATTTTGAAACTGCTTGTTGAGGTTTACTAATATTCTATGCAATATTGACAATCTGCTCGTCTTCTGTTTCTTATTTGGTTCAAAATTGAAGAGCTCCAATTTAGTGACTTGAAGTGGAATGGACTCTTGTAAACTCCTATTGACTGAACAAGATAGGTTATGGGTTTTCATGTAGGTTGAACCATAACAAAAGTATTTCACCCATTTACCATTAAAACTTGAAATAAGACAGCCAAGGACCTGAAATTGCGAGCACCATTGGCCCATAGGCTTTGAATAGAAGCATTCCATGAACTCGGGCCGTTGGTGTCCAATGCGATGGAACTTCCCCAGCAAACCACGAGCAGCGGGAATAATACATCTCGAAACCGTGAACCACAAACACTAGCCGTGAACATCCAAGAACCATGAGCTATCAAGAACCAAAAGAGAAACCACGAACCTCAAATTGCTACAAGCTAATGGAGCATCCACAAACCATGAACTATTGAAACCCGTGGACTGGGAAGGACAGGAGACTCCATTGAGAGGCCTTAGAGTCTTATAATGCACAAGTTGACAATGCAAAGCAAAATCCCACATTCCAAATAATGAGCCACTAACTGAGTTGATAAATTACAACCTCTTATTGACCCAGAGGAAGCAGAGCATTGTTTGTGAGAGTGGGACCATTACTGAAATCCTTAGAGGCCAGGGGAGACCCGAGAGACACTATGTGAGCATGAGAGGATGGAAATTCCTAGACCAAAGGAGGATGGCTACATTGACCCTCCAATTTCGAGAAGTCCAATGCATACTAAGATATAGGCCAATTGAAGAGTGTTTGGATGCAATCAGGAGTGCAGGCATGACGACCATAAACAAGCGAGAGAGAAACACCAAGCATAACTAACATCAATAATACATTTTCAAAACTGCTCATCGGGTCCGAATATAGGCTTAAAGAAGGATGCATATGCGCCATGACGCCATCTTCATCCATCTCCATCAAAGTAAGCCTCTTCGTGCAATAATAAGGTGACATGATGAACCAATGAGGAACAACGTACGATAACAGGAGCAAGTAAATGATTCCATCTCGCGAGTATAAATATGAGTGTGCCAACCTGTATGAGGGTTGAATCTATGGGCCAAGTGGCCACCTGATCCACCTATGTTCAGCGTGACAAGGACAGTTGTCTGGATCCAACACCCATTGTGGGGATTCTTAATATTAACGTTAATGTTATTAATATCATTGATATTCATAATAGCATTAATATATTATAATAATGCCCCTAGTTCATGGAATGCTTCTATTCAAAGTTGTGAAACCTGCCCCTTCTTGTTTGTTGGGGTATTTGGTTAGGAAGGAACCAAAATATTTTTCTAGATAAGGTATCAAACTGGAATTTTACATGTTCCCACATAGTGGCACTTTATAACTTGATCCCTGAGGATGAACTGAAACAGAATCACTGGAACATTAACATAGAAATCATCGATAAGGCTTTCCCTTTGGCGTATTTTGATGGATTTTCTCAACAAGGTGGTGGTGGTAGAGGAGCAGTTTTTTATTTAAATGAAGATCATTATTACAAGATGAATTTGGGTTCAGGAAGAGGCACAAATAACTATGCATAATTTAGAGAGATCTTTTCGGCGAAAATCACATGGAATACCATTTGTCAACGCGTTTCGAACCAACAAGTGTGGTTCATCGTCAGGACAAGTTGAAGAAACAGATCCAGCTAAGCAAGTTAAATAGGCAGAACGGAGCCTCTTGACCAACGGCTAGTTTGACTCTAGGACCGGGGTCAAAAATATTTTATTAGCTTAGTTAGTAAGAATTAGGACAAAAACATATTATTGAAGGGTACTTAGTTCACAAATATTAATAAAAATTAGAAATTAGTTAAATAATGGACCTTAAAGGCAATATATAAAATAATCTTATTTAAAAATATTATTCAAAATTATAAAATAATAATAAATAGATTCATCAAAGACCTAACCAATGTCAAAATGAGGTTAGGTTAGTTAGGAAAAAATTAGTTAAAAATATTCAAAATAAAACTAATAAATAGATAAATGAAAATTAAATTAAAAATAAATAAGTAAATAAATCAATAAATAAATTAGTTACTACGAAAAACATAAAAATAATAATAATAAAATAATAAATAAATAAAATAACAATAAAGATAAAATACTCAAAATAAATTAAAATGAATAAAAATAAAATAATCAAATCAAAAAACAAATGACCTAAAAATTAAAAGCCTATAAATATTATTAAAAATTATCACTTAATTAATAATAAAATGGAAGAAAACCACAGAGGTTTTGAAAAATAAGTCAAAATAAAATAAAAATAAAAATAAAAATAAAAATTAGTTAAAAATGGTAATAAGAATAAAATAAATAGGTTAGTTAGAAAAAATTAGTTAAAAAGTCTCATAAAATAAAAATAATAAAACGAATAAATAAATAAAATAAAAACAAAATAAATAAATAAAATTAATAATTAAGAGGTTAGGTTAGATAGAAAATTAGTTAAAAATGGTAATAATAGAACGAGTAAATAAATAAAATAAGAATAAAAATAATAAATTAGTTAAAAAGACTCAAAAAAATATAAAGGAATAATAGAACGAATCAATAAAACATAAATCAGTTAAAATAAATAAGTTAATATTAAATAAATAATAATAAAAAGTAAATAAATAAAAATAATAAATAAAATATTAAATAAAAGAAATTAACCCTAAGGAGGAGGGCGGAAACCAACTAGGGAGAGAGAGTAGGGACCCAACATCTACTAGCTTTCCAGCCATCGACTCTATTAAGATTGCAAGGCCTTTTTTCAATCTCAAGCGCTTCCCTAAATTTACGATGATGGAAATGCGAAACCCTAGCAATAACACTAGCCTCCTCAATACAAGCATGATGATTGGTTTTCTCAGCATGTTCAGCTAAAGCGGAAGACTTAGCTCTCCTATGTTTAAGGTCCGCAGTGTGTTCGCTAATCCTTTGATTAATGGAGCGACCAGTCTCTCCAATATAGGGAGTCCCACAGGAACAAAGGATCAAATAAACACCTTTCATATCCTTAGGGTCGATAGGATCCTTTACAGATCTTAGGGACCCACGAATGGTGTTCAGGGGCCCGAAGGTCACAGGGATACTATGCTTCCTGAGAATCCTTCCAATTCTATCAGTGGTCCCTTGAACATACGGAAGAAGAACACCTGGAATTCGTTCCTTCAGTTCCCTTTTAGTCAGAGAATTCTTGGAAGCCTTAAGAAAAGCCCTCTGACCCAAGTATCTACTATAACCATTCTCAACAAAGACATCAAGCAGATGGGATTTTTCTTTCTCAGAGCTCTTTTTGTCGGAGATTCTTAGGGCCCGAGTAGCAAGGGTATTGAGGACACCCATCTTTTGAGCCGGGAAATGGTGGGACTTGGCATGAAGATACTGCACCGTATGAGTTTTCTTACGAAAAACTCGATAGGCGAGGGAACCATCACTATTCTTAGAAATAAGAATATCAAGAAATGTAAGACATCCATCAACTTCTTGCTCCTTAGTGAACTTAATGGCTGAGGATTGATTGATGAGATGATCAAAGAAGAGATAAAGCTCAACCTGCCCATGAGGCCATATGACATTGCATAAATTAATAACCTTAGACTTTTTATTTTTTCCCTTGAGAAAGGATGTCAGCAACTGCAGCTATTTGGTGACTCTAAACTAGTCATAAATTGGTTCAATGCACACACTCAGAAATGTGCTGGAAGAAGTTATTACAATAAAATCACATTTTGACTATGTAATTTGTCGTCATATCTACAATGAAAGGAACCAGATTTCTGACAGTTTATCTAAAGAAGCAACACAGCAAGTTGCTATTAGAGATATAGTTCAATGGAAAGTAAATGAGAAAATTTGGTAAAATACAAAGGAACATATGAACTACTATAGTATGGAAATAAATCCTATGGTTATATATGAGGAATACAAACGTAGATATAAGTCCATATCAGTCTCCGAAAGACAATTGACATGTAGGATAAATATGAGTTTGCAAAACCTAGAAATTGGAACAAGAAGGTGGGAACAAATGGAAAAAATAGAACACACGTGTCTCTTATGTAATGAACAACCCTTTGAAGATGAAACTTGTTTGCTACTAAATTGTTCCAAATATGACAAACTTTCAGTCCTAAGGGCTGAATGCTTTGTTGAATTTTCTAGCAAATATATAGGAAGTTTTCCAAATGAACTGTAGTTTCTTTTAGGTATGAAAAACTTTTAGTACAAAGGGTTGAATTCTTTGTTGAATGGAATTTCTAGCAAACATGTCAGAAGATTTTTCAAGGAGTTGTTAGAATATAGAAAAAAAACATTTTTCTAGCACAAGAAGAGATGAAAAGTTTATAAATGTATTGATATACAAGGAAATTTGAGCAATATATATTTGTATTTACGTCACATATCTTATACAACTAAATATAAGAAGATAAATTTCATGGACTCTATTTTTATGATGTCTCATAAATCTGTTTGAGTTCTTCGAGGATGGTAATAAAAGTTATGTTTTATTTAATTTCAAATTCTTTTGCTCAACTAGATTCTTGGGTCATTTCTCCTGCTGCCACACTTCCTCTCTGTACATACTACTTCCAAAATATAATCTGTAACCTATTTAAATATTTCCTCTGACAAAGAGAATTCACCGAGTAATTTAAATGCATAGTCCTCAAAAGCCATGTCAAAGTCACGTCAAAGTCCTGCTTCCTCTTCAAAACAATGTGTACACTAATTTCTTTGATTTACATTTTGATTTATTTGTTATTTATATTTTGATAGAATTAATTAAGTTGATGAAATGTTCGTGGTTTTTGTTTATAGAATCCAAATATAGACTTAATTGACATAGTCTTCACTGTTGGACAGAGAAAATCTTGCAATCTGTTTATAAAGGATCCCTCTATTAGTACATTTTTGTGCAAGTTGAAGTATACACTCGTAATCTTTATTGTATCTTCAATGGTTTTGGTTTGTCTACATCAAGACAAAATGATTTATGTAATCATAAAAGGAGTTCATTTGTTGATCATTGATGTAGCAAATTTTTTGGTGATGCATTTGTTCGTCCATACTTTAAATTAATATGGTTTATTCTGATGAAATGAAACCAAACGACATGGAGATAATATGACAATTGTCCTTGAAAGCACATGCAACAGTGGATTTTTTCAAGTAAGCGGAAATCATTTTAGAGTTTCAATTACTATGAAGGAAGGGAGGTTCTCTAATTGAGTGAAATGGCTCAGTATGCTCCTACTTTCATATTCTCAATCGGAATCAAGCACCTGCATATTTTCCAAGAGCAAGCGGGAGAGTAATGAGGATGTAATCAGCCCCCCCAAGATGATGAAGGCAATAATCTGGTGATTGATTCAATTTCTAGACACTCCTTATTACCCTACAAGGATAACTACTACGAGAAAAAAGAAATCAGCTTCTAATCATGTGAATAAGCCCACTCCCTATGAAATACCATGGTAACAATGTTTCATTTGGCTGTTAGAAATATCATGGAATGGTTTGAAGTTCCACACACTCCTCTCTACCTGGAAGTTCTTTTCAAGCATGGTTTTGATTGATGTTACAACTTGTATGATGTTGTACTGACACAATAGTAATGCATTGTAAGAATCTCTTTTCCAAGCTAGGATAAGACATGTTGTTGTTTTATACATATTAACTCACTCTATAATGAGATCTTGTTAGAAGAGTAAAATGGATACTAAGTCCAAAATCGATTAGTAAAGCTACCTTTGTAACAAGATGAACCAATATAATCAGGCATAATTCAAAACTATTATAAGGAGATATAGATATGCATCTGTAACATTTTCTATATGGATACTGAGTTCAAAATCGATTAGTAAAGATACCTTTTTTTTATTGCGTTTTGTAAAAAAAGAAACCAATATAATCACTCATAATTCAAAATTATTATAAAGAGATCCAACTATGCATCTATAACATTTTCTCAATTCATTCGATCAAGTGAAATATTTAACTTTACAGTCTTGATTTGAATAAAAAGGACTTGGCATGGGTCTTTGAGAATCCAGACACATCATTTTTGTCAATATGTACCAAAGTTCACATACAAACAACATTTTTTTAAATAAAAACCTCGATAAGCTACTAGATTCGTGGAAGTAAAACATAAATTCTTCCACATATTCTAAAACCGAAATTCCTCCTCATATTGTATGGTAGGATATGCATGTAAGTAATTTGTGTTGAAATAACTTATAGTATTATATGTTAGGATATGTATGCAAGTAATTTGTGTTGAAATAACAAATAGAATTTGGATAAAGGATTATTCACAAATAAACGTCTCTACACTAGAAAAGGGTATGATTTGAGTTCAAAAGAAATTTTAGCTGAAACATGTATATTCCAGGTATTCAAGATAGTCCAAAATTTTTGAACTTCTAGTCACTTGAAAGCCTTTACCTACCTTTAACAAGATTACCTAAAATTTATAGATTCAAAAAGACAAATCATTATTAGGCGGTTGATGAAAACATAATAGGAATTGTACAAGTCGCCAATAAGAAGAAATACAATTAACAATTGCACTGAGCATTTTTTGTGTTATGCAACCATGCAACAAATATCTAAAATATATCATTACACTAACTCATAGGTGCTTCATAACATTGAAAAATCTAGTTAGTTGTTAATAATACCTCAAAAAACTGCAAAATTAAGGGAATTAATTAATACTCAAAATGTTGTATAAACATACCCATGGGGCATACAACAAACAATGACAAGGTGTTATGTTAAGGAACTTTGTGTTGTAAAGGTCACTGGTTCTAACCTGGAAGGGAAGGAGTCGCAGAGATATGATTATGATGATGATGTTAAGCATGTTTTTGGGTTGTTGAATATTTTTGTATATTGCAAAAGCCTCACAGATATAGTATAACCTTCCTTCCTTCTAGTGTGACAAGAAAGTACATCCCACGACTTGTCTAGTCTCATTCTTGAATCATCATATCATTTAATATACTTTAAATCTTTTGTTTTCATCAATGAATGTATAAATTTTTGGATTTTGAAACTACTTGTTGAAGGTTACTAATATTTTATTCAATATTGACAATCTGCTCGTCTTTTGTTTCTTATTAGGGTCAAAATTGAAGAGCTCCAATTTAGTGAGTTAAAGTGGAATGGACTCTTGTAAACCCCTATTGATTGAACAAGATAGGTTATGGGTTTTGATGTAGGTCGAACCATAACAAAATTATTTCACCCATTTACCATTAAAACTTGAAATAAGACAGCCAAGGACATGAAATGTCGAGCAGCAATGGCCCATAGGCTTTGAATAGAAGCATTCCACGAACTCGGGCCCTTGGCGTCCAGTGCAATGGAGCTTCCCCAGCAAACCACCAGCAACGGGAATAATACATTTCTGAACTGTGAACCACAAACAATAGCCACAAACATCCACAAACCATGAGCTATCAAGAACCAAAAGCGAAACCACGAACCTCAAACTACTACAAGCCAATTGAGCATCTGCAGACCATGAACTATTGAAACCCACAGACTGGGAAGGACGGGAGACTCCATTAAGTGGCCTTAGAGTCTTATAATGCAAAGCGAAGTCCCACATTCCAAATAAGGAGCCATTGACTAAGTTGATAAATTACAACCTCTTATTGACCGAGAGGAAGCAACGCATTGTTCGTGAGAGTGGGACCATTACTGAAACCCTTAGATTCTAGGGGAGACCCGACAGCCACTATGTGAGCGTCAGAGGATGGAAATTTCTAGACCAAAGGAGGATGCCTACATTGACCCTCCAATTTCGAGAAGTCCAATGCATACTGAGATACAGGGCAACTAAAGAGTGTGTGGATGCCATCCGAAGTGTAGGCATGGCGACCATAAACGAGCAAGAGAGAAACACTAAGCATACCTAACATCAATAATAAATCTTTAGAACTGGTCATTGGGTCCGGAGACAGGCTTAAAGAAGGACGCATACGAGCCATGATGCCATCTTCGGCCATCTCCATCAAAGTAAGCCTCTTCATGCAATAATAAGGCAACATGATGAACCAATGAGGGACGATGTATGATAACCGGAGCAAGTAAATGATTCCATCTCGTGAGTATAAATATGAGCATGTCGGCCTGTATGAGGGTTGAATCTATAGGCCAAGTGGCCACCTAATCCTCCTGTGGTCAGCATGACAAGGACACTTGTCTAGAGCCAACACCCATTGTGGGGGTTCTTAATATTAACGTTAATGTTATTAATATCATTGATATTCATAATAACATTAGTATATTATAATAATGCCCCTAGTTCGTGGAATGCTTCTATTCAAAGCTCTGAAACCTGCCCCTTCTGGTTTG
This sequence comes from Pinus tabuliformis, assembly GCA_031772625.1. Classification (NCBI taxonomy): domain Eukaryota; kingdom Viridiplantae; phylum Streptophyta; class Pinopsida; order Pinales; family Pinaceae; genus Pinus; species Pinus tabuliformis. The sequence goes on from CM062813.1 coordinate 701,440,539, forward strand.
TTAGGGTATTTGGTTAGGAAGGAACCAAAATATTTTTCAAGATAAGGTATCAATCTGGAATCTTACATGTTCCCACATAGTGGCACTTTATAACTTGATCCCTGAGGATGAACTGAAATAGAATCACTGGAACATTAACGTAGAAATCATCGACAAGGCTTTCCCTTTGGCGTATTTTGATGGATTTGCTCAACAAGATGGTTGTGGTAGAGGAGCAGTTTTGTATTTAAGTGAAGATCATTATTACAAGATGAAGTTGGGTTGAGGGATAGGTACAAATAACTATGCATAACTTAATAGCCTTAGACTTCTTATTTTTTCCCTTGAGAAAGGATGTCAGCAACTACAGATATTTGGTGGCTCTAAACTAGTCATAAATTGGTTCAATGCACACACTCAGAATTGTGCTGGAAGAAACTATTACAATAAGATCACATTTTGAGTATGTAATTTGTCGTCATATCTACAGGGAAAGGGACCAGATTTTTGACAGTCTATCTAAAGAAGCAGCGTAGCAACATTTTCGTGCTTGGATGATACAGGAACATATAGGACACGAGTTCTACTAGTATTTTCACAGGCCATTCATTGATCTTCAGCCACAGGGGGCAGCGGCAACTTGATCATACACAACACATAGATGGGCCTCGTTTTGAAAACCTTGCTTTATGGAATGTATGTATTTTATATGTTTTTTATTCCGAGTTACAATTATCTATCAATTGTTATTTGAACTCTATAAAATATTGTGGCAGTTATGACCACCAATTTTGAGATATGCTCCTTTTGCAGCATCTACAGCATGTAATTTTCAATATTTTATATAATGAAAATTAAGATTTTTCTTTGGGAAAAAAATATTGTTCTTATTTTTATATTATTAAGATTAATGTAATTAATAATATTGATCATTATTTTTATTATATTCTTTATGTTGATATTAATATTATTACTTAAATAATATTAATGTTAATAGTATTAAAATTATTAGTAATATATTAATTTTATTTAATATTATCAGTAATATTTTTATTAATATTAATATTTCAATTATATTATTATTAAAAATATTTAACATTATTAATGCTATAATTTAATATTAAATATATTTATTAACATTGTAACCTAATATTAAAACAATAATTTAATAAAAAACAATGTGACATGTGCTTATTGGAATTTCACATTATTATTATAATAATACAATGATCATCATGTATGTCGGTCTTGAAAGAAGATTATCATAATGATAATAGTAAAAATGTACTTCCACCAAGCTTACAAAAATAAAAACTTAATTTGACATAGAATAAATAGTAAGAATGATCATAATTTCACATTATTATAATAATAATAATATGATGATCATCATGTATGTCGGTCCTTAGAGAAGATTATCATAATGATGATAATAAAAATGTAATCTCACCAAGCTTACAAAAATAAAAACTTAATTTGACATAGAATAAATAGTAAGAACGATCATAATTTCACATTATTATAATAATAATAATAATACGATGATCATCATGTACGGCAGTGTTTAAATAAGATTATCATAATGATAATAATAAAAATGTAGTCCCACCAAGGTTACAAAAATAAAAACTAAATTTGACATAAAATAAATAGTAAGAATGGTCATAATTTCACATTATTATAATAATAATTCGATGATCATCATGTATGTTGATCTTTAAGAAGATTATCATAATGATAATAATAAAAATGTAGTCCCACCAAACTTACAAAATTACAAACTTAATTTGACATAGAATAAATAGTAAGAATGGTGGTTGATGAAGGTCAGTGAAAAAACTCTGATATATATATATATATATATATATATATATATATTACCCATTTCTAAATGTTTTATATTGCTCTCTCAACTACACATTAATATCTAAGTTCAGCTTGCGTTAATTTGTATTTCTACCCTTTGACTTGGGACGTTAATTTTTATTTTTACCCTTTGACTTTGACTTGGGACATAGTATCTAAGTTGGTTTAAGTGGAACAATCAATGGAAAACGATATGGTCAACAAGTGGCACTGGAAACGTTTGACGAAGAAATTTTTCGGGTGGGTAGAGAAATTGCAATGGAGTTGAAGGTGATAAAGAATATGACAGAATTCATTGATATATCTCATGCAACTGTGCCTGTTTATGTATCCACTCCTATATTGGAAAAGGTGATCTATTGTAGTTTTTGGCCCTTTTCTTCCAGGAGCCTCGGAACATTCTCTAGCAAAGTGGTTGTATTCACGGCATAAACAACATTTAGCAAAGTGATCGTATTCATGACATAAACAACATTTGAATGATGTTTGCTCGTAATCTAGGGTTTGGCGATGTATCCAATCCCCCGTTGTGAGATTAATCGCAGAAGGAAACCCCTTTTCTAGATCTTTTCTAAATCGAGATCCACGCATATTTTGGTGCATGTAAACTGTGAGTGAGCTACCAACTCCACTTTTGATTGCCCTTTTCTAGATCTTTTCTTGATCAACATCCACGCTTATTTTGGTGCATGTAAACTGGGAGCCATCTACCAACTCTACTTTTGATTTCCCTTAGCAATCATTGCTCTAGTAAGATAGTAATAATCTGGTGAGTTTAACCCAAATTAGAATCCAAGAAATTTAACCCAAATTAGGATCGTAATTAGCACCAGTTTTTTACTGCAAAGAAATCGCTAGCAGTGGAGCGCATTCCAATGTAAATGTACAAAATTCGAAACTTATTCACCAATAAAGTATTGATAAATAGATAAATAAATTATTAGATGGTAAGGTGTTTTGATTATAAGCGATGTGTGTTTAGTGAATCCGACTTCTTCAACAGTTTTGCCTAATGTTGAATTTATAAGAGTAGTCTTATTGGCATTTAAACAGGGCTATGGGAAGACTGTAGTTAATGAAGCAATTAGACGTTTTATTAGAAATTAAAGAGTACAAGGAGGCATATAAAGCGTTTCACAATGATTTTGAGCATCGGTCATTCGATATTTTTGTGGAATTGCAGAAGATACATTTTGAAGCTATGAAAGATTTTTTAACAGGGAAGCTGGAGACATTGATTCTGGTAGCCTCACTCTCATGTGATGAAAACAATTCTAAGTCCAAAATAAAAAAATTAATTAAAATCATCAAAGTTAGGATTTAATCCTACCTTTCAAGATTGACTTTGTTCCTCATGGGTAGGATTCAGTTTAGGCCTAGTTGGTTGAGAAATTCTCTCCAACTACTTAGGCTTCTAGATTAATGTTTGGTTGAGAAATTTGCTCAACCATATGATGAGCCCCAAAAATGGATAATTATATGGGCTCATTCAGCCTCCTAATTCGACTTAATCCACCATTCTCATTAGTTTATTGCATGTTTTTTATTATATTTATGCTAATAGAGTGAATTGGGTTAGTCATTATGCCAACAAGTCTAATGGGTGCTTTGTGCAGATTTTTAGTCAATTTTGAGACAAAATCAAAGGTTTAAATGAGCACTTGGTAGCCAAATTCGTGGAGAGGATTTTCAGAAAGGTGTCCCCTTCATTTATGGGCCCTTACCTTGAATTCTCCACCATCATCTCAGAGTTGAAGGGCCACCACATCAATTATCACAAGGGCAGTCGAGCAAGGGCTAGTAAAGGTGTTGTTAACTATAAGTTTTGGCAGTTTAGTTCCTAAAGTTTAGGAGGGTTGTTGGGGTCCTCAATTTGTATAAATAAGAAGGCTTAGGGCCTCATTTCAGTTAGTCACTTTGTAGGCAGAAGTTAGATATTTTGTAGTTCGATTTTAATCATTCTTTTAGACATTTTTTAGGCAGTAGATTAGCTCTGCATTTCAGCACACTTTCAAGCTTTCCCTTGTGGACAATTTTTGATGTAACTATTATTTCTTGCTCAATAAAGATGAATCCAGCTTTGCACCAGCTCTAATCTCTTTTAGGAGGCTGTAGCTCTTGGGGTTGGGCCCAACCCAAGTGCCCAGTACCTCCTTTGTTTACCTTTATGAGTTTTTGCTGCATTCTTAGAATAAAATCTGCTATTTAGATTTAAATCTTGTTTTGCTATTTAGATTGCTTTTGATGATTAAAAAGTTTTCATGTTCAGATTTATTTGATAGGTTAATAACAAAGAATATATTCAGAAAAAGGCTATCAAGCACCTCTGATCTCACCTCTCCCTCAGTGGGACCATGAGTTGGGACCAAGGTGTCCTTGTTGCCACCAAAAACATTGTTTTTGCTTCATCATGCAATTATTAGTGTTAGATTCTCATTTGCCGAAGTTGATACCAGTTGTGGTTACATGCTCAGGTTCATGATTGCTTAGTTTACATAGCTATTTCACATGATTTCATTGCAAATAAACTTCTGTTCATTTTCTTTGCTGTTATTTAGATCATATTAGGTTAAAGTAGCTAGGTCCTTGATTTTCCGAATCTTTGTTTGTTCAGTTTGAGAAATAACTTGCAGAGCACCTGTATTACCACTCTATCTACCTTTCCTCCATCATATAATCTTCTCTAACCCTTAATCCATGATCCTTGCCTTTCATTTGCCATACTTTCTCCCTTTGCCCTAATTTTTATATTCTTGTGCATCATTGCTCCCTCCATCCTTGAACCAAATTCAATCGCTCCTTAGCCTCATGCGCCAGGTCCAACACCCCTTAACATCCTTATCCAACCTCCATGTCCACTTTACCACCGTTTTTCCTCCATCAACCCTCCAAAATCCTCTTTTCGGAACATCCTGTAGAAATTTCAGAACATCCTGTAGAACCCCTGCAGACTTCCTGTAGAAGCTCACGAAAGCGGTTTCTTGAGATCCGATCACTATGAAACTCTCTGGAAGGGTGCTAGGGACCCCTTAGGCCCTCTTCTAACCTTCCCAACCTCCTGCAAACATTTCCTTTCGCCAATCCACCTCTGCACAATCAAAAATAGTTAAAGCACATGCATAATAATTCTGCCAACTTACTCAAAAATACAAAAAGATGTTTCTTCCAAATTTTATTGTAGAAGTAGCTTAGTCACATGCATTTTACCTTCCTAGAAGTCAATGGCATCCATTTCCACTGCTTACATTTCTTTTCTTGCGCTGGTAGGGTTAGTGTGTAAAATTAGGGTTTGCTAGGGTTTGCATTTCCTTTCAGCTTTCTGCTCCTTTCTGCAAGTAGATTAACCTTTTTTGAGTTAGCTTTCTTCCATCACAGTTAAAGGCTTGTTCTAAGAGCTCATAGAAGTTGGCTTAAGCTCCAAGCGGACTTGTGCGAGTTGATCAAGTGACAGTCGCGACAAGAGCTAGTACTTGTGCATATAGCATCGTCGCTTCCAAGTTTTTTATGAACTACCGGGTTGATAAAAGTAAAGAAGGGAGTCCCAGGAGTTGCAGCATTATTGCTGCAATACTGGGGCCCACCATCTTTTTGGCGCTGTTGCCGGGGAAGCGTTAGAGTATTGGTGATTGCTGCTTTTCTTTTATTTTCTACTACAACCTTCCACTAAGTAGTTTATTTCATTTCAATTCCGCAATTTCAATTCTGCAAGCGTAGATTAGCATTTCAATTTTGCAAGCGTAGATTAGCATTTCATTCTTGCAATTTCATTTGAGCAAAATATATTAGTCATTTCCTACTTTCATTTCAATTCCGCATTTTCATTTCAGCAAGATAGTTAGTTGCAGTTCAATCTATTTTAGTTTTGTAGGTACAAACAGAAAAAAGCAAAAATCCACCAAAAAGATTTCCTTTCATGCCTTGCAGAAGTAGAGATAATTCAAAAAAATGATTGCACAACACCCCCACTGCTTCACACGGCCAACCTTCTCTCTTCTTCGATGGCTGTGATTAAAGAACCCTTAGGTGGACAGCAAGACATATTTGAAGAACCTCAAGGGAAGAAGAAGAAGAAAACATTCCTCTCGAGCGAATGGCTACAAGCAGAAATTTTGGGAGCAATACCTTATCCAAAAATGAATTTTCAAATCAGATGGAAGATTTCAAGAGCGAGATGAGGCAATTTCTTGCCATGCAACTAGATACCTTGCAGATCCAAAGGAAGCAAGAGGAAGCCAAGATGGCTTTGGCAATATTTTGTCCCAGGTGCACTAGAAAGCATCCTAGGAACGAATGTCCATTGCACTCCATAGAAGTTTGTTTTGTCTGTGAAGGAGACCATCCTACGAATCAGTGGCCTTCCTTAATCTGAATTAAAGCTGCATAGCAGAGAGCCAAAGGAGCCACTAAATCACTCTATTATATGAACCAAAGGAGGCCACATGGACCCATACCCTACCAGCAGGGAATGCAAGGGACATCCCAGAACTATTACGACCCCTATCAAGCCACTTCCATGCCTTCTTGGGGTCCCCCTGCTCATCCTTCCTGGTCCACACCCCCTCCTTGGTCGTATCCTTCTCAATATCATGCTTCTCCAGTTGCTCATTCATTTCACTCTTATGCTCAGCCACAACCTCAGTGGAATGCTCCTCATCAGGGGTGGAGGCCCCAGTACAACTCTCCTTCCGCTCATTTGCCTCCACCACCTGCCCAACCACAACCCCATCCACATCCATCTCAAATATACACCCCCACTCAACTACCCATACCACCACTTCCAAACCCGCACATTGGAGTAGCTCAACTCCATTACAATGCTGAGGCACAACATGTCCAAATAACTCCTCTTGAGCTCCAAGATATTCACCATAGCTCAGGAAGAGTATTAGAGAAAAGAGATTATATTGACAGCACTGAAGGATCACATCCAGCAAAAGAAGATTCAAGAGAGGAGATCAAAGAACCATGGGCTGCACTTGATGAAGAGAAGAGATCAGAATCAGAGATCGAGAAAGCTCCCTCATGGTTACCATCAAATTCTCCATGTACTCAAAAGAAAAATAAGAAAAAAGAGGAAGATGAGAAGGTCATGATAGAAGAAGATATGAAGAATGATCTAGATCAGTAAAAGGACCAAGGATATCAGAGCTATATTGAGATATGGTTCCAAACGGTCACTAAGTTGCAGCAGTACTCTCTTCCTCAGCTATGCTTGGTCCCTTCAAAGTCAAATCATTTGGTCTCTGAAATCCGGATACCTATCAAAGCATGCATTTCAATCCTCCACATCATTTTGTCTCTAAGCTCGATGTGCACATGGCTCCATTGGAAGTATTCTTATACTTGAAAATGATTTTGTTTTTCAAGTAGGGTAGGGTAAAAAAAAAAATGAATGAAAATAAGAGGAAAATAAAGATCTAAGGTGAAAACCTCCTCGGAGACACCTCAGATCAGCTCATTGATTGAAAACCTCCATGAGGTGGTCAATGGGTTGGACAAAAGATAAAAGAAAAAAATAAGATCCCTGTGTGAAAACCTCCCTTGGAGGCGCCCAAGGCAGGAAGTTAGGGTGAAAACCTCCATGAGGCGCCCTAGCTGTTTTCAAAAAAAAAAAAAAGAGAAAAAGGAAGAAGAAAAAGTAAAGCTAATTTCCATTGAATAATTGCAGGTTGCAGCAAGGACATTGCAGGTTAGGAGGATCGCTTAAAACAAAGATAGAGGAAGTTCTGTGCCTTCTACACGAAGTTCTGTGTCTTCTACAAGAAGTTCTGTGTCTTCTACAAGAAGCCTACAAACGAGCCAAAATTGATCTCTGAAGAGGACCTGAAGGCCGAGAATCTGTCCATGAGGCCTGCAAGCATCCATGTTTCCATCCCTCACCCTTCTCTATCATTTTTTCCATCTCATTGTGCTTCTTTCCTCAAAACTGCGTGTTCTACAGGAAGTTCCTGTAGAAATCACAGGATTTCTACAGGAAGCTAGAAATGGATTTCAAAAAGGCAGTTTGGCGAACATGATAGCTTCCTCACAGGTTCATAAGTCCTGCTACAATCTTCAAACCTCTCTCCCATCAATTCCATGCCTGCATCACACCCCAAGTTCATTTTTCTTACCATGCAAAAAACTGCAGAATGCTTGGAAGCAAAAATACATAGTGCTGATTTTTTTTTTCTCTCACGTGAAAACTGTGCATCCATTTACAAAACCATTTTACGGGGAGCTGTATAGGGATGATGGCAACATGCCCGAGAAATTTCAGCCAATTCTGATGCACGGTTTCCAAGAAATCAGCATCCATCACCTTCAGACATTTTTGCATTTTCTCCATATCCATGTATCCGTTTCAAAACCTGTTTCCTGAGGAGATGCATACGGGTGATAGTAACCTACCCAAGCAGTCTTAGCCGATTCCGATGCACGATTACCAAGAAATTGATCTCTGTAATCTTCAGCCATTTTCCATTTTTCTCGAAATCTATGCATCCATTGATCGCAATTTTGCTATGGGAGGTGCATAATGATGATAGGAACGTGCTCAGAAAGTTTCAGATCGATCCGGTCTATCATTCAGGAGCAATGGAGAAAACAAGTTTCTGTCTTGTTAAAATTCAGCGTCAACAACATGAGGGTGCATATCTGAACGTTGAAGCCAGCTCCTACAGAGTGGATCCGTCCAGAGGATACCTGCACAAGGAAAATAACCACACATTAGACAAAAAAAAGCTTATAGCATAAAGGATCCAGGCATGCAGCAAGAGAATGTGAGCATGCAGCAGCAAAAAAAGGACCCAGCAGCACGTCGGCTTATAGCTATGTGTCTAAACCAGTTCCTCTATTTGCATCAATATGATTTGAAAGTGCATAAACGAATGAAGTGGTGGGATTAAGCCGACAATTCCTTGTCCAATTCTCTAGCGCTTAGCCAGAAATCATGCAGCATACGTGTATAGACGACTCACGTGAAATTAAAAGAACAGGTAGTGTTGGCCATTTGAACTCCAGTGCAACTGATTAACAAGAAGCGAACATACAGTTCATCATAGCACTACAGTCTGCATGTGGCCACGTACACCTGGCCACCTCACTCCCTCACCATGAATCACGCCGAAATTAAATGGTGCTCAGCTGAAACTCTCACCACTCTTTGTTCAACTGCGGTCATAACTGAGGCACGCGTCCACCATGTCCAGATCAGTTAACCAGTGGTCCTCTGTAGGATTCCTACCTAATTTCTCGAGATTTCTGCCATTTTTTAAAAAATCTCCCGCCTATCGGGTTCTACAGGAAGCGTCGTTTCGTTCTACAGGAAACGTGGGAAACAACCATGCAGAAAGAAAACCTGGGATTGTCAGCGAAGTTCAAGCTCAAAATGAGGTAGGATCGGGGAAACTTCTTTGTGCATAATTTTTTGGTGCAAAATGGTGAATTGAACATGGCATTAAATTGAAAAATGAGAGTAAAAAGTCTGCCTGTGCATTGAGAACAGTGGAAGTCTGCTTGCATGATTCACTGAGTTTACCCATTTTTTTTCTTCTGCATTCGAAATCTTCTCATCAGTTTTAAAAAAATAAAATAAAGAAATTCCCTTGCAAAGAAGACATGCAGCAGTAGAGACCAACCTGTGTGTGTGGAAAAACCTGAATTTACATATCTATCAATGTGTTGAAAAAGCCAATGTCCTTATGCTCTGCTTGTAAAAAGATTTCTTTCATAAACAGACAGACCAATTCTAGGTGACAGAAGTTTTAACACAAGGGAATTACTACCATTTGATGTTGTAAGGAGCACATGAAGAATTCCTTATTTGGTCTCAGAAAAAGAAGAAAATTCAGCTATCCTCTGTCGCAGTGAAATGACTGTTTCCCTGAACAATTTTCTTTTTTTTTTGTTAAAACACAAACTCAACACCATTCCAACTGAAGAAATTGAGAATAACATTGATTAGGGAGCACAAAACATTCAAGCAAAGGGAAAAACAGAGGAAGAACAGAAAGAAAAAGATGAATTTGACATGACCGCTAAGCATGAGACAGAAAAGGAGACAACAGCAAAAACAGAAAGGGTGAAAAGGAAAAAAGGTTGGGAAGAAAAAGGCCAAGAAAGCCCAAATGAAAGTTATCACAACCAAGGCAACCACACAAAAATTAAAAGGAAAGACACATCCAGCCAAGCAGACCGAAACAGTTGAAAACAGTTTCTACAGGAAGCATGAGAACAGTCGACTCAGGACTTTCTACAAGAAGTATAAAAACAGAGCAGTAAAAGGAGAAATCACCCGAGATATTGGCTAGGGAGGTAGCAGCTGTGCTTGCTGCCTTAAGCACATCTCCCAAGAAGAAAGGGAAGAGAAAGAGGAAAACCTCCATGTACTTTAAAGCGAGGAGGAGCACACAGATCAAAGTAGGCAGACCCCAGCCACAGTCAAAGGAGCAAATTGTCATTAAGGACACAACAACTAAACAAAAGGAGGAGTATTATTCAAAGATAACCATCACCTATGAATGAGGAAGCCAAAAACTTTCACTTGGAGAGAGAGAATTCAGATGATGGACTCAAAGACAGCTCTACAGGAAGCTGAGATAGTTCTATAGGAAGCTGAGAATTCTCTATAGGAAACTCGGGCTAAGCTACGAGGGACCGAGAAATTGGAGGAAAAGGTGGCCAAACAATCACAGGAAGAAGGAAAGACAAGGAAACATCTGATGAACAACAAAGAGAGGACAAGCTGCAGGCTGAGGTTGAGGCGCTAACAAAACTACTACAAGAGAAGGAGCACAGGTAGTGGGAAGAAGCAGAGAGAAAAGCATGGTTTCATGACCGAGAAGAAGACATCACTTCAGAAGCTTGGCATGACAGGGAGGCCACCAGGGCCATCAAAGATGAAGAGATAGATTAGTTGCTCAGAGGATGAGCAACACTTTCAGTAGGGGGGTGATGATGAACCCCAAAAATGGATAATTATATTGGCTCATTCAGCCTCCTAATTCGACTTAATCCACCATTCTCATTAGTTTATTGCATGTTTTTTATTATATTTATGCTAGTAGAGTGAATTGGGTTAGTCATTATGCCAACAAGTCTAATGGGTGCTTCGTGCAGATTTTTAGTCAATTTTGAGAAAAAATCAAAGGTTTAAATGAGCACTTGGCAGCCAAATTCGTGGAGAGGATTTTTAGAAAGGTGTCCCCTTCATTTATGGGCCCTTACCTCAAATTCTCCACCATCATCTCGGAGTTCAAGGGCCACCGCATCACTTATCACAAGGGCAGTCGAGCAAGGGCTAGTAAAGGTGTTGTTAACTATAAGTTTTGGCAGCCGAGTTCCTAAAGTTTAGGAGGGCTGTCGGGGTCCTCAATTTGTATAAATAAGAAGGCTTAGGGCCTCATTTGAGTTAGTCACTTTGTAGGCAAAAGTTAGCTAGTTTGTAGTTCAATTTTAATCATTCTTTTAGTCATTTTTTAGGCAGTAGATTAGCTCTGCATTTCAGCACACTTTCAAGCTTTCCCTTGTGGACAGTTTTTGATGTAACTATTATTTCTTGCTCAATAAAGATGAATCCAGCTTTGAACCAACTCTAATCTCTTTTAGGAGGCTGTAGCTCTTGGGGTTGGGCCCAACCTAAGTGCCCAGTACCTCCTTTGTTTACCTTTATGTGTTTTTGCTACATTCTTAGAATAAAATCTGCTATTTAGATTTAATTCTTGTTTTGCTATTTAGATTGCTTTTGATGATTAAAAAGGCTTTTCATGTTCAGATTGATTTGATAGGTTAATAACATAGAAGATCTTTAGAAAAAGGCTATCAAGCACCTCTGATCTCACCTCTCCCTCAGTGGGACCATGAGCTAGGACCAAGGTGTCCTTGCTGCCACCAAAAACATTGTTTTTGCTTCATCATGCAATTATTAGTGTTATATTTTCATTTGTCAAAGTTGATACCAGTTGTGGTTACATTCTCAGGTTCATGATTGCTTAGTTTGCATAGCTATTTCACATGATTTCGTTGCAAATAAACTTATGTTCATTTTCTTTGTTGTTATTTAGATCATATTAGGTTAAAGTAGCTAGGTCCTTGATTTTCTGAGTCTTTGTTTGTTCAGTTTGAGAAATAAATTGAAGAGCACCTATATTACCTCTCTATCTACCTTTCCTCCATCAGATAATCTGCTCCAACCCTTAATCCATGATCCTTGCCTTTCATTTGCCATACTTTCCCCCTTTGCCCTAATTTCTATATTTGTGTGCATCATTGCTCCCCCCATCCTTGAACCAAATCCAATCGCTCCTTAGCCTCATGCGCCAGGTCCTAGACCCCTTAACATCCTTATCCAACCTCCATGTCCACTTTCCCACCGTTTTTCCTCCATCAACCCTCCAAAATCCTCTTTTCGGAACATCTTGTAGAAATTTCAGAACATCCTATAGAACCCCTGCAGACTTCCTGTAGAAGCTCACGAAAGTGGTTTCTTGAGATCTGATCACTGTGAAACTCTCTGGAAGGGTGCTAGGGACCCCTTAGGCCCTCTTCTAACCTTCCCAACCTCCTGCAAGCATTTCCTTTCGCCAATCCACCTCTGCACAATCAAAAATAGTTAAAGCACATGGGTAATAATTCTGCCAACTTACTCAAAAATACAAAAATATGTTTCTTCCAAATTTTACTGTAGAAGTAGCTTAGTCACATGCATTTTACCTTCCTAGAAGTCAATGGCATCCATTTCCACTGCTTTCATCGCTTTTCTTGCACCGGTAGGGTTAGTCGGTAAAACTAGGGTTTGCTAGGGTTTGCATTTCCTTTCAGCTTTCCGCTCCTTTCTGCAAGTAGATTAGCCTTTGTTGAGTTAGCTTTCATCCATCACAGTTAAAAGCTTCTTCTAAGAGCTCATAGAAGTTGGCTTAAGCTCCTAGCGGACTTGTGCCAGCTGATCAAGTGATAGCCGCGGCAAGAGCTAGTACTTGTGCATATAGCACCGTCGCTTCCAAGTTTGTTACGAACTACCGGGTTGATAAAAGTAAAGAAGGGAGTCCCAGGAGTTGTAGCATTATTGCTGCAATACTGGGGCCCACCACCATAGTGTCCAAGATAGACGTACTATCTTGAGACAAACTTCCTCATGTATTTATTTACACTATTATCATTATTTGTACACTGGATTGCATCATGAGAGGAATACAGTGAGGCTAAGGCCTTTTATGCCATTTCTATGTTTTTGGTATTTTTTATGTGTGTTAATTTTATTTATTATTCTACATCTGGTATAGGAGCCATGGCTTGAAGCTGTGCGCTATTTAGTACTGAAGGTTCAATTGTCTAGAGGAGACAATGACCTCTGTTGGGGTGTACAGTATGTGAGGAATTTGAGACCTCTCACGAGTTTTGTGTGGAAATTAAGTGTATAGGAAATATGTTGGAGAATGGGAATAGTTTTTTGTAAATGAAGGGAATTGTTCATAGAGGAGCAAAGCGCAAGCAAGGAACATTCTGTGTCAATTACAGTAGTTGAAAATCAGATCTTGAATGATGGAATTGAGGTCTCGTTATAGAGATCTATGAAAGCGTGAGAAGAAAATTGAGGAGAAGGAGCTCTGATATGCTATGACTTGTCGCAATATTCACCCAAAAATTGCGACCCAAAGATGATAGATGGGATGACTGGTTTCCAGCATGAGGTGTAACGTGGTAATTGGATTATCCAACAAATGACATTGAATCAGTTCATCACAAAGAACCTGAGGAACTTGTGATCACAAATCATCATTGTGTAATCTTCCTGTAAGGATGTGAGACATATGGCTTCAATATCTTTGCAATAATCAAAGGGAATGTGCAATTGGAATTGAACAACGGAAAAAGATCCCTGTCAAAGTTTGAGTGTTTCTACCACTTTGCAATCAGTGGTGGCATCAGAATCTCAAGATATTCAGCCTAATTGAGCTCGCCTCCAAAAACATCTGCAAGTGTACCAATTTCATCATACACAATTCGAAGATTATGTCTCTGATATTTACTAAAGGCACACAAGAGGTGCTGTAAAATGAGCTCCAACCGAGGTGCCAAGTCTTCTGCAACCTCCTCTTCAAGAGTAGCAAAGGCCGAACAAGCAGCCTCCTGGACTCTCTTGTTGCTATCTAAAATCCACCTGAGAAGACCAGTAAGCACCTTATCAAATTGATCATGCCCTTCTAGATGTCTTGTACCTTGAACAATCCATTTGTTGTAGTGAGAAAGGGTCCAGCATGTGATGCTCCGCACTAAAGGAAATTTATCAGCAAGGAGAGGTACAAGAAATGAAACTATCTCCCATAACTGTGGAAAAGACCATTGATATAGCCTTCCGCAATTGCACCCAATGCCAAAACGGAAACTTCCCTTTCCTTCCAGGAAATGTCAACATTGGACAACTTGACCTGTACTAAAGGCATCAGAATGGGAAGAATTTCATCACCAAATACAGTAGAGAGTAAATCAAGCCCAACAACACTGCATTTTCTCAAATTCCAGGAATTGATAATGTCATCTTCATCTTCTTCCTCCTCAGCACCATCTGCTCCATGAGATTATGAAGTGTGAAATCTAGGTTTCAAATCCTCATCCTTGTCAGGCACAGTTTCATCCACCTCCGCATCAACAAGTGCTTTATCATCATCTGCCTATACCATGTTCAACAGCAATACCACAATCAAGGGTGAGAGAAATTCCCTCAGTATCTCTGGAGGAAGACGAGCTTCGCAAAATATAGACCATAATTCACATGCTTCTAGAGCAACATCTGCATCGCTGTCCTGATTTCCTGCACTTTATATTTCTTTTTTACATGCATCCATTAAACTTAAAAGTTTGGAACTAAACGTGGATTCACCTTTTATAAAGTCATATCATAAAAGGATGCTAAATTCATTTTTAAGTGGGATGATAAAGTAGAGTTTTTATGGAGCTTTTGGAGAGATAAGGTTATGAAAGATTTTTTCTTTAAGATTTGCAATCATGATAAAGTTAATGGCGTAATAAGGACATTTTTTTTAATTTGTATAACTTTTTTTGGAATGGTAAGGTGAACTTCATTTAGTCATATTTGAAGTCATAAGTGAATTTTTGTATTTGGAGTGATAAGTGAAAGTCATTATTGTAATTCAAAGTAATATTTTACTTTGAGAGCGATTGAGTCAGTGCAGGCAGTTTTTGAAGACAATTTGCTTCCAAAGTTTGTAAGTGTGACATTCTCATTAAGAAGTTTCCACGAAAAAGTTGTGACATGGAAGAATGATGTACTCTAGTAATTAATAAAATCATAATTTTTGTGGTGCTTGTGTCCTAGATCCGCCCGAAATTGAATAAGGGGATCTTAGGTACACCGTGTGTAATGAATGTGTGTGCATGACTTGTGTTCAGATTATCAAAATGCTTTCTTTGTATTATTCTTAAACAACTACATGCACATAAGAAAGCTTAAGTATAAGAACGCTTAATCAAGCTCATGTAATCAAGCTTAAGTACACAAGCACAAAGCGTCACATCATCAACTTGATAAGATGATCTTCCAAGCAAGCACATTTCACATCATGTAATCAAAGCAATCAAGTTAAGGACGCTACAAAATCAAGTATTTCAAACCAAGATGAAATCAACACTTTTTGTATCACTTGCAGATAAAAAAAAATTAGCTGAATTGTACGGGTGCATTCTCGGTTATAACCGACACCCTAATTTGAAATGTTAAGGTGAATATATTAAGTCAAGTAAGTCTTCAACTGAGTCATCAAGATTGAACTTGTCATTTGTCTCTTGGGTGCATTTTCGATAGTGTTCGACACCCTTCCTTTTTTAAAATCAGCACATTCAGTGAGTACATTCAAGAAAGCACAAAGTGTCAGTGATCAATCAAGCAAGTTCAAGCAAGCCATCTAGCAAGCAATCATCATCAAACAAGTGTGAATTCTAGTATTCTATTCTTCAAGTGAGCATCAAATCAAGCCAGTGTTTAATGCAAGTGCAATAAGCAATAAATCAAGGGAGCGTGTCATTCAAACAACAAAGCAAGCGAGCGTGTCATTCAAACAACCAAGCAAGCGAGCGTGTCAAAATCAAGTGTGAAAGTTCAAAGCACGACATCTACAACAAACGAGCCAGTGTGAAGTTGATTGAAGCATTCACAAAGTGTCAGTGAAGCATTCAAGCAAAGTGATCATCATCAAGCGAGCGTGAAATCAAGAGTTCAAGCAACCAAGTTATAAAACTCTAGTGAGTGTTTAAAACATCAGCAATAAGCAATAGTACAAGCAAGCCTAAATTCAAAGTGGGCAAGCTAACATGGCGACACACATTCAACTATCCCAAATTCTTAACAATTTGATTTTGTCATCAGCTGACGACATGGTGAACATCAGCAAAACAACTCTTGCTGATATTAAAGTGCACCTTCAACATGCACATGAAATGATTGAGTTCCTTCAACTGGAGTCGCAACTACAAAGAACTAAGTTGCTAGAGAAGAGTGATGCTTCCAAGTCTTTGAACAATACAAATACAGCTGATGATTCCAAGTCACTGATCCAACCAACTTCAAGTGTCGAAGTGGTCCCTGATCCAGTTCAACATTCTTCCAAACCAATCATCAAGCCATGGGAAGAAATCCAAAGTAACAGAAATCGACGAGGCTTAGGATATGTCAAATATGACGCCAACTTACATATCCCAGATTATTCAAGGCCCATTAAGTTTGTCAGTGTAGGGTTTCTTTCACAAATCACATCGGCTAGTTCTGAGAAAGTTGAAGACAAACATAAATACACGCAAACTGAAGTTGCAGTCAAACCAAAATGCCTTCATTGTCAAGGATCTAGTCATCTAGAAGATTGGTGTTTTGATCTCCATCCTTGTCACCATTGTGGAAAGTCAAATCATTCATCAGCACAATGCAGCAAACAACAATAATCAACCATATTGAAGCTCAATTATTCATGGACTTATCCCTAGGAATGGTCATCCATGGTCAGAAGATTGTATAAGTTTTACAATCGAATTCACTCACACATATTACATCCAACAGTAAAAATGAAGATGGTACTCTCGTGCAGTTGAACGGGGGAGTACACCAGTGAAACACTCCTACACCTAAAGGGGGGAGTTAAGAAATAATTTGAAGAAGATTGTCTCTCCTTTCAGCTAACAAAGGGGGGAAAATGTCAATGAAAATGATAGTGGTTGTCAGACTGAAAGTCCCAACAACATCAACGAAGAAGCTAGTGGGAATTTTCATCAGTGAGTGAGCATCAACAAATTCGCTAGTGGGCGATCGAAAGCAAAGTTAGCAGTGAACAGTTTTCGAACACAGCAAAAGCAACAGTGAGTTGTTTTTCAATGTCATCAGCCAATGGGCGATCCTCATTAGCAGATTTTCCAATGGGAATTCATCAACTTTTTTCAGTGGACAAACAAATATGCCAGTGGGCGTTCATCAAATTTTTTCAGTGGACACAAGATGTTGATTTCAAGCAAAGGACAGTTAGATCCTTTTGCAGCTTGGCACGTGATGGAGTTGTCAAGTGACATTCAAAGATGAATCAGACATGCAGCTGACTCATGGTCTCTTCATATTATAGTTTCTTCAACATCCAACTTTGGTGGTTTTTCAGGCAGCGTTTTTGAGGATCAACATGAGAACTTGGAAGATGGTTCCTTGTTCTTATTTTGGACTTATCATTGAGGGGGGGAATGTTAGCCTCACTCTCATGTGATGAAAACAATTCTAAGTCCAAAATAATTAAATTAATTAAAATCATGAAAGTTAGGATTTAATCCTACCTTTCTAGATTGAGTTTGTTCCTCATGGGTAGGAGTCAGTTTAGGCCTAGTTGGTTGAGAGATTCTCCCAACTAGTTAGGCTCCTAGATTAGTGTTTGGTTGAGAAATTTGCTCAACCATAGTGTCCAAGATAGACGCACTATCTTGAGACAAACTTCCTCATGTATTTATTTGTACTATTATCATTATTTGTACATTGGATTGCATCATGAGAGGAATACAGTAAGGCTAAGGCCTTTTCCGCCATTTCCATGTTTTTGGTATTTTTTATGTGTGTTAATTTTATTTATTATTCTACAGATTCCAAAGGGTATTCTTGCAAAATTAAACGATGCATTTAGTTTTGTAGAATCATGCGAGAGGGGTAAGCAGGGAATCATATGTTACTAATTTCCATTTCCATGTTACTAATTTGAAATCTTCCTGTGCTAGTATGACAATTGAAATCTTTCACGTAGCTTTCAACTTGGTGACATTGCTAAGCTTTTAAATTTGCTACTTTTATATCTGAATTGGCTGAGACTAAATACTTTGCTTCGTAATACAGTCCAACACATCCATACTAAGGCTTTCCAGAATGTTTTTTGCTCTGCATTTCTGCAAACTCCATTGTCTCCAAGGAAGAAGGTAGATCATTTGTATCTGCTACAATCATTCTTATGCCCATTAGCAGCCAGGGCATCGGATCAGCACCATTCACAAGTGTAAACCTACAAATATTCTGCAACACGTATCAATTTCTTCCAAAGACAAATAATATTCTTCTTTTTTTATTCAACTTTGTATCTTCCTCACTTTGGTTGAAGGTGACATGTCACTTGGTATTGGAAGAAACATAGTGGTTTCTAAGTCTTTTTTCGATATCATATCATTTATTTTCTTTTATATTATCTGAATTCTACTTTTTAACATATTTATTATGAGTTAACAAGTTATTAATAAAAATATACATAATTTAATTATTTAATTATTAATAAATTAAATATGATTTATTTATACATTAAAATATCATATGTAAAAAATATTTATTAAATTTTAAATTTTAAAATAAAAATTAATATATTGAAAAGTTATTTATTTATTCTTTAGTTTTTTTATTTAATTATTATTATTAAATTAAATGGTTTAAGCATTCTTATTTTAAATTATTCAAAGTTCTCTTTCGTGCGTGCAGCAGCAGCCCCTGGTGTGATTTGAATACTCCCTCCATCGCCATGGCCCCGAGAGGGGGCCCTGAGGCCCCTCCTCCACCAGAGATCCTTGCATTCAAGAAGCTGATCGGTGACAATAGTAAACACCCAGCAAGGGAAACTCAGCGCAAGTTTGTAAAGAAACTGGACAGCATTCCCACAGTGGCCCTGCGCGTTGAAGATTCTTGTAGATCTACTTTGAACTTAGCTGAAAAAGGGCTCATCGGTCAATTTACAAGGCTATGGCCTTCCCCCAAGGCTCTCGAGGCGTGGGTACAAAAGAACTGGCGACCACTAGTAAAGGAAGGCACTAGAAGCTTCCTGGTTGGTAAGGGATTTTTTGTCTTTGTTTTTGATTCAGTAGAAGACAAAAATATCATCTTTAGGAATGGACCATATTTCACGGGACCTCAGGGTCTGTATCTAAACTCATGGTCACCAGATTTCGATCTGACACAAGATATTTCGTCAACAGTTCCAGTGTGGGTGCGCCTCCCTCATCTTCCACTGCACTGCTGGAACCCAAAGTCACTAGAAACGATTGGTAACACCCTAGGAAAATACATAAACAGAGTAGAGAGAAGGGATCAGTATTCATGTGCAAGAATATGCATCGAAGTCGACCTGGAAATAGGCTTACCTGAAGCCATAAAGTTAACAATAGCAGACTAGTCTTATATCCAAGAGTTAGACTACGAACAACTACCATTCAAATGCAGAAATTGCCATGAATATGGGCATTTCGCAAGATACTGCAAAAAAAAAAGGAGCAAGATCTAAAGAATTTGAAATGAGAGAAATGGATCTAGGTGCAGAAAGCAGTCTAGGCCAAGGTGAGTAATAGGAATAAAGGGAAAGAGGTACCGATGGAGTCTAGAACTCCCTTAACAGGAATGGTTCAAACGGAAGGAAGAGGAGAACAGCCAAAGAAAACGGCCACAATAAACCCATTCGAAACCCTCAGCTCTTCAATCAAAATTCTAGAAACAGAGATAGAGGAGATTGAACAACAAGTTTCCTCACTCGAAGCAGAAAAGAAGAACATGGAAGTAACCCAACTTGACTCCCCACAGGAACCTCCTCCTCACCCACATATGCAGAAATGACAAGGAAAAAACCCCCGGAAACCTCTGGGTCATCGGAAGATGAGACATTTGAGAGAACCTATAAAAGAGTTGGAAGGAAATCTCATAAGGAAGCCAGGGAAGAAGAGGTGGAGAGGAAAAAAATGCAAGGCAGCCAATCCACCATTGAAATGTCTATCGGGAAAAACACCAGAACAAGGCTCTCTAAGGGGGGAGCAACTCATTCCAATCCCACTAAATAATGAAACTAGTCTCTTGGAATTGCAGAGGCTTGGGAAACCCTTCGAAAGCTGAAGCAGTCAAAGATCTTCTAAAAATAGACACTCCCAAGATCCTCATGCTCCAAGAGACTAAGATTTAATGGGAAACCCTTCTTGATATCAGCAAATTAAAATGGGGAAAAAATGTAGGAAAGGCCATTAGTGCAAGAGGTACTTCTGGTGGCCTAGCAACATTGTGGTCGGAGGAAAAGTATCAACTAGGAAGCTCCTTTGAGACCCAACATTGGATATTCACCAAACTGCGGCACCTATCTAGTAAGCTCTACATCTCTCTCTTCAACCTTTATGTTCTTGTCTACCTTACAAAGAAGAAATAATTTTGGCAGACCTTGTCTGATTTCTTAGACATTTACTCCCCTCAGAATATAATAGTGGCTGGAGATCTCAACCTCGTCATTGATCCAAAAGAAAAGATAAGTGGAAATAGTGGTAGGGACCAAATGCTTCCATTAGTAGAGGAGCTGATACTTCACTGGGATCTTATTGACTTCAAACCAAAGAAAGGTCTTTACACCTGGACGAACAATAGAGTTGGGGCAGAACACATCTCTGCTCGCCTAGATCGCTTCCTAGTGTAGAACTCTTTGTTGTTAGGAAAAAGACTGATCTCCTCGAAAATTCTCCCAAAGCTGGCCTCAGATCACAAACCTATTCTCTTAAAGCTTAAAGAGGAATAAAATTTGGGCCCTATGGGTGAACCATGTATGTCCATGGGGTAAGTGGGGAAACTGAAGTAACCTACACAGGGATTCAATACTTCCTGAAATACCAAGGCAATTTTCTAGCAATGAACCAAAATAGAGAAGCTGGAGTTCTACCAGTGTGTCGCCAAGTGTTGTAGCGGCTACAACCACCCTCCAAAATTTTGGCCTGCACCAATTTCGGAGCCTCCCTTGGAGAGTTTCACTTGATGACCGCACACACTCGGGTTCACACCGTGAGCTCGTGTGAGTCTTTATGTTCACCTTGCTTGTTTATTCCACTCGATTCTCCACATGTTGATGTCTAAGTCATGCTTGCGACCATTTTCTGGTCATGCTCAAAGTCTTTGCTTCTTATGTGTTTAATGTGTTTGCCATGAAAGCATTTGTCGCACTCACACATGGAGTCACATTCACTGTCATGCACGTGTTGTCTCAATCATCTTGCTTGTTGCTTGCACCATCAGTCAATCATGTTTAACATATGTATTCGGATGGTTTGGTCGTTTTGTCGTCAAGTCGTGCGAGTGTGTATCCGTATGATCACCTATGCATCTTTCGACTGTTCACACACTAAGTCATTTTGTTGAAGTTCTGATGACCAGACTCTTCATTGACAACCGGACCATCACCCTACTTTCGATTCGATCGACTATCAAGCAGAGTAGCACCGAAGCACTAATCTAGTTCTTTCAAGCTTTGTTTCCCGCAAGCATTTTAATCAGCACTCATGCTGGCCACCCGGAGAGTCGACCGACTGTTCATCTCAGAAATTGCACAGTGCCCATGAGCAGGCCTCCCACTGCCCATCAGTCATCCCAGCTCAAGAATTACACAAAGATGATCAGCAAGTCAGCCTCCCAGCCTTAATGCAGTTTTCCCAGCCAGCAACATACTGCCTGTTCCCTCTAGGAATTACGTAGTTTCTACTGCCAGTGACTGAGTAGCCAACCAGCAGTTCCCTCTAGGAATTGTGCATATCTAGCTACTAGTGACCCTAACAGCCAATTGGAAGTTCCCTCTGGGAATTGCATAGATCTAGTTGCCAGTGACCCCAGCATCCAACTGGTAGTTCCCTCTGGGAATTACGCAGATCTAGCTGCCAGTCCCCCGGGCAGTTCCCCAGAAAAATTGTGCAATCCCTGCCTGCTGACCCCTGATGCATCCCAGCCCATTCCTCTGGAAAATTGCACAAATTTAGTTGTCTATCACCAGCTGGCTGTTCATATTGGAAAATGCGTAGATCATGCCTGCCTTACCTTCCAGCAACGCAGATTTTTCCTCCCGAAATTTGCACAATTTTGCCTCCTAGCCGAGCTAGACCTTGCAATCAGTCACTATCGACTCAGATCGCCTATCTTCATCTCTCCGTGACTCTTGCGTGGTTTTCATCAGTAGTTTCCCGAAGCCATATTCCCACATCATAACCTTGTTGCCTCTCCCAGTCACCTGCATCTGAATGATCATGTGTCGTGGTAGACTAGGAGGTTTTGGATTTGATGTCATCTCATCATGAGTGACTAAAGGTACAGGTACACCCACAAACATGTCAAGACGACGAACGAGATGAACGAAGGGAGCACATGCAGATGGACAGGTTCACCAACGGACAAACGAACAAAGCATGCGAAGCGGACAAACGTGAAAAACATGCATCTTCGTGAATAAGTGAGCCTGTCAAGCCTTCCAACATGAAAGCAAGGAACAACACGCTAGAACTTCATCAAGCAAACTAAGGACCATTGAAGACTCCGCACACTTCGCCATGCGGAGGTGAAGCTATGATACACCATGAAGACATCCATCACTTAGCAGCATTGTAGCTCGACATGCACTCCAGCAATAGCATGAATGTACCAACATTGTCTTGTCAAGTCATGTCGAGTCAAGTCATGAGTCATGTTGACCACATCTCCATTATGGACTTGTTGTCAATCCATGTGATGTAACGTGGAAGTCCAAGTGACCCACTTGTTGAACATAGAGTCATGTAAGTCGGAAAGTCATGGAAGTCGAACAGTCATGAGGGTAGTTGAACAGCCACAAGGGTCAATTTCACCCTTGGCTATAAATACCCCCTCATTTGCACATGAAAGGAATTTTCACCTCAGCTCCTCCCACATAGCCAAGAGAGTCTGTAATCTTTTCTTTAAGGAGTAAGTAATCGCTCCAACGCCCCACTGACGGGGTTAGTGATGTATGGTGTAACGATGTGTCTTGGAACTTTCTCTTAATTCAGAAGCCTGTCAACGTACCAACACGTTTTCACACATGTATTGTATTTGTTGTAAGACTAATCTTTAACACTTGTAATGCATGTTGCTTTAACTGTGTGTTCTACATCTGAACTGATTCATTTGTTGTAATGCATAATCTATTAATGGAAATGTGTTGTATGTGTTGTTAATGTTGTCTCGTCCATATCGACTTCTCTGCCAGACATCAGACAGACCTTTCACATGAACCTTGCTGTAACAATCGTTGCACTCGTATTGGACTGATCCGTGAGTGTTGTACGTGTTATCTTACCTTGTATGATGTGATAGCTGCATCCGAGTGGACTACTCCGCCGGAAGCTATTTATGTCCTTTGTGTTGTGTGTTCCTAGCCGAGTTGGGACTGATCCCTTTCAACCTGGAACTCACCTTCACCTTTTTCCCCTCACAGCGAAAGAACCATTGACACAAGTAAACTTACACTCACTAGGAACACGAACCTCAGTTCTCGAAGACAAAGCGAACCACTCTCATCTGCTGACAAGCAAGAGTTGAGACAAGTCCTTACGACAATGGCAACTAGGCCATCATACCGGATGGGACTCCCACACCAAACAGTGTGAGGTCTAGTTGGGACTTCATACCAGAGTGATCCCCTGAATGTTGGCAGGTCAAGCACCGTCAACAAAATCTTATGGTTATATATGAGGAATATAAACGCGTACATAAGTCCATGTCAGTCTTGAAAGACAATTGACATGTAGGATAAATATGAGTTTGAAAAACCTAGAAATTGGAACAAGAAGATGGGAACAAATGAAAAAAATAGAACACACATGTCTTCTATGTGATGAACAACCCTTTGGAGATGAAACTTGTTTATTGCTAAATTGTTCCAAATATGACAAACTTTCAGTCCAAAAGGTTGAATGCTTTGTTGAATTTTCTAGCAAACATATAGGAAGCTTTCCCAATGAACTATAGTTTGTTTTAGATATGACAAACTTTCAGTACAAAGGGTTGAATGCTTTGTTGAATTGAATTTCTAGCAAACATATAGGAATATTTTTCAAAGAGTTGTTAGAATATAGAAAAAAATCATTTTTCTAGCACAAGCATAGATGAAAAGTTTATAAATGTATTGATATACAAGGCAATTTGAGCGATATATATTTTTATTTACTTCACATATCTTATACAACTAACTATAACAAGATAAATTTCATGGACTCTATCTTTATGATGTCCCATAAATCTATTTGAGCTCTTCGAAGATGGTAATAAAAGTTATGTTTCATTTAATTACAAATTCATTTGCTCAACTAGATTTTTGGGTCATTTCTACTTCTACCACATTTCCTCTCTGTAGATACTACTTCCAAAATATAATCTTTAACCTATTTAAATATTTCCTCTGACAAAGAGACTTCGGCGAGTAATTTAAATGCATAGTCCTCAAAAGCCCTATCAAAGTCCTGATTCCTCTTCAAAGCAATGTGTCCACTAATTTCTTCGATTTACATTTTGAGTTATTTGTTATTTATATTTTGATAGAATGAATTAAATTGATGAAATGTTCGTGGTTTTTGTTTATAGAATCCAAATGTAGACTTAATTGACATAGTCTTCACTATTGGATAGAGAAAAACTTACAATTTGTGCATAAAGGATCCTTCTATTAGTATAGTTTTGTGCAAGTTGAAGTATACACTCGCAATATTTATTCTATCTTCATTAATTTTGGTTTGTGTGCTTCGAGACAAAATGATATTATGCAATCATAAAAGAAGTAAATTTTTTGATCATTGATGTAGCAAATTTTTTGGTGATGCGTTTGATTTCCTGCATACTTTAAATTAATATGGTTTATTTTGATGAAATGAAACCAAACGACATGGAGGTCTTATGACAATTGTTCTTGGAAGCACATGCAATAGTGCTTTGTTCAAGTCAACAGAAATCATTTTAGAGTTTCAATTACTATGAAGGAAGGGAGGTTCTCTAATTGAGTGAAATGGCTCAGTATGCTCCTACTTTTTTCATATTCTCAATCAGAATCAAGTACCTACATATTTTTCAAGAGGAAGTGGGAGAGTAATCAGGATGGAATCAGCCCCCCCCAAGATGATGAAGACAATAATCTGGTGATTGATTCAATTTCTAGACACTCCTTATTACCCTACAAGGACTACAAGGAAAGCTACTACGAGCAAAAAGAAATTGGCTTCTAATCATGTGAATAAGCCCGCTCCCTATGAAATACCATGGTAAAAATGTTTCATTTGGTTGCTAGAAATATCATGGAATGGTTTGAAGTTCCACACACTCCTTTATACCTATAAGTTCTTTTCAAGCATGGTTTTGATTGATGTTACAACTTGTATGATGTTGTACTGACACAATAGTAATGCATTGTAAGAATCTCTTTTCCAAGCCAGGATAAGACATGTTGTTGTTTTATACATATTAACTCACTCTAGAATGAGATCTTGTTAGAAGAGTAATATGGATACTAAGTTTAAAATCGATCAGTAAAGATACCTTTAAAGAAACCAATATAATCAGGCATAATTCAAAACTATTATAAGGAGATATAGATATGCATCTGTAACATTTTCTATATGGATACTGAGTTCAAAATTGATCAGTAAAGCTACCTTTTGTTTATTGCCTTTTGTAACAAAAGAAACCAATATAATCACTCAAAATTCAAATTATTATAAGGAGATCCAACTATGCATCTGTAACATTTTCTCAATTCGTTCGATCAAGTGAAATATTTAACTTTACAGTCTTGATTTGAATAAAAAGGACTTCGCATGGGTCTTTGAGAAGCCAGACACATCGTTTTTGTCAATATTCACCAAAGTTCACATACAAACAACATTTTTTTAGATAACAACCTCGATAAGCTACTAGCTTCGTGGAAGGAAAACATAAATTCTTCCACATATTCTAAAACCTAAATCCTTCCTCATATTGTATGTTAAGATATGTGTGTAAGTAATTTGTGTTGAAATAACTTATAGTATTGTATGTTAGGATATGTATGCAAGTAATTTGTGTTGAAATAAGAGATAGAATTAGGATAAAGGATTATTCACAAATAAATGTCTCTGCACTACAAAAGGGTATGTTTTGAGTTCAAAAGAAATGTTATATGAAACATGTCTATTCCAAATATTCATGATAGTCCAAAAATGTTGAACTTTTAGTGCAACAAGATTACCTAAAAATTGTAGATTCAAAAAGACAAATCATTATTAGGAGGCTGATGCAAACATAATAGGAATTGTACAAGTCGACCAATAAGATGAAATACAATTAACAATTGCACTGAGCATTTTTTAATGTTATATAACCATGCAATAGATATCTAAAATATATCATTACACTAACTCATATGTGCTTCATAACATTGAAAAATCTAGTAGTTGTTAATAATACCTCAAAAAAATGCAAAATTAAGGGAATTAAATAATACTCAAAATGTTGTATAAACATACCCATGGGGCATACAACAAACAATGACAAGGTGTTCTGTTAAGGCACTTTGTGTTGTAAAGGTCACTGGTTCTCAACTGGAAGGGAAGGACTCGCAGAGATATGATTATGATGATGATGTTAAGCGTGTTTTTGGGTTGTTCAATATTTTTGTATATTGTAAAAGCCTCACAAATATAGTATAACGTTCCTTCCTTCTAGTGTGACAAGAAAGTACATCCCACGACTTGTCTGGTCTCATTCTTGCATCATCATATCATTTAATATACTTTAAATCTTTTGTTTCATCAATGAATGTGTAAATTTTCTTATGTTGAAACTACGTGTTGAAGGTTACTAATATTCTATGTAATGTTGACAATCCGTTGGTCTTCTGTTTCTTATTTGTTTCAAAATTGAAGAGCTCCAATTTAGCGAGTTAAAGTGGAATGGACTCTTGTAAACTCCTATTGACTGAACAAGAGAGGTTATAGGTTTTGAGGAAGACATGTTGCAACAAAATTAAGATTTCTCTTTCACTCAAACTAGGATACATTTAAATCACATAACATCTCACATATGTCTTCATATATGCTGCTCTTCCATGCGATATCCACTCAACAACACACAATGACATAGAAATAGCAGTGTATAAATAAAATTTCATAAAATTTTTACTTATACCATCTATTTTCTCTTTCCTTCGCTCCTCCCTTACGGTGTTTCCTTTGCAACATATGATGCAATTGCTAGTATATAAACCAATATGAATACATCTTAATCACAGGTCTAGCAAGCACTGAGAGCAATCAAATATTTGAGGCGCAAAATTTTTTTAAAGAAAATTTTGAAAAAAAAAAGTTTGCAGCTCAAGATATTTTGTCCCCCTCGCCCCCTAATAGATATGTGGTTAAAATGGGTCTCTCTCTCTCTCTCCCTCTCTCCCTCTCTCTCTCTCTCTCTCTCTTTCTCTCTCTCTCTCTCATTTTTCATGGTTTAAATCGTATTTTTGAATGCATAAATGGATTCAAAGCCTTGAAAACCTTTTTGGCCACTTGAAATGTGTAGACAACTCACTTAAACTTTCAATTCCAAGAAATCTTTATTAGATTTCGTACAAAATTGACAAAAAAAATATACTTGAAAAAGGACCAAAATGTAGAATAGTAAAGTAGTTTAAATTTTTTAAACATAAGATTACATCTACAATAATTAAGAAAACAATGTAACAAGCACTTAATGAATTTCACATTATTATAGTAGTAGTAATAATAATAATAAGGTTATCATGTATGTCGGTCCTTAAAGAAGGTTTATCATAATGATAATAATAAGTATTATAGTGCATGTCGGCAAAAAGTTACCATGAGAAGTTATTGTGAGAGTTTCCTTTTCCCTTGATATTATTTTGTGAATATGATGTAACTAACTTTTTTATGCTCATTGCATGAATGATGGGAGGTTGGAGGAGAATTAAGGGTATTCTTCAATCATAAATACATTAAATACCTAGTGATGTTTGGAGTGGTCGATCAAATTGAACACTAGTCTGTGGGTTACAAAAATTGATGATATGAATTCTACAAAGATGTTTTTTAGGTTTAGGGTGAAAAATTATATCAAAGAATCAAAAAAATCAATGGGAACAAATACACAAGGCTACTTTTCCTATTATGACCAATTTTCAATCTAATCATGGAGGACATCGTGTTATTATTTGCAACAGAAGATCAATTGTGTCCTCTCACCAAAGATTGAGCAGTAGCATTATTGCACATTGTATTAATGGCAGGTTGGCCTCCTTCCACGAGATTTCTTGAATGAGGACGACCCTTGTATATGTGTCATTTACATTATTTATGGTCAGGAGTGACATCTCTGGAACAACGCTACTTCTTCCCATCAGTTCTACGCCACCTCTTAGGCTTAGTATCCATGTTATTGGCATTATTGTTTATGTTATGAAAATGACCCATTAACTACAATGATTAAATCATGGTGAAATAGAATCAAAACATAGAAGGTTGTGGAGTATTTTAATTAGAGTTGGTGATGGGTACTCTTGGATTATTTTCCTTGATTACATGGAATTTCTCATCAACTATTGATTGTAAGTACTAGAGGTTGCACTCACATTGATATTTAGTAGATTCAATTCATGAAACTACATGTACTAGCGCATTTTAATTTTATTTTGTAATTATTTCATTTCCTCTTTGCTTCAAGTGATCACCAAAAGACCATTGGCATTCTTGGATTGTTGGGTTGTTGGCATCTAAAGAATGGTTGGCATTCCTTTCTATCGGTATCTTGATAGAAAATTCCCTTTGGATCCTAGTGAGTTTTGTGTAAAAGAGAATTCTAGTTTGGTTCAAAGATCTTTTTTATTGTTGACAAATGTTGTTTGTGAGACTGTCACATTTTTTGACCACATACTGAAAACGAGTACATTTTCAATTGAAGTTGACACCCTTCATTTGCTAAGCTTGATTTGTTGAAAAATGGATCTAATTGGTGGAGTATTAGAGTTATTGAACACTCTAATAGTTTCTATTTAGACAATACAGTAAAAATTAGCAAATCATATCTCACTAATATTCAAATATGTTTACAAGCTACACAGGACAAGATTGATTTTTTTCAACTTGAATCTCACCTCCATCGAGGTGAACTACAGTAAAAGAGTCATTATCTCAAACTAGTTCTTATTTAAAACAATTCTCTTTTTGAGTTAGAGAAAGACTCCCATCAACATCCAGTAATTGATCAAATTAGTGAGGCCATTTTAGGAGAAAACTTAAATGATGATGCAGAGATTTAGCTTGCACTTCCCAAGCCCATATCATCAGACCTTAAGAAGAATTTATCATCAACATGAATAAAAACATTGCTAGATATGAAAAGGAAGTGTCCTTTCATTCCAAAATACTCCAAACCAATCCACTTTCAGAGTGTTGGTTTTCTCCAAGACAATTCATCTTCACTTGCTCTTATTCCACATCCACGTCATATGGCAAATGCCAACACTGTGTTCAGGTTCACCATGTGAAAGATCAGTTTTTTGATCTTCATCGTTGTGACCACTGTAGAAAACATTTTCATCATTCAGACAAATGTTCTAGACACATGACTCTTGCAAGAACAAAGATTCACCTTGGATGGATCACTTATTGGCAATGGTCTTCAATTCATGATGTCATGAATTGAAGTATTAAATCGAGTATTGACGTGTCATGTAGTGGAGATATATTAATCTTCTCTTCTTGTATCTAACATGGGAGGAAGTGATGGTCATCTACCATATTCGAAGATATATCAAGCAAGCCTGAGCCATGTCTTGCACTAGAGCTAGCTACCAGATCCTACAGCCAGAGGTAGCCAAAGCTAGATTCATAGTTGTAACGAGAGATATATTCATCTTCCATGAGCATGATTTGGTTAGTGGCCAGCCGTAAACAACCACTTGCAAAAGAATTAGGCTTCTACAACCCAATTCATTAGTTTGAGGTCATCCTTAAACCATCATCAGGGAGCACTTCCACTTTGCAAAAGACTTCATTTTCTAGCCAGATTTGTAATTTGTCCAGGAACTACTTCAAACCTATTTCAAGATTTGGTGGTCAACCTTAAACCTCAACCTATAGAAGACTCTAGCTTCTACTTCCCATCATCAAGAAGCACTTCCACTTTGCAAAAATACTTCAACTTCTGGCGAGATTCGAAGTTGTTCGAGGTACCGCTTTGAGCCTAGTTCAAAAGTTGGTGGTCAGCCTTAAACCACCACCAATAGAAAACTTTAGGTTATGCTACCTCATTTTATTTGTGATCTTCCTTAAACCATGATTTTAGAGAGAACATCTAGCCATGGTTGACATGCAATTTTATATTTCATATCTTTTCTTAGGCTTATATATACCCCTTTGGATCAAGGGAATGTTAGAAGAATAATCCTCTTTGGTTATGCAAACTTGGCTCATTCACTTGAATTGAAGGCGAAAAGCCTCAAGTGATGACCAATCGTCATAGAAGTCCAAGATACCTCTTGGAAGATGAAAACCAAAGATCAATGAAAACTATATTTATATGTACTTTGTGTGATTAGAATGCAACCACACATTTTTTTTTTTTTCTATTATTTAGTGTGTGTGTGTGTGTGTGTGTGTGTGTGTGTTTAACAATAACAAACAAGAAACTGGAGTGGGGATGAAGCTGAGGGTTACGACGAAAGGAATAGACTAGGATTTGAAGGATTAACCAAGGGGAATCTCCATTCCTTCGTGGTAAAAAACCCTTTAGTGTTTCCACCTGACAACTTTGTGTTCTTTCCTGATTAGGTGATCAAAATTATACTCAAAGATCAAAGTTGTCAGAATGGTGTGGAACCTGAATGACTGTGTAGTGCTCGTCGTCCTGAATCCAACGCAACTCGTTTCGCGTGAAACAAACACTGTATGGCTTCATAAACGTGTTCTGTTCACTTTGGCAAACAAGTAAATTTTTGGAAAAAAAAAGGGGGACAACCCAGTCAGCAGTCCGTACTGTTGACTATGCTGCCCAATTGCCACTGACTGTGCAGTTGAGGTGGCACCGTAATCTCATCAGCGAATGGTTGAGTGCCATGTGGCATGTTTGTACAGGCATGAGTTGGCAGGATGTTATTGGTTGAAGGCTATACAGGTGGACCAATGAGAGGGTGACACGTGGCAAAGTCGGAGGCTACCACATGCCCTCTCAAAGGTCGAATAAAATTATATGTGGGGAGGTCGGGATCAAACCCACATCCTCACCAACAACAACACTAAGCTTTACCACCACACCCGCATGTTGGTTCTTAACTAGCATATCGCAGGCAGGTCAGCATTAAATAATCGGCCCCAGAATAAGCCAAGGTGCGATGCAATAATCACAATCCCACATCGTAGAAGGGAAGTACAATAGAATCGGCCCCGACAATCGCATATCGTACAGTTCAAAGTTCTATTATATGTTTTACTCTGGCTCCACTAATTGCGATATATTCCAGATGTGATACAAGTTATAATGCAGTTGATAGTTTGCCAAGTCTACTGCTAATCGCAATCGCACATCACCCACGCTGCGTTCACAAACCATAAGACCTGTCGGTTCTCGCCAATTGTGATTTGTGATGGGGCTATTGGTGCCGATAGTTTATGGCTTCCGTGCGGCGAAATTTTCGCCCTGTTAGTGCTTTTTGGAGAGAAATTGTAGGATCATGCCGAGAATGATGCAATTTGTGGAGCAAATATTGGGAAAACTAGGAGAGGTCATAACTTCTTCAGTTTTCCACCAAATTGGATGCAAAAAGAGGCTAGGTAGCCATTTTTGGACATTTTGGACTCATTGGAGCAGTTTGCAGAAGCATTTGAGCATTGTAAACACATCCTTTTACATTTCTGAGCATAATAGAGCGGCCCAAACCATTGGAAGTTGGACCAAGGAGACGTAGCCTAGGAGGGGTGTACTCCTTTATCATGTTCCTGTTGTAATGTGTTTTTGATGATGTTATGTACATGTTTATGCTGCTATTCAGTCTCTTATTTATGTTAAATTTCTCATAAAATTAACATAAAAACACACCATTTCACTTGCAAAAGTTCATGAATCCTTAAGCACAATGAAAGCATTTTGTCTCTAATCTGAGGAGGATCTTAGCACAACAATCTAATATTATAAATTAGATCATTTTGGTATCAGAGCACTAGGTTTTCTTTGTGAAAGAAGGATTTAACTGTTTGCAATTTTATGTCATACTTACAAGGTTAAAACTCAAAAGAGGAAAAGGGAAGTTGGTTGGAAGCCCTGAAGTTGGGTCAAGGGGAAGGAGAGCAAGGTTTCCACAATATCCAACACCAGTTTAGCCTCGAGTTGCAGTTGAGACTCAAGAGATCATGTCTCATGAGGAGAACCTATGAATATGACAGAGGATGAGAAGACCTTTAGAAAGGCTTTCTTTGATATGACAGAGATGGTGAAGGTCCTCTATGAAGAGAGGAATACCAGGCTGCAAGGGGAAAGTTCCAAGCCTCCCAAAGGAGAAGTCTCTTCAGGAGGAGGTAATGGAAATGGAGACAAAACTCCACCCTCTCCACCATCTTCTTCATCTTCTTCTTCACAAGCATCTTCACCCTCTTCCACTAAACAACCCTTACTCATACTCATCATCATACTTCAAAAGAAACTCGTAAATCATTGTTTTTAAAACTTGATGTTAAATTTGAGTTGCCCATGTATAATGGTGAAGTGAATGCAAAGAAGCTTGAAAATTGGATTCGTCAATTGGAGATCTATTGTAGGATTCAAAACCTTCAAGCGGATGATATAAAGATTCAGTTAGCTTTCTTGAGAATGGAGGAAGCAGCATTGGTATGGTGAGAATCAAAGACCCAAGTGGAGATTAAAAAGCACGTAAGATCTCAATTTCTTGGAATGATTTCATTGCTGCAATCAAAATACAATTCTACCCTCTTGATTATATGCAAAAAGCCATCATGAATTAGAAGAACTTTAGACAGCTTAAAGGTCAAAATGTGCAATATTACAACCAAGAATTCAAAAAAAAGGTCTTTGATGTTAGGTGTAGGTTTGCAATCACATGACACATTGTTGAAGTACATAGGGGGCTTACGCAATTACCTTAGGCATACTATCTTAATGTTTAATCCCAATAATCTAGATGATGTGTTTGTGCAAGCCACTCATCTTGAGGCAAGAGGGCAAAAACACACCAGAAGAAGGTAGTAAAAACCCATTTAAGAGTAAAGGAAAGGAAACGTCTTTCAAAGGGAAGGAAAAGAAAAATGTGTCTATCAAAAAAGAATGAGAGAAACTTACATGCAAACATTGTTATAGAGAGGGTCACGATGAAGCTCATTGTTGGAAGCTTCATCCTGAAATGAGACCAAAGAGAAACAACAACAAGGGAAAACAAAAGACAACTGCAACCACTCAACAGGATTTGGGATCTGATTCGAGTGATGAAACTAAAATCACAGCCATGGGGTTAAAAGGAAAAGAATCCATTGCTAGCACTAGTTCTTCAAACTCACAAAATGAAACTCCAAATGAAAAGAGGAGAATAGAACTTTTTCACATAAGGGTGATCTCAAAACACAACAAGATTGATATGATTTTCGATAGTGTATCTCAAGCCAATCTTATCTCTGAAAACATTGTCAAAAGTTTAAACTTGGAAATTGTTCCACATCATAAACCATATCCACTTGGATGGGTGTGTGACAATGCGCAATTGCAGGTTACTAGAAAGTGTAAACTGAAATTCGCCATTACTGCAAATTTCATAGATGAAGTGGAGCTTGATGTTGTGTCGTTAGATATCTGTGGCATAGTTTTGGGCAGCCCGTACCTTTATGACAGAAAATCTATCTTCCATAGACATGAAAACAAATATCATTTATTCAAAGATGGAGTAGAATATATTGTGAGAGCTCATAGAAAGAAAATAAATCTTTCGCTTGTTAATGCAGGGCAGATGAAAAGACTAGTGAATTTGAGCAAGAATTTTGTGCTTCTAATGATCAAACCCAAGAATGATGTTGATAATGAAGCTTT
This sequence comes from Pinus tabuliformis, assembly GCA_031772625.1. NCBI lineage: Eukaryota > Viridiplantae > Streptophyta > Pinopsida > Pinales > Pinaceae > Pinus > Pinus tabuliformis. The sequence continues at coordinate 701,474,731 of CM062813.1, forward strand.
TAAAGGTTGTGATTCAAATTTTAAATATGAATTGGTTGACATAGTTAACCAATATGATGAGATGTTTCAGGAACCAAAGGGATTACCTCCCAAGAGAGGAATCCAACATGAGATACAGTTGCAGCAAGATTGTCCTCTTCCTAACATTGGCATGTACAAGATGTCAGTGATGGAAAGCGCAGAAATTAAGAAGCAAATTCAAGAGTTGTTGAATAAAGGGATCATCAGACCATATTCCTCGCCATGTGGTTCACCTATTGTCTTGGTGCCAACGAAGGATGGAACATGGAAGGATGGAACAAAATTACAGTAATGAACCGTTACCCGCTGCCTAAAATAGATTATTTACTTGATCAATTGAAAGATGCAAAGTATTTTACTAAGTTGGACTTAAGAAGTGGCTACCATCAAATTAGAATAGTTGAAGGAGACATTTGGAAGACAACATTCAAAACAAAACAAGGTTTGTTTGAATGGCTAGTTATGTCGTTTGGTTTATGTAATGCTCCCGCTACATTCATGCGTGTGATGAATGATGTGTTGAGGCCATTTCTTGATGAGTTTTTCATAGTCTACTTAGATGAAATCTTAATTTTCAGTAAATCTTGTGATGAACATGTCATGCATGTAAGAAAAGTACTTGATGTTTGAAAAAAGAACAATTGTATCTTAAGATGTCAAAGTGCGAGTTTGGAAAAACGTCTTTAGGTTACTTGGGGCATATTGTTGGAGGAGGTGAGTTGAAAATAGATCCCTCCAAGGTTGACATCATTGTATGCATTGGTGAAAAGTGTGAAAAAAATGGAAACACTACTTGATGGGTAAGGAAATAGTCATTCACATTGATCATCAACCATTGCAATACTTGTAATCGCAATCAAAGTTGCAACAATCAAGGCATTTCTGATGGATGGGTTTTCTTCAACAATTCCACTTGGTAATCAGGTATAAGAAATGTATCTATAATAAATTTGTTGATATGCTTTCTAGGCCTATTGTTAGTGCAGCTACTTTACTCAAACATAATTTTGTTTTACTTGAAAGTTATATTGAGTAATATGCATTAGATAATGACTTTAAAAATGTTTATGCAAGCTTGAGTCAAGGTAACAAAGTAGAGGAATTGAACTATCATTTGCATGATAACTTGTTGTACCATCTTGGCAAGCTTTGTATTCCACAGGGAGAAAGAGTTAACGTCATAAGAGAGGCACATACTTCTCTTATTTCTGGTCATTTCGGTGTAAGTAAGATGGTGGCACATCTACAGAGGTATTGTTATTGGCCTCGTATGCTTGAAAGTGTGTCTCATTTTATTAAAGGATGTTCATTATGTGCAATTAGTAAGCCTAGCAATAGGAAGTTGGGATTGAACACACCACTTATGGTTCCTTCACGATCGTGGGAGAGTGTTTCCATGGATTTTGTAGGAGGTCTTCCATTGTCAAAAAGAGACCATGATTATTTGTATGTAGTTGTGGATAGGTTCAGAAAAATGAATATTTTGATGCCATGTAAAAAGTAAGTTACAACTGAACAAACTGCTTAGTTATTATTTCATAATGTTTGGGTACATTTTGGATTGCCCACATCCATTGTTAGTGATCAAGATTCTCGCTTTGTTGGGAATTTTTGGTCAAGCTTGTGGGGATTCATGGACACCAAATTGAAAAAGAGTACATCTTTTCATCCACAAACAGATGGTCAAACAAAAATTACTTGCATACATATCCTAACATACAATACTATAAGTTATTTCAACACAAATTACTTACATGCATATCCTAACATACAATATGAGGAAGAATTTAGGTTTTAGAATATGTGGAAGAATTTATGTTTTCCTTCCACGAATCTAGTAGCTTATTGAGGTTTTTATTTTAAAAAATGTTGTTTGTATGTGAACTTTGGTAAATATTGACAAAAATGATGTGTCTAGCTTCTCAAAGACCCATGCCAAGTCCTTTTTATTCAAATCAACACTATAAAGTTAAATATTTCACTTGATCGAACGAATTGAGAAAATGTTACAGATGCATAGTTGGATCTCGTTATAATAATTTTGAATTCAGAGTGATTATATTGGTTTCGTTTTTTACATAAGGAAATAAACAAAAGATATCTTTACTGATCGATTTTGAACTCATTATCCATATAGAAAATGTTACAGATGCATATCTATATCTCCTTATAATAGTTTTGAATTATGCCTAATTATATTGGTTCATCTTGTTACAAACATAGCTTTACTGATCGGTTCTGGACTTAGTATCCATATTACTCTTCTAACAAGGTCTCATTCTAGAGTGAGTTAATATGTATAAAACAACAACATGGCTTATCCTGTCTTGGAAAAGATATTCTTACAATGCATTACTATTGTGTCAGTACAACATCATACAAGTTGTAAAATCAATCAAAACCATGCCTGAAAAGAACTTCCAGGTAGAGAGGAGTGTGTGGAACTTCAAACCATTCCATGATATTTCTAACAGCCAAATGAAACATTTTTACCATGGTATTTCATAGGGAGTGGGCTTATTCACATGATTAGAAGTTTATTTCTTTTTTCTCGTAGTAGTTATCCTTGTAGTCCTTGTAGGGTAATAACGAGTGTCTAGAAATTGAATCAATCACCAGATTATTGCCTTCATCATCTTGCGGGGGCTGATTCCATCCTCATTACTCTCCTACTTCCTCTTGGAAAATATGCAGGTGCTTGATTCCGATTGAGAATATGAAAGTAGGAGCATATTGAGCCATTAAACTCAATTAGAGAACCTCCCTTCCTTTATAGTACTTGAAACTCTAAAATGATTTCCGCTTACTTGAAAAAAGCCACTGTTGCATGTTCTTTCAAGGACAATTGTCATAGGATCTCCATGTCGTTTGGTTTCATTTCATCAAAATAAACCATATTAATTTAAAGTATGGAGGAAAACAAACGCATCACCAAAAAATTTGCTACATTAATGATCAACAAATTTACTCCTATGATTGCATAATATCATTTTGTCTCGAAGCAGACAAACCAAAATTACTGAAGATACAATAAAGATTACAAGTGTATACTTCAACTTGCACAACAATGTACTAATAGAGGGATCCTTAATAAAAAAAATTACAAGTTTTTCTCTTTCCAACAGTGAAGGCTATGTCAATTAAGTCTACATTTGGATTCTATAAACAAAAAATCATGAACATTTCATCAACTTAATTAATTCTATCAAAATATAAATAACAAATAAATCAAAATGTAAATCGAAGAAATTAGTGTACACATTGTTTTGAAGAGGAAGCAAGACTTTGACGTGACTTTGACATGGCTTTTGAGGCCTATGCATTTAAATTACTTGGTGAATTCTCTTTGTCAGAGGAAATATTTAAATAGGTTACAAATTATATTTTGGAAGTAGTATGTACAGAGAGGAAATGTGATAGAAGGAGAAATGACCCAAGAATCTAGTTGAGAAAAATATTTTGAAATTAAATATAACATAACTTTTATTACCATCCTCGAAGAACTCAAACAAATTTATGAGACATCATAAAAATAGAGTCCATGAAATTTATCTTCTTGTATTTAGTTGTATAAGATATGTGATGTAAATACAAATATATATCGTTCAAATTTCCTTGTATATCAATACATTTATAAACTTTTCATCTCTTCTTGTGTTAGAAAAATGACTTTTTTCTATATTCTAACAACAACTTGAAAAATCTTCCTATATATTTGCTAGAAATTCCATTCAACAAAGCATTCAACCCTTTGCATTGAAATTTTTTCATATCTAAAAGAAACTACAGTTCATTTGGAAAGCTTCCTATATGTTTTCTAGAAAATTCAACAAAGCATTCAGCCCTTTGGACTGAAAGTTTGTCATATTTGGAACAATTTAGCAACAAATAAGTTTCATCTTCAAAGGGTTGTTCATCACATAAGAGACATGTGTGTTCTATTTTTTCCATTTGTTCCCACCTTCTTGTTCCAATTTCTAGGTTTTGCAAACTCATATTTATCCTACATGTCAATTGTCTTTTGGAGACTCATATGGACTTATGTCAACGTTTTTATTCCTCATATATAAACATAGGATTTATTTTCATACTATAGTAGTTCATATGTTCCTTTGTCTTTTTCCAAATTTTTCACTTACTTTCCATTGAACTATATCTCTAATAGCAACTCGCAAATGATACAATGATTAAAGTTATAGATAATTCAAGACCAACTACCTGTGGATATGGTTATGTGCAAGCAGGTAATATATGGACCCAAACGTCAGAGACAAGAGTCAGTGAAACCTGGATACAATGGTTAGGCTTCCTTCCATTGACAATCTCCATGATCAACATTACAACGTTGTAAGCATCGACCCGCTTCGTAGCAATCTATCCATTAAATATTCTAGAGGCATGTACCCCAGTGTCCTAGCTACTTGGATAGATGATTGACTCTTTTGACAATTTTTCTCTGCTATGAACCGTTTTCGGATCTGAGACCGCATTCTGGGACCCAATTAAGGGAATTACTAAAAACAATACTTTGAACCAGCAATGTCAAACATTACGATGTTTTAGTACGAATTCAAGACAGTAAAAATGACCATACCCAAATAGTTGCTACCAACTCCATCTCCATTATTTCGGGCTTGCGATTGATCTGTTTCAGGCTTCACATTCTTTTGTCCATGCGCATCACCTAAAAACTCTAGCTGAGGTCACATGCCCTTCTCCAACGCAGCTACGAGTCACATTTCTTTAGATCCTTTGCTACTGTTGTCATTGATCACACTTTTATCATACAACAACTATTATTCACCCTCTACACTTTATCTCAACATAGACCAACGCTTGATAATTCAACTACACTTGTATCTCGAACCCTAGTCACCCAACTATTGGGTTTGATTTGATGAACTTTCTCCTTCGCAGTCAAAATCTAGGTTCCGAATCCTCAGTGTGCAATATGAGATTTGTCACAATCACACAACATCCAACTGAATTTTAATTTAATAACCCATGGCATACAATCAACCACACTAACAATGATTGAGCAAATGCACACCCATTTGAAATTCATCTTCACAACATTAATGGAAACACCACTCAGCTATACAGACTTCGGTCTCCTTCAATCGCACCACTCTGATACCGCATGAAGAAAATTCAATCAACTAATAATAAACCACTCATACAAATAAATAGCAGAAATCTATCCAAAGCAGACATGGCGGAAAATGCCTCAGCATTACAGCGTTCCTCACATTCCCATTATTAATCAATCCAATGTACAAAGGATGATAATAGTACAAATAAATACATGAGGAAGTTGGTCTCAACATAATACGTCTATCTTGGACACTACGGTTGAGAAAATATCTCAACAACACACTAATCTAAGACCCTAACTAGTTGGAGAGAATCTCTCAACCAACTAAGCCTAAAATGACTCCTAACCATGAGGAACAAACTCAATCTAGAAAGGTAGGATTAAATCCAAACTTTCATGATTTAAATTAATTTAATAATTTGGACTGAGAATTTTTTTTAATGTGAGAGTAAGGCTAACATGGAATGTCCCAAAGTCTAATTATAATTTAATATTCATGCAACTACAAGAATGGAATTCCCAGCCAAAGGAAATGTGCCCAATCTCAGCCACAACCTCTGTAAAAATGCAACAATCAATAAGCAGTGATTAATCAACCTTCCATATAACTCAGACATGCCCTAGAAATATGGTGAAAGTCACCCCCAATAACAGTGGTATAGCTTGGACTTTGTTTGATTTAGAAATATATGGGTACACCCTCCTAAATTGCTTCCAATTCGTCTTTTCCTTCACAAATTCGACCCATAGTTTATTCAATCAAAAAAATCACTACATCGAGGGTTTGCGCCTCTTCTCCTGTCATTTGATCCTTTGAGACCTGCAAGGATTTATCTAAACCAAATGCTTCCCTTGTGGTGCCCTTTTCTCACTAAAGAGATTTATATAGACTTTAGTAGTATATATATATATATATATATATATATATATATATATATATATATATAACTATATATATATATATATATATATATATATATATATATCTATGTGTGTGTGAGAGGTTGAGGTAGTAGACTTATTCTATTTTTATAATTTATCATTAATAATATACATTATCCAAAAAAATACCAACTTTGTCCTTTTTAATCAAATAATAATAATAATTAAATAGGAAATATAATTCATTAAATTTTTTATTTTATTTTTTTTTTTTTTTTTTTTTTTTTTTTTTTTTTTTTTTATTTTTTTTTTCTGAATTGGTCTACTCCTATTTTAATACAAAAATATGATTACATAGTGGCAGAGGCCTCGAGATATCTAGCCCAAGAGACTGCATGCTTACAAAAAAACGCTTGATAAACTGACCAAAGGACCTACATAATGACTTGCTTCAGGACTTGATATAACTGAAAATCGGGACAGAATGATTGGAGCCAATCAAAAAATTAGTACCAAGACAATGACCAAAATCTGACCTGTAAACAGCATGAACCAAGACAGTAACCAACAAACAGGAGAATGTCGCCCACGCAGGGGAAACCGACAAGTAAAAAGTTGGAAAAGACCTGATTCTGGGAGCTTAAAAACAAGAGATGACTATGTATCCGGAGGGGATTGAGCAACTGCCTTCAGCAGCTGAACAAAACCAAAAGGCGCAGACCTGTTCAGTCTTCATGCTAGGTTTTAGGCTGCTCTTCAACAATGCGGCACCCGAATTGGTCTGGATCTTCAAACTCAGAGGGTTGGCCCTCTTTACTTGAAGGACCTCCTCCTGCTGGAGCGCTCGGGCTGGCATGGGTGGTCGAATTCAGTATTATAGAGCCACATGTGTCCCTTCTTTGAGAAGTCGCAATCAGCGAGGAAATGTTCTGGTCTTCCATCCTCAGTTCTAGAGGAGCCCTTGGACTGACTGCCCCTGAACCCACTGCATCCTCACACAACTCTACAGTTATTGACGCAATGGAGGAATTGCCTAGAGTACAGGGGAAGCGGAAGCGAGCCGTGTGCAAATGGGAGTGGTGTGAGCACACTTCTGTTATGAATTGCCCTCTTCCCCTGCCACGACCATTTCTGCTCGCGGGATATCTATCATAGCAGAAATCTGAAGCCTCAGACGAAGGGTCCGAGGTTGTGGAGGAAGGCTGGCAAGAGACACGGCCACGAGAGCTTCCTCTTCTGCAGCCCATCCTTGAGCACACTCTAGGCATTTTGGAGTGAGCTAGAGGAGCGGAACAAACAGTCGATGAGGAGATGGCGAAATGGTGATAGAGGAAGATGCAAAGCGGATGAATTGGAGCATGAAAGCACTGATAAGTATCAGTGCTTCGATCCAATGCTAGACAGTGCCCTGATCTATCTCGAGAGCGAGGAGCTTCAACCTTGCTAGACTAGCATGAGCGTATGGGGGCAACCAGAGTGAAGACCAGGCAGAGTGCCATTGCAAATAAACTATCACACTGGTGAGAGGGAAGGAGCTGCGTTAATGCAGCATTAAAGATGTTAGTGTGAAACAATAACTCATACCTCCTGCGAGGCCCTCTAGCGGCGGTGAATGGCCACATGCCCACCCTCCACGCCACCTTCGTAATGCTCTTCGGACTACTCACCCGCATCCGGGATATACAATTTAATAATTACATAAAAAATAATTTTGTAATTTAATTATAATATTCTTAAAAAGTGGAACATTTAATTCACACACTTTAATATTTACTCTATAATTTATTTGTAAAGTATTTAGATAATGTAAGTTTCATTCTTCTATTTTTAACTTTGAATAATTTAAAATAAGAATGCTTAAACCATTTAATTTAATAATAATAACTAAATAAAAAAAAACTTAAGAATAAATAAATAACTTTTCAATATATTAATTTTTATTTTAAAATTTAAAATTTAATAAATATGTTTTACATATGATATTTTAATGTATAGATAAATTGTATTTAATTTATTAATAATTAAATTATATATATATAAATTATTAACTCCTAATAAATAGGTTAAAAAGCAGAATTCAGATAATATAAAATAAAATAAATGATATGATATCAAAAAAAGACACAGAAACCACTAGGTTTCTTCCATGACCAAGTGACATGTCACCTTCAACCACAACGAGGAAGATACCAAAGTTGAATAAAAAAATAAGAATATTATTTGTCTTTGGAAGAAATTGATACGTATTGCAGAATCTTTGTAGGTTTACACCTGTGAATGGTGCTGATCCGATGCCCTAGCTACTAACGGGCATAAGAATGACTATACCAGATACAAATGATATACCTTCTTGCTGGGAGACAATGGAGCTTGCGGAAATGCAGAGCAAAAATCATTTCGGAAAGCCTTAGTATGGATGTGTTGGACTGTATTATGAAGCAAAGGATTTAGTCTCAGCCAATTCAGATATAAAAGTATCAAATTTAAAAGCCTGGCAATGTCATACCAACACAGGAAGATTTCAAATTGTCATACCAACACAGGAAGATTTAAAATTAGTAACATGGAAATAGGGTCATAAATACATATGATTCCCTTCTTACCCCTTTCGCCCGATTCTACAAAACTAAATGCATCCTTTAATTTTGCAAGAATATCCTTCAGAATCAGCGTCTTCTGCATTTCAACAAAAATATCGAATGAACGATGCTCAAAATCATTATGAAAGGCTTTATATGCCTGCTTGTACTCTTTACTTTCTGATAAAACGTCTAATTGCTTCATTAACTATACTCTTCCCATAGCCCTGTTTAAATGCCGATAAGACTACTTTTATAAATTCAACATTAGACAAAATTGTTGAATAAGTCAGATGCACTAAACACACAGCTTATAATCACCCATCGCAGTTTTCGAAAATAGCTCTGCTTGGACTTTGAATACAGTTGCAGAGAGCAGCAACAGCCACATTTGAGAGACTCAAATCAAAATCCAATCGTTCGTGAATGGTTGCATAACTAGTGGCAGCAGGGTAATGGCAATGAAGTTGGTTGACAATTATGTTGTGGGATCCAACTATCGAAGACATTTCAATCTTCTAACATTCAATCCAACGCTGTAGACCAGTGTAGAGTGGAAATTGGGGGAGTTTTTATAAAAAGATAACACCTTACCATCTAATAAAAAAAAATATTTATTAATACTTTATTGGTGAATAAGTTTTGAATTTTGTACATTTACATTGGAACGCACTCCACTGCTAGCAATTTCTTTGCTGAAAAAAACTGGTGCTGATTACGATCCTAATTTGGGTTAAACTCACCAGACTATTACTATCTTACTGGAGCGCTGCTTGCTAAAGGAATCAAAAGTAGAGTTGGTAGTTGGCTCCCAGTTTACATGCACCAAAATATGTGTGGATGTTGATCTAGAAAAGGGGCAATCAAAAGTGGAGTTGGTAGTTGACTCGCAGTTTACATGCACCAAAATATGCGTGGATGTCGATTTAGAAAAGATCTAGAAAAGGGGCTTCCTTCTATGATTAATATCACAACAGGGGAGTGGATACATCGCCAAACCCTAGATTACGAGCAAATATAATTCAAATGTTTTTAATGTCATAAATACCATCACTTTGCTAAATGTTGTTTATGTCATGAATACGACCACTTTGCTAGAGAATGTTCCAAGACTCCTAGAAGAAAAGGGCCAAAACTACAACAGATCAAGGATAACAATGGCAGATACAAAGAAAAGAAGGAAATAAATTGACATCAGCACCATATGAAAACACCCAAAACAAAAACGAAGCCTCCACATTTGTAAACCACTTTGAAGTTATTCAAAATCATGAATAAGTTGGTCAAGAGGATCCAAAGCCTAACTCGAAATGGGGAGTAAAGAAATGAAGAATATAAAGAAAAGGAAATATTAAAGGGATATGCTCCAATTGCAAGCTTCAAGTTAGATCACATAATCTGGACAGGATTTAAGAAAATAGGTATATAGTTAAAGAAGGTTAAGAAAGGCTAATTGGAAATCTCCCACAACCCCTTAATTTGGATAACATGTGGGGTAAAATTTGGAATAAAGATGGTTTTCCCAAAGTTAACCTAGGAACTAGTGCATGGAAAAATTTCACTGGCAGAAAATCTATAAAAAAATAACTATTCGTTGTACTCTTTCCTTTCTGATAAAACGTCTAATTGCTTCATTAACTACAGTCTTCCCATATCCCTATTTAAATGCCAATAAGACTACTCTTATAAATTCAACATTAGGAAAAATCGTTGAAGAAGTCAAATTCACTAAACACACACAGCTTATAATCACCCATCGTAGTTTTCGAAAACAGCTCTGCTTAGACTTTGAATACAATTGTAGAGAACAACAACAGCCACATTTGAGAGACTCAAAACAAAATTCAACCGTTCCAAAACGGTTGCATGACGAGTGGTAGCAGGGTAATGGAAATGAAGTTGGTTGACAATTATGTTCTAGGATCCAACTACCGAATACATTTTAATCTTCTAACATTCAATCCAATGTTGTAGACCAGTGCAGAGTGGAAATTGGGGGAGTTGTTATAAAAATAAAATACCTTACCTTCTAATAAAAACAAAATATTTATTAATACTTTATTGGTGAATAAGTTTTGAATTTTTTACATTTACATTGGAACGTGCTCCACTGCTAGCGATTTCTATGCTGAAAAAACTGGTGTTGATTACGATCCTAATTTGGGTTAAACTCACCAGACTGTTACTATCTTACTAGAGCGATGATTGCTAAGGGAAATCAAAAGTAAAGTTGGTAGATGGCTCCCAGTTTACATGCACCAAAATATGCATGGATGTTGATCTAGAAAAGATCTAGAAAAGGGACAATCAAAAGTAGAGCTGGTTGCTGACTCACAATTTACATGCACCAAAATATGCGTGGACATCGATTTAGGAAAGATCTAGAAAAGGGGCTTCCTTCTGTGATTAATCTGACAACAGGGGAGTGGATACATCGCCAAACCCTAGATTACGAGCAAATATGATTCAAATGTTGTTTATGTCATGAATACCATCACTTTGCTAAATGTTGTTTATGTCATGAATACGACCACTTTGCTAGATAATGTTCCAAGAAAAGGGCCAAAAACTACAATAGATTAAGGGTAACAATGGCAGATGCAATGAAAAGAATGAAATAAATTGACATCGGCACTAGATGCAAACACCCAAAACAAAAACGGGGCCTCCACATCCATAAACCACCTTGAGGTTATTCAAAATCATGAAGAAGCTGGTCAAGAGGATCTAAAGCCTAACCCAAAATGGGGAGTAAGGAAATGAAGAATATAAAGAAAAGGAAATATTAAAGGGATATGCTCCAATTGCAAGCTTCAAGTTAGATCACATAATCTAGACAAGATTTAAGAAAATAGGCATACCGTTAAAGAAGGTTAAGAAAGGCTAATTGGCAATCTCCCACAAACCCTTAATTTGGATAACATGTGGGGTAAAATCTGGAATAAAGATGGTTTTCCCAAAGTTAACCTTTTCTGCTGGGAACTAGTGCATGGAAAAATTTCACTTGTAGAAAATCTATAAAAAAAAGAACTATTCATGGGCCTTCCCAATGCATATTATGTGAAAAATCCAAAGAAAATAACTATCATGTTTTTAAACTGTGTTCATTCTCCACTAAAGTATGGAAATTTGCAATCCCAAACGTGAGTGATGTTACCCATATCACCTATAACAGTGTACACATTAGGATAATCTAGGACATGCAAAACAAAAGTAGCTACATCGTTCGCAATTCGAAAATCTCATTGATTATTTATGGAGGGAGAGGCAATCAAAACTTCATGCAAAGAACCATTATGCTCATGCTAGAGTCAATGAAGAAGAAAACAAACTGACTTAACGCAAATTAAAAAAAAAAAGTTTTGAATTTTGTTACAACCTAACAAATTGACTTAATGGAAATTAAAAAAAAAAAGTTTTGAATTTTATTGCAACCTTAATTTTGCATCAGACGATCATATAAATTAAATGTTTCATAAATATAGGTATACATAAATGATATTATTAATATTAATATTATTAATATTAATATTATTAATATTATTATATAATAATATTTAAATTAGTATTCAAATTAATAATACATAATAATAATAATAATAATAATTTAAGTGAATAAAATTAGAAAATTTAAATTAATTTCTTGTTAAATGAGTTACGTGTCAGAGAAGAAAAGAAAGAAAAGAAAACAGTTCCAAAAAATTGAATGATTTATAAGTAATTTTCGAAACAAGTAAGAAATAGTAAATTAATCAAATAAAATAAATCATTTCCTAAAATTTGTGAATAACAACTTAAATTAACATTTTGATATTTATTGTCTCAAGTTATTTTTTTTTTCTCCGTAAATACTAATTCTATTAAAAAAGGTGAAAAAATATATACAATGAGGTCAAGACCTCAGAGGAGGCCGAGGCCATTCCTCAACCAAAAACTCAGGGATAGTACAGTTCAGGCCTTCAACCATATTTACAGTACAGACTTCAAAAATTTGACTTTGGTCCTTGACATACTGACAAAATTTACCAGGACTACCATCGTCATAACCTTCATTGACTACAAAAACAAAGTAGCAACTAGCATAGCCATTTTTAGGACAAAAATTCAAGCCTGTATTGGATGTTGTTACTGCCTGAAGCATGAGAGTAAACCAGACATAGACACCTAACTTCAGACTCAAAGACATAAAACCAAAATTGCATAGCATATAAGCGGTAAGGCCACCCAGCAGAAAGGAGCTGTGATTAATCTGCATGACGTGGTGAAACTGGCGTGTCCACATTTACCTGGCTAGTGGAAGCTACCCAGGTCACGAGACCGTCTTCGTCTAGTACCGGCGCACCATCATCAGGATTGGTAACCAAATGTAAAATATTAACTTCTCTTTGAGACGGCTCACAAACTGAAGCATCTTTCTGAGTTAGATCAGGCTGCTGAGGCGCTTCCGAAATAGGGGCATCCTCTTGCATGTGGTCCGCATGAAACACTATCCCTGTCAGGTCCCCTAGCAGAACACTGTCATCCTGAGATTGTGAAGAGGCGGGTGGAGTCGAGCTGAGCTCGTTGCTCTCCTCCTCTGAGACAAATATGGTAAAATTTACTATCACCACAGGCCTGTTGAGCCGACTTTGGAATGTAAACCTGGAGGACTGGTAAGAGTTATTCGGGATAAGCCTATCTTGATCCAGAGGCAGAGATGAAGGAGGAGCTAAGGCAATGGGGGCAACATTCTAAGGAACAGGTCGAGAAGGGCGACCTCTATTTCCTGAATGACTTCCTCGACGCGGGATTCCTCGGCTACACGGCATGATTACAGAGGCAAAAGAACTAGGAGAATGATTGAAACAGAGCAGACCAGAGATAGTAAGAGCGCTGAGAAATTCAAGGCGTTTCTAGAGCCAAGCTAACAACCAGACACGAAAGACCAAACAGGTGATCTGAAGCAGCTTTGCTTCATAATAAATACAGCCATTAACTGCATTGAGCGGATCCATGCTACTGAGCCAAATTGTGTGCAGTGCAGCCATGCTTGCATTGAATTCAAACCAAATTCGACACTGACCAGGATTTAATTTCTCTGCCCTGAACTTGATACGCCATCCTACGACACGTACCCTGCTTACCTTCCGCCTGCCATTCGTCAGGCCAGATGTCCGTTTGGCAGAGTCTGTCATTGAATGCGATTAGAGTCACCCGCATCCGGGTATTGTCTCAAGTTATTATAAATAACAACATTATTGAAAATTTTGATATTTATCTAAATTTAATTTATAGATGAAATGAAACTAATAAACATAAATAATTTTATAAGATAAAACGATCATAATTATATAATAATATAATTTGCATTGTTCATGAGAGTGGGACCATCACTGAAATCCTTAAGAGCCCAGGGGGGACCCGAGAACCACTATGTGAGCGTGAGAGGATGGAAATTGCTAGACCAAAGGAGGATGGCTACGTTGACCCTCCAATTTCAAGAAGTCCAATGCATACTGAGATACAGGGCAACTAAAGAGTGTGTGGATGCAATCCGGAGTGCAGGCATGGCGACCATAAACAAGTGAGAGAGAAACACTAAGCATACCTAACATCAATAATGAATCTTCAGAACTGGTCATCAGGTCCGAAGGCAGGCTTAAATAAGGACGCGTACGAGCCATGACGCCAACTTCAGCCATCTCCATCAAAGTAAGCCTCCTCATGCAATAATAAGGCGACATGATGAACCAATGAGGGACGATGTACGATAACATGAGCAAGTAAATGATTCCATCTCGCGAGTATAAATATGAGCCTGCCGGCCTATATGAGGGTTGAATCTATGGGCCAAGTGGCCACTTGATACACCTATGGTCAGCATGACAAGGACAATTGTCTGGAGCCAACACCTAGTGTGGGGGTTCTTAATATTAATGTTAATGTTATTAATATCATTGTTATTCATAATAACATTAATATATTATAATAATGCCCCTAGTTCGTGGAATGCTTCTATTTAAAGCTATGAAACCTACACCTTCTGGTTTGTTGGGGTATTTGGTTAGGAAGGAACCAAAATATTTTTCAAGATAAGGTATCAAACTGGAATATTACATGTTCCCACATAGTGGCACTTTATAACTTGATGCCTGAGGATGAATTGAAACAAAATCACTGGAACATTAATGCGGAAATCATCGACAAGGCTTTCCTTTTGGTGTATTTTGATGGATTTGCTCAACAAGATGGTTATGGTAGAGGAGCAGTTTTGTATTTAAATGAAGATCATTATTACAAGATGAAGTTAGGTTTAGGGAGAGGCACAAATAACTATGCATAACTTAATAGCCTTAAACTTCTTATCTTTTCCCTTGAGAAAGGATGTCAGCAACTGCAGATATTTGGTGACTCTAAACTAGTCATAAATTGGTTCAATGCACACACCCAGAAATGTGTTGGAAGAAATTATTACAATAAAATCACATTTTGACTATGTAATTTGTCGTCATATCTACAGGGAAAGGAACCAGATTTCTGACAGTCTATCTAAAGAAGTAGTGCAGCAACATTTTGGTACTTGGATGACACAGGAACATATAGGACACGAGTTCTACCAGTATTTTCACAGGCCGTTCATTGATCTTCAGCCACATGGGGCAGTGGCAACTTGATCCTACACAACACATAGAATGACCTCTTTTTGCAAACCTTGCTTTATGGAATGTATATATTTTTTATGTTTTTTATTTCGAGTTACAGTTATCTATAAATTGTTATTTGAACTCTATAAAATATTGTGGCAGTTATGACCACCAATAGTAAGAATGATCATAATTTCACATAATAATAATAATAATAATAATAATAATAATAATAAATAGTAAGAATGATCATAATTTCACATTATAATAATAATAATAATACGATGATCATCATGTATGTCGGTCCTTAGAGAAGATTATCGTAATGATGATAATAAAAATGTAGTCCCACCAAGCTTACAAAAATAAAAACTTAATTTGACATAGAATAAATATTAAGAATGATCATAATTTCACATTATTATAATAACAAGGAGCCACTGTTGTGGCGCTAGTCCCTGCCGGTTAACAGAACAGTTTGGTGAGTTATTATTATGAGATTTAATTTGTGTTTAATTTGCATTATCATCAGAGCTGGTTTGCATTACTAGTGTGTTGTAGGCATGCTTACTTGTATTAAGATTTAGTGAATTGGATAGCGAATTGTTGTATGGACTTTTTGACTTTATGCAAAGAGTGAAATATGATGAACTTTGCATTTGTTAAGTAAGAATTGTGATAAATGTAAAATTAGTTTTAGATGTAATTTTCCAATGTGTCATGATTTAAAAAATGTTTAGATTAATAATTAAAATGTAATAAAATTTAAGAGTGAATCATGGAAAACTTGACGGAAAAAAACTATAAAAGGTAATAATAATGCATTATAATGTATGAAGAATTAGAGAGTGTTAAAGTAAGTTATGTATTTTAATAAGCACGGGGTATAAAATATATTTAAATGCATAATAATGAATTCATGGTGCATAAAAGACAGAATTTTGTTATTTTTTTACATTTGAATATTATGGAAATATTCATAAAATGATAATGAGCAAATAAACATTATTATGAATATAAATTTAATTAAATTCGTGGTGGAGAGTGTTCAATATTTAGATAAATCATTCTCGAAAGTCAAAGAAGAACTTAAGCATTTAAAAATTATGGAGTCTTGAACCCATGATTAAAAGATTAGATATTTAGTAACATGTTTGGACATAAGTGATACCATTCAGGTTAATGTCAATGATTGGGGAATTATTCCATGGTCAAAAGAACAAAAGATATATTTATTTAAAAATATTGTTTATCATAACTTTAGTGTGAACTTTAAATTTGTCCAATTACTAATTAGCAAAGAAAATAAACCCTGCATCTAATTTCTAATTAGTAATTTGTTGCATTTAATTAATAATTTGTTGTGATGCAAAAGGACATGACTTTTGGTCTTTTTTATAGTTTTGGGTTAGTATATATAGGATCTAAGTACAATAGCAAAGTAATTTTGATAAGTTTATTTTATAAATTAAAAACTAAAATAAACAGATTAAAATTAAAAAAAACATTTAAACTTTACGAGTTGAAATGTAAATTGATCATGATTTGCAAGAAAAAATTCATTATCTTTTGGTGTTGTATACTCTTGTTTTCTGCAATATCTGTGTTCCATTTAACTAAGTTAGTTTTTTATTGAAATTTTTTCGAAGTATGATGAAAGGACTTACGTCACAAATAAACAGATGCCATTAAACATAGTTGTTTTTCTATTTTGTGATTATCTTAATTAGGGAGTATAGTTTAATATAATTCATTTATTTGGCATAACATAAGCATAGGAGGTATGATGACATATAGAATGACGAAAAATGCGATAATTGAAAATAATAAAAGAATGGAGATTGACTATACCACTTCAAATTACTCTATTTATTAGTTAGAAATAATGTTTTGACAACTAGATTTTTTAAAACTTATTATGTTATTAAACTTTATACCTGGTGACAAGAAAGGCTTACCTTGGCATAAGCTAATTATTGCAGGTTAATACAACTGGGAGAAATGATATTACATGTTATAAATTATGAAAATCATATTCAATTAATACTGTTTTAAAAAATACATAAAAGTTCATTTCAATGTGGGAATCTTTTTATTCAAGGAATTTTATTTCTTTGTCATTGGAAGTGTAATATTTCCATTATGAATACTGAATAATAAAAATATTATAGGAAATTTATACTTAGTTAAAACTATAAATAATTTAATACTTATAATTAAATATGAATGGATAACCAGTATTTAATATTATATGGGTAATTTAAATCATAAAATGCATTATTTATTTAAACATCAAAGATAGAGTGTGATATTATAATTAAATAAAAACAAATAATAATAATATTTTTATATTGGATCAGAGATTTTTAAATTTAATTATAATTGGCATGTTTATCATGATTAATAATAGTAAGAAGTGTTTAATCACAATTAACATGGTTGTGATGCTAATGCATGGCCATCTCGCTAATCCATGGTCAAAATGGTCAATCATCATTAAAATGGTGAATGATGGTAAAGCGTGTGCAATGTAGTTAACAAATATTAAAAATAAACAAACCCAACTATTAAATAAATGAGTTCAAGTAACTAAATATAGTAGATAGAAAATGGTGAATGATGGTAAAGCATGACCAACATGGCTATCAAATATTAGAAACAAACAAACCCAAATATTAGATAAATGATTTCAAGTAACTAAATATAGTAGATAGTAATTTATATTTATGAAACTTGTTCAAATTGAATTATAACATTGATTTTCTACATAAAATCAAATATATAACACATAAAGAGCCTAATTTATTAAACATTAGCATAATGAATCAAGAGCCATAGAGACAAAATAAAAACTGCCAATGCCAATTTTTATCAACTAATAATTAATGCAACATTCCACTAGATGAATGTTCAGATACAAGATGATCATTTAAGAACATAGGATTTGTGCTGTAACATTTTGTCATTCTGTCAATACAATGTCATTTTGACAGCAATGACAGCACTTCATTCCAAGTCTGCATGTTTCAAAAATTTCAGTTGAAGGGGATCCCATGGAATTTGCAGAAATTTATGCTTCTTTATAGCAGCTTAGCTGCTGAATTTTAACAAGATGATTTCCAGACTTTCCTAGAATGGCTGCAACTATGTGTTCAGATGTTACAACTTCAACTGTAGTTTTTGTGATAAGCTGACCAGCTGCTGTCACACTGCCAAAGGTGATATACAATGCCAAGGACATTAGTACAGAAATAGTGATCAGCAAAACCAACATGATAGCAACAATTGACAAAATTTTGCAAATGTTGTGTACCTTTCAAATCTGGCAAAAGTCCGTTGACGAAGAATTGGGTCCTCAAACTCAGAGAAATTGCCAATACTGTTTATATTGTGATTTGACTGAATTTTGAAACAAAGCATATAGTTAGTACTACAAGGGTTGGTGTTTGCAGACAGATTTATGGTTAATTATCTTAAATAGAAATTTAATTGCAGCAAGGAATCTGCTTTTGTTCTAAGAAATCAAAATAAAAAAGTAGCAACAAAGGGACAGTAGACGAGTTGTTGGCAAATGTTGGAAAATGTCGGAGGGAGATCAAGAACTGCATACAAAATTCCTTCTAGACTTGTCTGGTAAATGTTGTATGTACATCAAAAATAACACAACACTTGTTTGGACATTATTCTGGTGTACTGATCTTCATGTGATGTGGTTTTATGGTTTCTTTTAATGCTCTAGATGTTTTAAGTTAACAAACTAATATAATTGTAGAAAGAAAAGGGAAATACTGATTCAGCTCCCTCTCAGTATTTCCCCTTTGTCTCTTATTCTATAAAAGAGAATTGTGGCACTTCAATGTCATTTTAGACAGATAGAGTTTTGAGCTTGTTGCTTTGTACATCATTTCTTTCAAGATATCAAAAGTACTGTGATTCAGAGCTGCAAATTCTACTTGTTCTCCAAAGTTTTCTGAATTATATGTTTGTAGATCTAGCATTCCCATAACACGGTATTCAATAGAAACGTGTAGGGCATATTCAAGGGTAACTGTCTTTCATATTAGTTATAACTTACAGATTATCCTCAGAGAAAGTTCCTACCGTCAATTATCCGTATGACTAATAGTTTGTCATGATTTTGTTTAATGACTTGATTTTGAGACACGAAAGAACTCTGCATATGAGATCACTTATATAATCGGCTCTAATTTCACTGTTTAACGTGTTGCTCAGTTATATTTGGGAGTTGTGTTTTTGACGCTATTGCTTTACATGTTACAAGTCAAATGAATTCATGGTCATAAGCTAATAT
This sequence comes from Pinus tabuliformis, assembly GCA_031772625.1. Lineage (NCBI taxonomy): Eukaryota > Viridiplantae > Streptophyta > Pinopsida > Pinales > Pinaceae > Pinus > Pinus tabuliformis. The sequence continues at coordinate 701,494,243 of CM062813.1, forward strand.
ACAAGTCAGTAATGTTGGAAAATAATTCAAATCAAATTGGATGAGTAGATGGTGTTGACATCCCAATACAACAGAGCGACTGATTGCGTTGATTAAGCTTGTTGAATGTTTTCTTTCAATGCAATGGCCATTAGTTCATTTTATTGCCATCAATGTTCTCATAGAGGTTCCACTTCAAAATCTTGGCCACGACTTGAATAGAGAACATGACAGTAAATGTCCAATATCCTCCAGAAGAATGCAGCAACAGCTGGATTAACCAAGAAGAAGAGGCGTACAAAAACCACAAAAAAACTGCAGATCAAGTTTGATTTCAATCTTCCAAGACAAATGAGGTCACTGTGGGGGCTCAAGGTGGATTTTTTCCAGCCAATGACCTTATGTGTCCACTGGAACCGAAAAATTATCTTACATGCCAAAAAACAATACAAGTAGTCATTAACCTCTGCAGCAGTAGAAAAATGAAATGTATCCATGTTATGCTTCGTTTTTATTTATATTTTAAGATGGAAAACCTTAGGACTCAAACGGAACTCGACGCTTAACAGGCACCCACATTCTCACTGATTTGGGAAGGGTGATCCTGCTTCAAATATTGACAAAATGTGGTTGGTTTAAATGTCCCTTGTAGTTTTACTATCACTTTTCAAATTTCATACTTCATGCTTTGACAATTTAATACAAAACTCGGTTTTGAAAATATTAGTAGACTCATCTTAAAAATATAATTGACGGTGCCGTACAGTAAGAGTTTGACAGGGGCTCAGGAAAAGCTGGGGGAGAACTCCGCAGCTAAAAAGTACACTAAAGTTGATGAAAAAATATATTTCCACTAATATGAAAGATTAAAATAAACATGTAATGCAAATTTTAACTCATAAATCATTTCGACCTAGACAAATAAAAGTACATACAACGAAACACCATAGATTCTGTATAGATGAAATGTTTGCAGTTGGAAATACCTAAAAAAAATAAAATAAAAACAAGAGTTCATCGTTTTATGGATGTGCGGCAGAATCTGACTCGCGAGACTTAGGAATTCGATTCGTCAAGTCGTGTTTGACTTGAGACATTGAGTCAAACCCACAAGTACGACACAAGAACAAGCCAGACTTGGAATCGAGAGGACTTTGCCTGGTTTCCTTGCAGAACAGAGGCAGGCTGAGGATTCGAAGTCCACTTGGAGGAATCCACCAACAGTCCTTCTAAATGCTTCAAATTTTCACTTTCACCCAACAGATGATCAGTCATCAATTCTCCTGGACTGCCAGGATTCTCATACATAATACTACAAGAGTTCCAACCGATAGAAACAAGACTCTACAACTCTACAAGAACTGTTGAGCTTACGAGCTGAATCAAAACTTCCACAAAATGTCCTGTGAAATCAGTAAGACTCGGTTTTAGCTAATAATTTTTCCGATTACTGCATCTTTCGGAATGTACGTTCGCTGATTTGCTAGCAAAATTAGTTCAGGGAAAACAATAGAAGTAGCTAAGATTTAAAATGACCATTGATTCCAATTAAGATATCCGGTAACCGTAACATTAAGGCATTATATTGACAAAATTGCAAGATTTCTACTACTTTTTCGGAAAGAGACAAAATGCAAATAAGATTTAAAATAATCAGATTTAAGAAAAAAAAGCAAAGTTCGAGGCATTGTCTTGACATTAACCGCGATTCGGCAATTAATGCCTCAAGATCATATATATATATATGGAAGCAAATCGATTCGAAAAGAAACAAACCATTAAGCCTGCCTAAAATTGGGGAATTCTTTGAGTGATTAAATACCTTTGAGCAATTGTGACTTATCCCTAAGATCTGCACTGTAATATACTGCACGGCTCGATTGCAATGCCTGGCCCAGGGTTCCATTCTCCTCGGCCTCGTCCAATACAATTTCGGGGGCCAAATCGGCAATTCTTACAGTCCAGAGATCGGATTGGATGAGCTTCACTACCAAATGGCGAGCTGCGAAACCCCGGCCACCTGTAACCATGCAGCAGGCGCGGTCCATTTCCTCGCATTGTCCTTCAATTTTCTCCTTTGTCGCCATTGAAGCCTTTTGAAGCAGAATTGGCTGCCACTGAATGGCTCTGAAGGAGATTCAATGTTAAATAAGTTGGAGAATATAAGGAAATTGCATGAACATTCCAAGTGCTCTTTGTTTTCGTTTTCTTGTCGTGTGTATGTCTAAAATGTCTTGAGGTTGTTAGAGGGGTTATGGTTGGTAAAAGTGTTAAATGGCTGCATGGTTTTGTAAAAGCGAGGTTGGTGTGTTGCCGAACTTACCAAAGTCACACCGAGCAGGCAGCAACTCCACCGCAGACGAAAAATCGCACAGACTGCAGAGCTAAACAAGCAAGTAACAATACCAACCCAAAGGCCGTGAAGACAGTAAAACCCAAAGGCCGCGAAGACAGTAAAACCCAAGCCGAACTTTCCAGCATCTCGAGGAGGAACAGCTGGCCGCCGATCAGACCACCACAGTGCATGCCGACCACAGCTAAGACAAACCCTCAGTATTCAACCAGAATGCCATTAACTTATAATGCTCAAATAACCATGGACTCTTGCATGCAGGTAAGAGAAACCCTCAGTATTTAACCAGAAGACAAACCCTCAGTATTCAACCAGAATTCCATTAACTTATAATGCTCAAATAACCATGGACTCTTGCATGCAGGTAAGAGAAGCCGTCATTATACCCTCAGTATTTAACCAAAATGCCATACAGTAACCGAACTTACCAAAGCCACACCGAGCAGGAAGGAACTCCACCGCACACGAAAAATCGCACAGACTGCACAGCTAAACAAGCAAGTAACAATATCCGAGCAGGCAGGAACTCCACTGCAGACAAAAAATCGCACAGACTGCAGAGCTAAACAAGCAAGTAAAATACCAACCCAAATGCCGCGAAGATAGTAAAACCCAAGCCGAACTTTCCAACATCTTGAGGAGGGACAGCTGGCCGCCGATCAGACCACCAGAGCGCATGCTGACCACGTGCCCTTCACCTGCGCCACGTGCCCTTCACCTCGAACGATGCGAAGCGCGTAATAAGACCCCAAATCCTTTCCACCCTCAAAACCTTGGTTCGACTTAGGTTATATCGCAAATATAATCAAAAATCACGTCGGTCAACCCAAAGTCAGTGATCTATCGATCGCATATAGTCCCCGGCAGGGACTAATAAGATCAAGCTGCTGAAAGGTATTTTATCATATGCACAGCTCGGCACACACATGCAGTAGGGTAAAATGATGTTATGTTGTGCAAGAAAATTGATATGCTCCCAAATCTATACAAAATGTTAAAAGACAAGCTGGGGAGAGTCAAACAAGTCGGGTACCTTATCGAACTAAACCATAGTTTCTACAATTTGGCATTAATATATTGCATACCTTTCCTCTCATATTCCATGAACCTTCTATTGGATTTTCTTCATAAGCCTTGTACATTATCTGCAATGAAACAAACGATACAGAATCCACAAAAAGCATTCAATAAATATGTTAGAAATAGATAATGCTCAAATATATGATCACAGGTACCTTTGGTGGAGGTAAGACCCTCCCGGGGACTTCTGTCATCAACGTGTTGATTTGAATACCGAATTCGGCAGCATCTTTGGCAGTTGAATCTCTCAATTATCCTCCAATCTAAAACACATACACACAAGTATATTGATTCACTCTCTTGGTGTTGACTTTTGAAGATAAAACGAAAAAGGTAACGTTATTTCTGCTTAATACTAAAATGCAAGAACGTATGAAACAACATTGCCACGGATGAACGATCTATGGACTTACCACTTTAGTTCTCTCCCTTCGGTCTTGGGGATGTAAACAAGTTAGATTTAATAAACCACTTCGTTGTTGTTCGGTTAGAACTTTGATATAAGGCTGATCCATTTGAATCCGACAAAGCTGCATCCGATAATTTTATAAATTACATGATGATGCCATAATAGAATAACTCAATAATTCTACAACAACCACATCACAATATTTCATAAATACGATAAGAGTTTACCTCGATGGGAATATATTTCTTTTTCTCTTTATTACTGGCTTCGATCGCCGGAAAGCCCCGCAATCGGAGAGTCAGCTTGTACTGTTGTTGGAAATAGTCGACAATAGAGAGTTGCACTCCATTGCTATCAAAACTGTTCAAATAAAACAATGCACGTGCTTTGAATTCCTAATAGGAAGAGACAAAAATCTGAGCAATATCTAGAAAGCCAAATAAAAACAATAAATTTCAGGAAGCCCCTTAAACCTAAGAATTAACACACCTTAAAACCTCCAAAGGCCTATCAGTCAAACCTTTAATTCGATAACTATGCCTGATATGAATAGTTTCGACACGAAGACCTTTAAGCAACCTTTTCAACTGCCACACAAACAAAAATTATATAAAAGCTACAAGTCACTTGGTCATATTTATGTTCCAGTTAGCAAAAGGAAAGGAAATCCCCAACTAGAAAAAGAAATCATGTCCTTGCAACCAAAACAACGTGAAGAAGAACGCAAACAAACTCCTCATACCCTGGATCGCATCCCGCCACCGGCGGAGTCATTTCTAGAAAATTCGCGGTCCAACTCCCACACGTCCTTTCGAAAGGCCTCAGTAACAAAGCTTGGTAACTCGACAGAATCATAGAAGGGCGCCGCAGCAATGTCTACGGCACAAAATTATTATCTCTTACAACTGTGTATATCAAAATTCAAGAAGATTTAAGAATTTTTCTCAAACTGGTTATCAGAACAACACCGTACCTATATTTAAAGTGAGAAGATTATCTTGCGCGGGCCGAATAGATTGATAAAACCCTCGATAGGCCACCAAACCCCCCTGAAGCTTTTCAACGCCAAAGTGTTTCCCAAAGAAGGATCTCCCTTTTTCAACGAAACTGCCAATGCAAACATTAAATATTGTAAGCATTTATAGAGCATATTTTATGGCAAATCCAAAAAGCAAAAAGAGCCACAATGTTATCATTTATTTGGTAAATTGCAGGCTTACACTCTCAGAGCTGCTTGACGAAGCACCACATCCATAACCTGCAATGCTTCTTGCGGAAGCGACATAACCATGGACTCTTGCATGCAGGTAACAGAAACCCTCAGTATTTAACCAGAATGCCATACAGTAGCCGAACTTACCAAAGCCACACCGAGCAGGCAGGAACTCCACCGCAGACGAAAAATCGCACAGACTGCAGAGCTAAACAAGCAAGTAACAATACCCGAGCAGGCAGGAACTCCACCGCAGATGAAAAATCGCACAGACTGCAGAGCTAAACAAGCAAGTAACAATACCAACCCAAAGGCCGCGAAGAAAGTAAAACCCAAGCCGAACTTTCCAGCATCTCGAGGAGGAACAGCTGGCCGCCGATGAGACCACCACAGCGCATGCCGAACATAGCTAAGACAAACCCCCAGTATTCAACCAGAATGCCATTAACTTATAATGCTCAAATAACCATGGACTCTTGCATGCAGGTAAGAGAAACCCTCAGTATTTAATCAGAAGACAAACCCTCAGTATTCAACCAGAATGCCATTAACTTATAATGCTCAAATAACCATCGACTCTTGCATGCAGGCCACACAGTAGCCGAACTTACCAAAGCCACACCGAGCAGGCAGGAACTCCACCGCAGACGGAAAATCGCACAGACTGCAGAGCTAAACAAGCAACTAACAATACCCGAGCAGGCAGGAACTCCACCGTAGACGAAAAATCGCACAGACTGCAAAGCTAAACAAGCAAGTAACAATACCAACCGAAATGCCGCGAAGACAGTAAAACCCAAGCCGAACTTTCCAGCATCTCGAGGAGGGACACTTGGCCGCCGATCAGACCACCAGAGCGCATGCAACCACGTGCCCTTCATGCGGGCCACGTGCCATTCACCTCGAACGATGCGAAGCGTGTAATAAGACCCCCAATCCTTTCTGCCCCCTAAACTTTGGTTCGACTTAGGATATATGGCAAATATTTCCAAAAATTGCGTCAGTCAACCCAAAGTCAGTGATCTATCGATCGCTTATAGTCCCCGGCAGGGACTAATAATAATAATACGATGATCATCATGTATCATGGTCCTTAAATAAGATTATCATAATGATAATAATAAAAATGTAGTCCCACCAAGGTTACAAAAATAAAAACATAATTTGACATAGAATAAATAGTAAGAATGATCATAATTTCACATTATTATAATAATAATTCGATGATCATCATGTATGTGGATCTTTAAGAAGATTATCATAATGATAATAATAAAAATGTAGTCCGACCAAACTTTTACAAAAATAAAAACTTAATTTGACATAAAATAAATAGTAAGAATGATCATAATTTCACATTATTATAATAATAATAATAATACGATGATCATCATGTACCGTGGTCCTTAAATAAGATTATCATAATGATAATAATAAAAATGTAGTCCCACTAAGGTTACAAAAATAAAAACATAATTTGACATAGAATAAATAGTAAGAATGGTCATAATTTCACATTATTATAATAATAATTCGATGATCATCGTGTATGTCGATCTTTAAGAAGATTATCATAACGACAATAATAAAAATGTAGTCCCAAGAAACTTACAAAAATAAAACTTAATTTGACATAAAATAAATACTAAGAATGATCCTAAAATATGTCGGCGGTGAAAAAAGGTCAGTGAAAAAAACTCTAAGATATATATATATATATATATATATATATATTATCAATTTCTATAAACATATATATATTATCAATTTCTAAATGTTTTATATTTCTCTCTCAACTGCACATTAATATCTAAGTTCAGCTCGCGTTACTTTGTATTTCTACCCTTTGACTTCGGACACACAGGATCTGAGTTGGTTTAAGTGGAACGATCAATGGAAAACGATATGGTCAACACAGTGGCACTGGAAACATCTGAGGGAGAAATTTTTCGGGTGGGCAGAGAAATTGCAATGGAGTCGAAGGTGATAAAGAATATGGCAGAATTCATCGATATATCTCATGCAACTGTGCCTGTTTATGTATCCACTCCAATATTGGAAAAGGTGATCCAATACTATGACTATCATTTACGCAACTCAACTCAAACCTCACGTGAAATTAAAGAGTGGGATGAGAATTTTTTCAGCGTGGACATATCAACACTGCGGGATATAATAAAGGTAATGCTATCATAAAAATAATGTGGAGTATTATCTTTTTAAAAGTCAATAAGTAATGTAATTGAATGCTGGTTGATATGTTTTATATTATGTTATTGCAGGCAGCAGATTTTCTTGCTATGCAGAGTCTTTTGGATTTGTCAAGTGAGAAACTGGAAAGAGAAATCCTTGCAAGGCCCGAGATCGAGAGTGATGAAATTTTTATATAAAAATAATTAAATTAAAGAAAATCTGTATATTTTTTTGCATTAGTTTTTAAGTCTAATATTTTGGAGTTTCTGGTGGATTTCTGGCGAAAATTTTTATGGCCAAATCTTGATTTGTGTTGTTTAAACTCTTTTTTTTACTGCATATATGGATTCAACACTCTCAAAAATCTTTAAGGCACTTCTATTGGGAAGAGCCCAATTGTCAAACTTGTGATTTTAATGAAGCTGAAAATTTTCCAAAAAGTCGCACATAAAACTACTCTTTATTTTTATATCATTCCTTTTATATTATATTCCAAGTGAATTTTAAAACATGATTGATATTATTTTATAAAACTGCGAATTATATTATTATATAATTATGATTGTTTTATCTTATAAAATTATTTATATTTATTAGTTTCTTTTCATCTATAAATTAAATTTAGATAAATATCAAAATTTTCAATAATGTTGTTATTTATAATAACTTAAGACAATAAATATCAAAATGTTAATTTAAGTTATTCACAAATTTTAGGAAATGATTTATTTTATTTGATTAATTTACTATTTCTTACTTGTTTCGAAAATTATGTATAAATTATTCATTATTTTGGAATTGTTTTCTTTTCTTTCTTTCTTTTCTCCCACACATAACTCATTTTATGTATTTCTATATTTACGAAACATTTAATTTATATGATCGTCTAGTGATGTAAACTTAAGGTTGTAATAAAATTCAAAACTCTTTTTTTAATTTCCATTAAGGCAATTTGTTTTCTTCTTCATTGACTCTAGCATGGCTCTAGCATGAGCATAATGGTTCTTTGCATGAAGTTTTGTGGCGGTTGCTGCTCTTTGCAATTGTATTCAAAGTTTAAGCAAAGCTATTTTTGAAAACTGTGATGGGTGATTATAAACTGTGTATTTAGTGAATCCGACTTCTTCAACAGTTTTGCCTAAGGTTGAATTTATACTAGTAGCCTTATCGTCATTTAAATAGGGCTATGGGAAGACTATATTTAATGAAGCAATTAGACATATAAAGCCTTTCAAAATGATTTTAACCATCATTCGTTCGATATTTTTGTGGAAATGCAGAAGATACATTTTGAAGCTATGAAAGAGTTTTTAACACGGAAGCTGGAGACACTGATTCCGAAGGATATTCTTGCAAAATTAAAGCATGCATTTAATTTTGTAGAATCGGGCAAAAGCAGTAAGAATGGAATCATATGTATTTATGACCCTATTTCCATGTTACTAGTTTGAAATCTTCCTGTGCTGGTAAGACAATTGAAATCAAAGGATCAAATGACAGGAGAAGAGGCACAAACCCTCAATGTAGTGATTTTTGTTGATTGAATAAAATATGGGTCAAATTTGTGAAGGCAAAGATGAATTGGAAGCAATTTAGAAGTTTGTACCCATATATTTCTAAATCAAACAAAGTCCAAGATATATCACTGTTATTGGGGGTGATTTTCACCATATTTCTAGGGCATTTTTGAGTTATATGGAAGGTTGATTTACTGCTTATTGACTGTTGCATTTTTAGAGGATGTGGCTGAGATTGGGCACATTTCATTTAGCTAGGAATTCCATTCTTGTAGTCGCATGAATACTAAATTATAATCAGGCTTTGGGGTGTTCCACTACACAAAAGGGCTTCTTGGTATGGAGGAGTTAGGGTGCACTAAAAAGAACTCATAATTTTCTTAAGGTTGGAGATTGGTGTTAGGATATTCCGACACATAGCAAATAGTTAAGTATAACTTGGTCTAGTACAAAGTTAGGTAAAGTGTGTTTCTTTACTATGTACATTTTGTAACTTACAATCCGACGGTCACGATATGTAGTGATCCAACGGTTCATTCTCTCCTCGGTATTACCGACAATTCATCCTTGGCTTAACACCCGATTGGTCCATGATCTCTATTTAAATAGCATGGAAGGTCATTTGTAGGTTAACCCGTTCATGAGAGAAGCTTATGTAAATTTTCATTCTTTTATTAATAAATTGCCTGAAGTGGTCGCGTTGGCTCAAGCCGTGGACTGTTTCCCTCTTTGAGGGTTTTAACCACGTCAAAAGTACTGGTGTATTGATCTGTGATATGTTTGTGAGCAGTGTCCTTTGGTGTTCTGTCTGAGGAACTTACCCTATAAATTCCTACATGGTATCGGAGCTATTCGAGGGCCTCGTCTGTTGGTGATCCAAATCTGAAGCCGGTAGAACTGCATCCGACTGTCGTTTCCTAGATCTATTGTTTCTGACTGCTTTCGGGCCGAGAGGACTACTCTGTTGTGTTGGGAGCATCTGTTCCAGTGAGGAACCCCTTTCGTTTCACGCGAAAAAGTTTCCGGTAGCCCTAGCTGCGTCATTTTTAAGATGTGGAGGTATAGAGTGTTTATTTGCAGTTTACAGTTATTTTCTCTTTGTTTATTTCGGTTTCGGTTTATTTAGATTTTTTTTATTACCGGATCTGAACCTTTCATTTCTACGTATGCTCTTTGCCCAACGACTCTGTGCGATCTGGGCAAATCAGAAAAAGAAAGGAAGGATTTTTCTCATGCGTATGCTCTTTTCCGCTACGCCTTAGTGTGATCTCAGAAAATCAGAAACATTGAGGAAAATATTTAGTTTCCGGCTAAATCTAACTTCGAGACGCAAGGTTCATTTTTTTGTATGTCCGTGTTGGGTTTTGTGTTTTTGTTTTGTAGGGAAAAAGAGCTTTCTCAAAGCAAGCACACAACCCAAAGCTTCAACCCCCCTCTCTCTCTCTCTCAAACTTTTTATATAGCTCACTTGGTCCAAAGCTAATTTATGAGAGTAGAGGTCTTGAGTTCAAGTCTCCTTTTTGTGGGGGCGGATTTTTCATTCCTGCACTTCGTCGGCGACTTCATCAAATTTTTTTCAAAAAGCCATAACTTCTTCATCCGGAAGTCGTTTTCAGAACCGTTTTTTTGAAATATTATCTTTTTAAAAGTCAATAAGTAATGTAATTGAATGGTGGTTGATATGTTTTATATTATGTTATTGCCGGCAGCAGATTTTCTTGCTATGCAGAGTCTTTTGGATTTGTCAAGTGAGAAATTGGAAAGAGAAATCCTTGCAAGGCCCGAGATCGAGAGTGATGAATTTTTTATATAAAAATAATTAAATCAAAGAAAATCTGTATTTAGTTAGTTTGATATTTTTTTGGAGTAGTTTTTAAGCCTGATATTTTGGAGTTTTTGGTGGATTTCTGGTGAAAATTTTTATGGCCAATTCTTGATTTGTGTTGTTTAAATTTGTTTTTTTACTGCATATATGGATTCAACACCCTCAAAAATCTTTAAGGCACGTCTATTGGGAAGAGCCCAATTGTCAAACTTGTGATTTTAATGAAGCTGAAAACTTTCCAAAAAGTCGCACATAAAACTATTCTTTATTTTTATATCATTACTTTTATATTCTATTCCATCATATTGTTAATTTAAGTTGTTATTCAAATTTTAGGAAATGATTTATTTTATTTGATTAATTTACTATTTCTTACTTGTTTTGAAAATTATGTATAAAATCATTCAATTTTTTGGAACTGTTTTATTTTCTTTCTTTCTTTTCTCTCACAAATAACTCATTTGGTGTATATCTATATTTAGGGAACATTTAATTTATATGATAGTCTAGTGATGTAAACTTAAGGTTGTAATAAAATTCAAAACCTTTTTTTTTAATTTCCATTAAGTCAATTTGTTTTCCTCTTCATGGACTCTAGCATGAGCATAATGGTTCTTTGCATGAAGTTTTGATTGCCTCTCCATCCATAAATAATCGCTGAGATTTTCGAATTGCCAACAATATAGTTGCTTTTATTTTGCATGTCCTAGATTTTCCTAATGTGTACACTGTTGTAGGTGATATGGGTGACATCAGTGAGGATTGGGATTGCAAATTCCCATACTTTAGTGGAGAATGAACACGCATAGGTATTTTCTTTGGATTTTTCACATAATATGCATTGGGAAGGCCCATGAATAGTTCTTTTAGATAAAAAATTTCCATACACTAGTTCCCAGTAGAAAAGGATAACTTTGGGAAAACCATCTTTATTCCAGATTTTACCCCACATGTTATCTAAGTTAACGGGTTGTGGGAGATTGCCAATTATCCTTTCTTAACCTACTTTAACTGTATGCCTATTTCCTTAAATCCTGTCTAGATTATTTGATCTAACTTGAAGCTTGTAATTGGAGCATATCCCTTTAATATTTCCTTTTCTTTATATTCTTCATTTCCTTACTCCCCACCCCATTTCGGGTTAGGCTTTGGATCTTCTTGACCAACTTCTTCATGATTTTGAACAACTTCTAAGTGGTTTACGGATGTGGAGGCTGTTGATCAGAAACCAAAATAATGAAGAAAGCAAGAAAGCAACAACTGAATACCAAGACATGAAACTGAATCACAAAACTGAATTGAATGGAATTTTAATTAACAATGATTCTCCACATTACATTTCATGGGAATTTGATAGTTTTATATCACCAACTATCGTTACATAACTAATTATTCGGTATACAACTGTCTATTTACATTTTACCTAAAGTTACTAATTCGTGTTCAAACTAACAAACTCCACCTTGACAACAATTTTTCCATTCATCATCTTTCTTGCAAGCCAAGAGAAGCTAAACACCACCGCAGCTTCTCTACTGTAACTGGCTTTGTGAATATGTCTACACAATTTTCTCGTGTATGGACCTTTTTAAGAGCTACTTTTTCGCCATCGATCACATGTCTCAGAAAATGATACCTTACATCAGTGTGCTTGGTTCTGCTGTGATAGGCAAGGTTTGTAGCCAAGTGAATAGCAATTTGACTGTCACAAAGTACATTCACTTTCTCCTGCGTTCTTCCAATTTCATCGAGCAGACCCTTTAACCAGATTGCTTCTTTACTAGCATCTGAAGCAGCAATATATTCGGCTTCGGTAGTGGACAATGCAATTGTGTCTTGAAGCTTTGACATCCAACTAATTTCTTCACTTGCAAGAGTAAAGACGTAACCTGTAGTAGATCTTCTTTTGTCCAAATCACCAGCATAGTTAGCATCTACATATCCGTACACTGATCCTTCACTACCATTAAAGATGATCCAATGGTCACTTGTGCCTCTTAGATATCGAAGCACCCATTTCACTGCTTGCCAATGTTCTTTCCCTGGATGTGCCATGAACCTACTGACAACTCCAACTGCATGTGAAATGTCAGGTCTTGTAGATACCATCACATACATTAAGTTTCCTACCGCATTTGCATATGGTACATGAGACATATACTGCTTTTCTTTATCAGCTCTAGGATATAATAAAGGTAATGTTATCATAAAAATAATGTGAAGTATTATGTTTTTAAAAGTCAATAAGTAATGTAATTGAATGCTGGTTGATATGTTTTATATTATGTTATTGCAGGCAGCAGATTTTCTTGCTATGCCGAGTCTTTTGGACTTGTCAAGTGAGAAATTGGAAAGAGAAATCCTTGCAAGGCCCGAGATCAAGAGTGATGAATTTTTTATATAAAAATAATTAAATCAAAGAAAGTCTGAAAATATGTATTTAGTTAGTTTGATATTCTTTTGGAGTAGTTGTTAAGTCTGATATTTGGGAGTTTTTGGTGGATTTCTGGCAAAATTTGTTATGGCCAAATCTTGATTTGTGTTGTTTAAACTTGCTTTTTTACTGCATATATGGATTCAACACCCTTAAAAATCTTTAAGGCACTTCTATTGGGAAGAGCCCAATTGTCAAACTTGTGATTTTAATGAAGCTGAAAACTTTCCAAAAAGTCGCACATAAAACTACTCTTTATTTTTATATCATTCCTTTTATATTATATTCCATCATATTGTTTTTAATGAATTTTAAAACATGATTGATATTATTTTATAAAACTACAAATTATATTATTATATAATTATGATTGCTTTATCTTATAAAATTATTTATATTTATTAGTTTATTTTCATCTATAAATTAAATTTAGATAAATATCAAACTTTTCAATAATGTTGTTATTTATAATAACTTAAGACAATAAATATCAAACTGTTCATTTAAGTTGTTATTCACAAATTTTAGGAAATGATTTATTTTATTTGATTAATTTACTATTTCTTACTTGTTTTGAAAATTATGTATAAATCATTCAATTTTTTGGAACTATTTTCTTTTCTTTCATTCTTTTCTCCCACACGTAACTCATTTTATGTATATCTATATTTACAGAACATTTTTGATGGAATAAACTATGGGTCAAATTTGTGAAGGCAAAGACGAATTGGAGGCAATTTAGAAGTTTGTACCCATATATTTCTAAATCAAACAAAGTCCAAGCTATATCACTGTTATTGGGGGTGATTTTCACCATATTTCTAGGGCATGTTTAAGTTATATGGAAGGTTGATTCACTGCTTATTGATTGTTGCATTTTTCTAGAGTATGTGGCTGAGATTGGGCACATTTCCTTTGGCTAGGAATTCCATTCTTGTAGTCGCATGAATACTAAATTATAATCAGGCTTTGGGGCATTCCACTACACAAAAGGGCTTCTTGGTATGGAGGAGTGAGGGTGCACTAAAAAGAACTCATAATTTTCTTAAGGTTGGAGATTGGAACCATATTCTTGAGGTTGTGGCCAACAGTAAGCTAAATGTTCACCTCATTTCCTCATTGTTGAGTGAAAACATTGGTTAAATATTCCTTGTATAGGTGACCCACTATTGTATAGAGGCTGCGAAATACTCCAGAAAGTCAAACTAAGTTTTATTCCAAGTTTTGGGTGCATTCAAACTCTAAATCTACATTTACAACAAGGATGTGAAGAATAAACAAAGTTCATATCATTATAATTGTGTTTCATAAAATGTTCTCCCTTACTTCCTCTTAAATTGCTTGGATTTAGGGTTATTGTTGCATTTGGTGTATTAGGCAATAATTTTCCACTAAGTTTAAAATAAAGAGATTATGTCCCAGAAAACCATTCAATCAAGCATAAACCAGCAAACCCAAAAAAAGTTTGAAAAAATGCCAAACTCAAAATTTCAAACAAAATTTGTTAATTAACATACAATTTAGAGGGATAAGTAGACTAATTACTTTTGTAGTTTAAGATCACTTGTACAAAAGGTTGCGAGCACATTCTAAGAAAAAATACTTCCATATAGGATTAACAAAAAGTGTTTGACGAAAGTTGCCAGCACCAATAAACCATTCAAATCGGCAGTAGAGAAAATATAGTTGAGACAAAACATTGATTCTTCTTTAAATGGATGGGAGAGGGATCTTTAAGAGTAAGAAGTAGGTGAAGTTGTTGTCCTCTATGGAGAATACGAGGTCCCTTTATTGACTTGTGCACTTCCATCCCACCATACTCTAGACAATGGTGGTTCTGGCCTATGGAAGCAGTCATGCAAGAGTTTTTGTAGAAGGCCCCTTATCCACTTCAACACAATATTGCACCGTGGCTCTTAAGAATTTACAATCAATTCAAGAATAGGACTAGAATTTGATAGCAGAGAACAATTGTCAAAAGCATCAAATATCTATCCAGGTAGCTCAGACATTGGGGTACATGCCTCTAGAATATTTTAATGGATATATTGCTACGACGTAGGTCGATGTTTACAACGTTGTAATGTTGATGATGGAGATTGTCAATGTAAGGAAGCATAACCTTTGTATCCAGGTTTCATTGACTCTCGTCTCTAACGTTTGGGTCCATATACTACATGCTTACACATACCCATATCCACAGGTAGCTGGTCTTGAATTATCTATAACTTTAATCATTGTATCATTTGTGAGTTGCTATTAGAGATATAGTTCAACATAATGTAAGTGAGAAAATTTGGCAAAAGACAAAGGAACGTATGAACTACTATAGTATGGAAATAAATCCTATGGTTATATATGAGGAATCCAAACATTGACCTATGTCCATATCAGTCTTTGAAAGACAATTGGCATGTGGGATAAATATGAGTTTGCAAAACCTAGAAATTGGAACAAGAAGGTGGGAA
Source organism: Pinus tabuliformis (assembly GCA_031772625.1). NCBI lineage: Eukaryota > Viridiplantae > Streptophyta > Pinopsida > Pinales > Pinaceae > Pinus > Pinus tabuliformis. The sequence goes on from CM062813.1 coordinate 701,509,714, forward strand.
AAAATGAAAAAAATAGAACACACGTGTCTTCTATGTGATGAACAATGATGCAGGAGCATCTAACCCCCCTTAATCAAAGAGGAATCTGAAGCAGAGTAAAGATAGGACAACATGGACCATGGAGCAAAACAGGGGAAAATATATTTTAAAACAAATTTAAAGATGGAAGTGATAAGTCTCAAAGACTTGATCTAAATGTAATCTGCCATGTGTTGTATGCATGCATGTAATGAGAGCTTTAAGGAATTTTTGTTAGAGGGTTGATTGGATCCTTCCGTGATCCGATCCAACAATGCTTCCTTATATATATAGAGGGAAACACAGAGTGACATGAATAGATTGTGTAATCAGTGCTTAGACTGACGTAGTCGGGGAAGAACCCGTGTTAAGGCTGAAATGCTTTAGCTATATTGTATATAATAAATATGTGTTTTTCGGGTTTCTATATGTCTGTGTATTAAGTCTTTCACTTCTATTATATATGTGTGTGGGAGGATTGAAATCCCAATTCTAAATTCATGCTGATCGACCATTGATCACGGAAGGATCAATGGAGATCCAAAGATCTCGTGTTTATATGAAGGTTATGTGTGTTAACAGAGAGTGGCAGAGTAATTGTGTTTTAGGCGAGAATCCATCAAAGGAAACGAACTCCATTTACATAGAGAAATAGCGAAAACCCCTTAGAAAATCTGTAAAGCGGACCTGAAATATTATAAATCATGGCATATACCCTTATCGGGTCTGGAATGCATATCGGGTTGGCGCATTGAGCCATTCAGAACAAGCCTTTGAAATGTAGCGATAGCGATATGCGATTAAATCGCAACCGGCGGATCAGAAAGCAGATCGACGATGTGGATCTAATCACTAATCGCAATCAGGGACTTACGAGATAGCGCGAGCGTGATCAGCGCTGACGACCGACGAGAAAATATGGCGATACCACTGATAAACCAATTGGCGATCGGAGGTGTCGGTAGTCGGGTATCAAAGGTCAAAGGTGGAGCGTCGTTGAGGAGAGACAACAGGAACAAACCCGCTGATATATATAGAGGCGGGTGTATTATTTTTGAAGTCTGTATATGTGAAATGGAGCGGGATTTACATGGTTTCCTGTGTATTTTTTATTATGTGTGGCTGCGGGGTTAAGGCTTGAACCCCATAGTTATATTGGCTCAGCTTCTAATGTAAGTCCGCGATTATAATTTAAAAGGCTTAAAGCCTAGAAAGCTTCCGATAAGGATTTGTGGGCCCATAACCCATAGGCCTCATAATTGTTTTGTTTAAGGAAAGGGATTTTGACTTACCCCCAAGATCTCTTTTCATCAAGTGGTATCAGAGTAGAATATGATTCTACGTGAAGAAGGAGTGCAAGCAGAAGCGAAAGGAGGTATAGTTGTTTAAAATTGGAGAGTTTGTGGTCTTACTATCGTGCAGATAGCGACAATAGAAGGTGAGATGACTTGCAGCAAACTTAGAGCAAGGTGTGATCATATGGTTCCAGAGGAGAGAACCAGAAGGATGCCAAAAGACCGAGTGAGGAGGGCTTGGTGAGGTATCGTGTAAAAAAGGAAGACTATTACTGCAGAGGTTTGGTTGCAGCTCACAGAAGACCATGAAGGCAGTTCCACTAAAGAAATGCAGTGGGTAGAATTGCCAAGGACAAGGAGAAGCATATGACCAGGAGGTCATAAAATTTTGTGCCTCGGGAGTCTGATGCAAGAGCATCTAACCCCCCTAATCAAAGAGGAATCTGAAGCAGAGCAAAGAGAGGACAGCGTGGACCATGGAGCAAAACAGGGGAAAATGTATTTTAAAACAGATTTAAATATGGAAGTGATAAGTCTCAAAGACTTGATCTAAATGTAATCTACCATGTGTTGTATGCATGCATGTAATGAGAGCATTAAGGACTTTTTATTAGAGGGTTGATCGGATCCTTCCGTGATCTGATCCAACAATGCTTCCTTATATATATAGAGGGAAACACATAGTGACATGAATAGATTGTGTAATCAGTGCTTAGACTAATGTAGTCGGGGAAGAACCCATGTTAAGGTTGAAATGTTTTAGTTGTACTGTATATAATAAATATGTGTTTTGCGAGTTTCTACATGTCCGTGTATTAATTCTTTCGCTTCTGTTATATATGTGTGCGGGAGGATTGAAATCCCAATTGTAAATGCATGATGATCCACCATCGGTCACGGAAGGATCGATGGCGATCCAAAGATCTCATGTTTATATGAATGTTATGCGTGTTAATGGAGAAAGGCAGAGTAACTGTGTTTTAGGCGAGAATCTATCAAAGGAAACGAACTCCATTTACACAGAGAAATGGCAAAAACCCCTTAGCGGATCCGTAAAGCGGACCTGAAATGTTATAAATCATGGCCTATACCCTTATTGGGTCTGGAATGCATATCGAGTCGACGCATTGAGCCGGTTGGAACAGGCCTTTGAAATGTAGCGATAGCGATATGTCGATATCGCTAATAAACCAATCAGTGATCGAAGGTATCCGTAGTCGGGTATCGGAGCGATGCTGAGGAGTGACAAAAGGAATGTACCCGCCGATATATATAAAGGCGGGTGTATTACTTTTGAAGTCCATATATGTGAACCAAAGCGGGGTTTACATGGTTTCCTGTGTATTTTGTATTATGTGTAGGTGCGGGGTTAAGTCTTGAATCCGATAGTCATATTGGATCCGATTCTAATGTAAGTATGTGATTATATTTTAAAAGCCTTTAAGCCTAGAATGCTTCTGGTAAGGCTTTGTGGGCCCATAACCCATAGGCCTTAGAATTGATTTGTTTAGGGAAAGGGATTTTGACTTACCTGCAAGATCTCTTTTCATTAAACAACCCTTTGAGGATGAAACTTGTTTGTTGCTAAATTGTTCCACATATGACAAACTTTTAGTCCAAAGGGCTAAATGCTTTGTGTAATTTTCTAGAAAACATATAGGAAGCTTTCCCAATGAACTGTAGTTTGTTTAGATATGAAAAACTTTCAGTTCAAAGGGTTGAATGCTTTGTTGAATTGAATTTCTAGCAAACATATAGGAAGATTTTTCAAGGAGTTGTTAGAATATAGAAAAAACCATTTTCTAGCATAAGCAGGGATGAAGAGTTTATAAATGTATTGATATACAAGGAAATTTGAGCGATATATATTTGTATTAACATCACATATCTTATACAACTAAATATAAGAAGATAAATTTCATGGACTCTATTTTTATGATGTCCCATAAATATGTTTGAGCTCTTAGAGGATGGTAATAAAAGTTATGCTTCATTTAATTTCAAATTCATTTGCTCAACTAGATTCGTGGGTCATTTCTACTTCTGCCACATTTCCTCTCTATACATACTACTTCCAAAATATAATATGTAACCTATTTAAATATTTCTTCTGACAAAGAGACTTCGGCAAGTAATTTAAATGCATAGTCCTCAAAACCCATGTCAAAGTCCTGCTTCCTCTTCAAAACAATGTGTACGCATACGAGCCATGACGCGAGCTTCAACCATCTATGTGTTTTGCGAGTTTCTACATGTCTGTGTATTTAAATATTATTATATAAATAATAAATAATACTAATTTAAATATTATTATATAATATGTGTTTTGCGAGTTTCTACATGTATGTGTATTAAGTCTTTCATTTTTGTTATATATGTGTGTGGGAGGATTGAAATTCCAATTGTAAATGCATGTTGATCGACCATCGATCAAGGAAGGATCAATGACGATCCAAAGATCTCATGTTTATATGAATGTTATGCGTGTTAACGAAGAGTGGTAGAGTAACTGTGTTTTAGGCGAGAATCCATCAAAGGAAACGAACTCCATTTACACAGAGAAATGGCAAAAACCCCTTAGCGGATCCGTAAAGCGGACCTGAAATGTTATAAATCATGGTCTATACCCTTATTGGGTCTGGAATACATATCGAGTCGATGCATTGAGCTAGTTGGAATAGGCCTTTGAAATGTAGCGATAGAGATATGTCGATATCATTGATAAACCAATCGGTGATCGAAGGTGTCGGTAGTCGGGTATCGGAGCAATGCTGAGGAGTGACAAAAGGAACATACCCGCCGATATATATAAAGGTGGGTGTATTATTTTTTAAGTCCATATATGTGAACCAGAGCGGGATTTAAATGGTTTCCTGTGTATTTTGTATTATGTGTGGCTGTGGGGTTAAGGCTTTAATCCGATAGTCATATTGGATCTGATTCTAATGTAAGTCCGCGATTATATTTTAAAAGCCTTAAAGCCTAGAATGCTTCTGGTAAGGCTTTGTGGGCCCATAACCCACAGGCCTCAGAATTGATTTGTTGAGGGAAAGGGATTTTGACTTACCTGCAAGATCTCTTTTCATTAAACAACCCTTTGAGGATGAAATTTGTTTGTTGCTAAATTGTTCAAACTTTCAGTCCAAAGGGTTGAATGCTTTGTTTAATTTTCTAGCAAACATATAGGAAGCTTTCCCAATGAACTGTAGTTTGTTTTAGATATGAAAAACTTTCAGTTCAAAGGGTTGAATGCTTTGTTGAATTGAATTGCTAGCAAACATATAGGAAGATTTTTCAATGAGTTGTTAGAATATAGGAAAAAACCATTTTCTAGCATAAGCAGGGATGAAGAGTTTATAAATGTATTGATATACAAGGCAATTTGAGCGATATATATTTGTATTAACATCACATACCTTATGCAACTAAATATAAGAAGATAAATTTCATGGACTCTATTTTATGATGTCCCATAAATATGTTTGAGCTCTTAGAGGATGGTAATAAAAGTTATGCTTCATTTAATTTCAAATTCATTTGCTCAACTAGATTCGTGGGTCATTTCTACTTTTGCCACATTTTCTCTCTGAACATACTACTTCCAAAATATAATATGTAGCCTATTTAAATATTTCCTCTGACAAAGAGACTTCGGCCAGTAATTTAAATGCATAGTCCTCAAAAGCCATGTCAAAGTCCTGCTTCCTCTTCAAAACAATGTGTACACTAATTTCTTTGATTTACATTTTGAGTTATTTGTTATTTATATTTTGATAAAATGAATTAAATTGATGAAATGTTCATGATTTTTGTTTATATAATCCAAATGTAGACTTAATTGACATAGTCTTCATTGTTGGACAAAGAAAAACTTGTAATTTGTTTATAAAGGATCCTTCTATTAGTATTGTTTTGTGCAAGTTGAAGTATACATTGGTAATCTTTATTGTATCTTTAGTCATTTTGGTTTGTGTGCTTCGATACAAAATGATATTATGCAATCATAAAAGGAGTAAATTTGTTGATCGTTGATGTAGAAAAAATGTTGGTGATGCATTTTTTTCCTGCATACTCTAATTTAATATGGATTACTTTGATGAAATGAAACCAAACGACATGGAGATCGTACATAGGAAACAATGTCTTTGTTCAAGTCGGCGGAAATCATTTTAGAGTTTCAATTACTATGAAGGAAGGGAGGTTCTCTAATTGAGTGAAATTGCTCGGTATGCTCCTACTTTCATATTCTCAACCGAAATCAAGTACCTGCATATTTTTCAGGAGGAAGTGGGAGAGTAATCAGGATGGATTAAGCCCCCGCAAGATGATGAAGGCAATAATCTATTGATTGATTCAATTTCTAGACACTCCTTATTACCCTATAAGGACTATAAGGATAGGTACTACGAGAAAAAAGAAACAGGTTGTTAATCATGTGAATAAGCCCACTCCCTATGAAATATCATCGTAAAAATGTTTCATTTCGCTATTAAAAATATCATGGAATGGTTTGAAGTTCCACACACTCTTTTCTACCTGGAACTTCATTCCAAGCCTGGTTTTGACTGATGTTACAACTTGTATGATGTTGTACTAACACAATAGTAATGCATTGTAAGAAACCGTTTTCCAAGCCAGGATAAGACATGTTTTTGTTTTATACATATTAACCCACTCTAGAATGGGATCTTATTAGAAGAGTAATATGGATACTAAGTCCAAAATCGATTAGTAAAGCTACCTTTGTAACAAAAGAAACCAATATAATCAGGCATAATTCAAAACTACTATAAGGAGATATAGATATGCATCTATAACATTTTCTATATGGATACTGAGTTCAAAATCAATCAGTAAAGATACCTTTTGTTTATTTCCTTTTGTAACAAAAGAAACCTATATAATCACTCATAATTCAAAATTATTAAAAGGAGATCCAACTATACATATGTAACATTTTCTCAATTCGTTCGATCAAGTGAAATATTTAACTTTATAGTCTTGATTTGAATAAAAAGAACTTGGCATGGGTCTTTGAGAAGCCAGACACATCATTTTTGTCAATATTTACCAAAGTTCACATACAAACAACATTTTTGTAAATAACAAGCTCGATAAGATAATAGCTTCGTGGAAGGAAAACATAAATTCTTCCACATATTCTAAAACCTAAATTCTTCCTCATATTTTATGTTAGGACATGCATGTAAGTAATTTGTGTTGAAATAAATTATAGTATTGTATGTTAGGATATGTATGAAAGTTATTTGTGTTGAAATAAGAGATAGAATTTGGATAAAGGATTATTCACAATAAATGTCTCTACACTAGAAAAGGGTATGATTTGAGTTTAAAAGAAATGTTATCTGAAACATGCCTATTCCAGGTATTCAAGATAGTCCAAAAATGTTGAACTTTTAGTCACTTGAAAGCCTTTACCTACCTTTAACAAGATTACCTAAAAATTGTAGATTCAAAAAGACAAATCCTTATTAGGTGGTTGATGCAAACATAATAGGAAGTGCACAAGTCGTCAATAAGAAGAAATGCAATTAACAACTGCATTGAGCATTTTTTAGTGTTATGCAGCCATGCAATAGATATCTAAAATATATCATTACACTAACTCATATGTGCTTCACAACAGTGAAAAATATATTAGTTTTTAATAATACCTCAAAAAACTGCAAAATTTAGGGAATTAAATAATATTCAAAATGTTGTATAAACATACCCATGGGGCATATAACAAACCTAGCCAAGGTGGTATGTTAAGGTGCTTAGTGTTGTAAAGGTCACTGGTTCTCAACTGGAAGCGAAGGACTCGCAAAGATATGATTATGATGATGATGTTAAGCGTGTTTTTGGGTTGTTGAATATTTTTGTATATTGCAAAAGCCTCACAGATATAGTATAACCTTCCTTCCTTCTAGTGTGACAAGAAAGTACATCCCACGACTTGTCTGGTCTCATTCTTGCAGCATCATATCATTTAATATACTTTAAATATTTTGTTTTCATCAATGAATGTGTAAATTTTTGGATTTTGAAACTGCTTGTTGAGGTTTACTAATATTCTATGCAATATTGACAATCTGCTTGTCTTCTGTTTCTTATTTGGTTCAAAATTGAAGAGCTCCAATTTAGTGACTTGAAGTGGAATGGACTCTTGTAAACTCCTATTGACTGAACAAGATAGGTTATGGGTTTTCATGTAGGTTGAACCATAACAAAAGTATTTCACCCATTTACCATTAAAACTTGAAATAAGACAGCGAAGGACATGAAATTGCGAGCACCAGTGGCCCATAGGCTTTGAATAGAAGCATTCCATGAACTCGGGCCCTTGGTGTCCAATGCGATGGAACTTCCCCAGCAAACCACAAGCAGTGGGAATAATACATCTCCAAACCATGAACCACAAACACTAGCCACGAACATCCAAGAACCATGAGCTATCAAGAACCAAAAGAGAAACCACGAACCTCAAACTGCTACAAGCTAATGGAGCATCCACAAACCATGAACTATTGAAACCCGTGGACTGGGAAGGACAGGAGACTCCATTGAGAGGCCTTAGAGTCTTATAATGCACAAGCTGACAATGCAAAGCAAAGTCCCACATTCCAAATAACGAGCCACTAACTGAGTTGATAAATTACAACCTCTTATTGATCGAGAGGAAGCAGAGCATTATTTGTGAGAGTGGGACCATTACTGAAATCCTTAGATGCCAGGGGAGACGTAAGAGACACTATGTGAGCGTGAGAGGATGGAAATTCCTAGACCAAAGGAGGAAGGCTACATTGACCCTCCAATTTCGAGAAGTCCAATGCATACTAAGATATAGGCCAACTGAAGAGTGTTTGGATGCAATCAGGAGTGCAGGCATGGCGACCATAAACAAGCGAGAGAGAAACACCAAGCATAACTAACATCAATAATACATTTTCAGAACTGCTCATCGGGTCCGAAGACATGCTTAAAGAAGGACGCATATGCGCCATGACGCCATCTTCGTCCATCTCCATCAAAGTAAGCCTCTTCATGCAATAATAAGGTAACATGATGGACCAATGAGGGACGACGTACGATAACAGGAGCAAGTAAATGATTCCATCTCGCGAGTATAAATATGAGTGTGCCAGCCTGTATGAGGGTTGAAGCTATGGGCCAAGTGGCCACCTGATCCACCTATGTTCAACATGACAAGGACAGTTGTCTGGATCCAACACCCATTGTGGGGATTCTTAATATTAATGTTAATGTTATTAATATCATTGATATTAATATCAACTTGTCCTGACGATGAACCACATTGGTTGGTTCGAAACGCGTCAACAAAAGATTGGTTATGTGATTTTGCCGAAGATTATCTAAAGGAACCAAAATATTTTTCTAGATAAGGTATCAAACTAGAATTTTACATATTCCCACATAGTGGCACTTTATAACTTGATCCCTGTGGATGAACTGAAACAGAATCATTCGAACATTAATGTAGAAATCATCTATAAGGCTTTCCCTTTGGCGTATTTTGATGGATTTGCTCAACAAGGTGGTTGTGGTAGAGGGGCAGTTTTTTATTTAAATGAAGATCATTATTACAAGATGAATTTGGGTTTAGGGAGAGGCACAAATAACTATGCATAACTTAATAGCCTTAGACTTTTTATTTTTTCCCTTGAGAAAGGATGTCAGCAACTGCAGCTATTTGGTGACTCTAAACTAGTCATAAATTGGTTCAATGAACACACTCAGAAATTTGCTGGAAGAAGTTATTACAATAGAATCACATTTTGACTATGTAATTTGTCGTCATATCTACAGGGAAAGGAACCAGATTTCTGACAGTTTATCTAAAGAAGCAGCACAACAAGTTGCTATTAGAGATATAGTTCAATGGAAAGTAAATGAGAAAATTTGGTAAAATACAAAGGAACATATGAACTACTATAGTATGGAAATAAATCCTATGGTTATATATGAGCAATACAAACGTTGATATAAGTCCATATCAGTCTCTGAAAGACAATTGACATGTAGGATAAATATGAGTTTGCAAAACCTAGAAATTGGAACAAGAAGGTGGGAACAAATGGAAAAAATAGAACACACGTGTCTCTTATGTAATGAACAATCCTTTGAAGATGAAACTTGTTTGCTACTAAATTGTTCCAAATATGACAAAATTTTAGTCCTAAGGGCTGAATGCTTTGTTGAATTTTCTAGCAAATATATAGGAAGCTTTCCAAATGAACTGTAGTTTCTTTTTGGTATGAAAAACTTTGAGTACAAAGGGTTGAATGCTTTGTTGAATGCAATTTCTAGCAAACATGTCAGAATATTTTTCAAGGAGTTGTTAGAATATAGAAAAAAATCATTTTTCTAGCACAAGAAGAGATGAAAAGTTTATAAATGTATTGATATACAAGGAAATTTGAGCGATATATATTTGTATTTACATCACATAACTTATACAACTAAATATAACAAGATAAATTTCATGGACTATATTTTTATGACGTCTCATAAATCTGTTTGAGTTCTTCGAGGATGGTAATAAAAGTTATGTTTTATTTAATTTCAAATTCTTTTGCTCAACTAGATTCTTGGGTCATTTCTCCTTCTGCCACACTTCCTCTATGTACATACTACTTCCAAAATATAATCTGTAACCTATTTAAATATTTCCTCTGACAAAGAGAATTCGCCGAGTAATTTAAATGCATAGTCCTCAAAAGCCATGTCAAAGTCACGTCAAAGTCCTGCTTCCTCTTCAAAACAATGTGTACACTAATTTATTTGATTTACATTTTGATTTATTCGTTATTTATATTTTGATAGAATTCATTAAGAAATGTTCGTGATTTTTGTTTATAGAATCCAAATTTAGACTTAATTGACATAGTCTTCACTGTTGGATAGAGAAAAACTTGCAATCTGTTTATAAAGGATACCTCTATTAGTACATTTTTTTGCAAGTTGAAGTGTACACTCGTAATCTTTATTGTATCTTCAGTGATTTTGGTTTGTCTACATCAAGACAAAATGATTTATGCAATCATAAAAGGAGTTCATTTGTTGATCATTGATGTAGCAAATTTTTTGGTGATGCATTTCTTCCTCCATAATTTAAATTAATATGGTTTATTCTGATGAAATGAAACCAAACGACATGGAGATAATATGACAATTGTCCTTGAAAGCACATGCAACAGTGGCTTTTTTCAAGTAAGCGGAAATCATTTTAGAGTTTCAATTACTATGAAGGAAGGGAGGTTCTCTAATTGAGCGAAATGGCTCAGTATGCTCCTACTTTCATATTCTCAATCGGAATCAAGCACCTGCATATTTTCCAAGAGCAAGCGGGAGAGTAATGAGGAAGTAATCAGCCCCCCCAAGATGATGAAGGCAATAATCTGGTGATTGATTCAATTTCTAGACACTCCTTATTACCATACAAGGATAGCTACTACGAGAAAAAAGAAATCAGCTTCTAATCATGTGAATAAGCCCACTCCTTATGAAATACCATGGTAAAAATGTTTCATTTGGCTGTTAGAAATATCATGGAATGGTTTGAAGTTCCACACACTCCTCTCTACCTGGAAGTTCTTTTCAAGCATGGTTTTGATTGATGTTACAACTTGTATGATGTTGTACTGACACAATAGTAATGCATTGTAAGAATCTCTTTTCCAAGCCAGGATAAGACATGTTGTTGTTTTATACATATTAACTCACTCTATAACGAGATCTGGTTAGAAGAGTAAAATGGATACTAAGTCCAAAATCGATCAGTAAAGCTACCTTTGTAACAAGATGAGCCAATATAATCAGGCATAATTCAAAACTATTATAAGGAGATATAGATATGCATCTGTAACATTTTCTATATGGATACTGAGTTCAAAATCGATCAGTAAAGATACCTTTTTTTATTGCATTTTGTAAAAAAAGAAACCAATATAATCACTCATAATTCAAAATTATTATAAAGAGATCCAACTATGCATCTATAACATTTTCTCAATTCGTTCGATCAAGTGAAATATTTAACTTTACAGTCTTGATTTGAATAAAAAGGACTTGGCATGGGTCTTTGAGAAGCCAGACACATCATTTTTGTCAATATGTACCAAAGTTCACATACAAACAACATTTTTTTAAATAAAAACCTCGATAAGCTACTAGATTCGTGGAAGGAAAACATAAATTCTTCCACATATTCTAAAACCGAAATTCCTCCTCATATTGTATGTTAGGATATGCATGTAAGTAATTTGTGTTGAAATAACTTATAGTATTATATGTTAGGATATGTATGCAAGTAATTTGTGTTGAAATAACAAATAGAATTTGGATAAAGGATTATTCACAAATAAATTTCTCTACACTAGAAAAGGGTATGATTTGAGTTCAAAAGAAATTTTATCTGAAACATGTATATTCCAGGTATTCAAGATAGTCCAATAATGTTAAACTTTTAGTCACTTGAAAGCCTTTACCTACCTTTAACAAGATTACCTAAAATTTATAGATTCAAAAAGACAAATCATTATTAGGCGGTTGATGCAAACATAATAGGAATTGTACAAGTCGCCAATAAGAAGAAATACAATTAACAATTGCACTGAGAATTTTTTGTGTTATGCAACCATGCAACAAATATCTAAAATATATCATTACACTAACTCATAGGTGCTTCATAACATTGAAAAATCTAGTTAGTTTTTAATAATACCTCAAAAAACTGCAAAATTAAGGGAATTAATTAATACTCAAAATGTTGTATAAACATACCCATGGGGCATACAACAAACAATGACAAGGTGCTATGTTAAGGAAATTTGTGTTGTAAATGTCACTAGTTCTCAACTAGAAGGGAAGGACTCGCAGAGATATGATTATGATGATGATGTTAAGCATGTTTTTGGGTTGTTGAATATTTTTGTATATTGAAAAAGCCTCACAGATATAGTATAACCTTCCTTCCTTCTAGTGTGACAAGAAAGTACATCCCACAACTTGTCTGCTCTCATTCTTTCATCATCATACCATTTAATATAATTTAAATCTTTTGTTTTCATCAATGAATGTGTAAATTTTTGGATTTTGAAACTACTTGTTGAAGGTTACTAATATTTTATTCAATATTGACAATCTGCTCGTCTTTTGTTTCTTATTTGGGTCAAAATTGAAGAGCTCCAATTTAGTGAGCTAAAGTGGAAAGGACTCTTCTAAACTCCTATTGATTGAACAAGATAGGTTATGGGTTTTGATGTAGGTCGAACCATAACAAAATTATTTCACCCATTTACCATTAAAACTTGAAATAAGACAGCCAAGGACATGAAATGTCGAGCAGCAATGGCCCATAGGCTTTGAATAGAAGCATTCCATGAACTGCCCTTGGCATCCAGTGCGATGGAGCTTCCCCAAAAAACCACGAGCAATGGGAATAATACATTACTGAACCATGAACCACAAACACTAGCCATGAACATCCACAAACCATGAGCTATCAAGAACCAAAAGAGAAACCACGAACCTCAAATTGCTACAAGCCAATTGAGCATCCACAGACCATGAACTATTGAAACCCGCAGACTGGGAAGGACGAGAGACTCCATTAAGAGGCCTTAGAGTCTTATAATGCAAAGCAAAGTCCCACATTCCAAATAAGGAGCCACTAACTGAGTTGATAAATTACAACCTCTTATTGACCGAGAGGAAGCAACGCATTGTTCGTGAGAGTGGGACCATTACTAAAACCCTTAGAGTCTAGGGGAGACCCGAGAGCCACTATGTGAGCGTGAGAGGATGGAAATCGCTAGACCAAAGGAGGATGGCTACGTTGACCCTCCAATTTTGAGAAGTCCAATGCATGCTGAGGTACAGGGCAAGTAAAGAGTGTGGATGCCATCCGAAGTGTAGGAATGGCGACCATAAACGAGCAAGAGAGAAACACTAAGCATACCTAACATCAATAATAAATCTTTAGAACTGGTGGTTGGGTCCGGAGATAGGCTTAAAGAAGGACGCATACGAGCCATGACGCCATCTTCGGTCATCTCCATCAAAGTAAGCCTCTTCATGCAATAATAAGGCAACATGATGAACCAATGAGGGACGATGTACGATAACCGGAGCAAGTAAATGATTCCATCTCGTGAGTATAAATATGAGCCTGTCGGCCTGTATGAGGGTTGAATCTATGGGCCAAGTGGCCACCTAATCCACCTGTGGTCAGCATGACAAGGATACTTGTCTAGAGCCAACACCCATTGTGGGGGTTCTTAATATTAACGTTAATGTTATTAATATCATTGATATTCATAATAACATTAGTATATTATAATAATGCCCCTAGTTCGTGGAATGCTTCTATTCAAAGCTCTGAAACCTGCCCCTTCTGCTTTGTTAGGGTATTTGGTGAGGAAGGAACCAAAATATTTTTCAAGATAAGGTATCAAACTGGAATCTTACATGTTCCCACATAGTGGCACTTTATAACTTGATCCCTGAGGATGAACTGAAATAGAATCACTGGAACATTAATGCAGAAATCATCGACAAGGCTTTCCCTTTGGCGTATTTTGATGGATTTTCTCAACAAGATGGTTGTGGTAGAGGAGTAGTTTTGTATTTAAATGAAGATCATTATTACAAGATGAAGTTGGGTTTAGGGATAGGTACAAATAACTATGCATAACTTAATAGCCTTAGACTTCTTATTTTTTCCCTTGAGAAAGGATGTCACCAACTACAGATATTTGGTGACTCTAAACTAGTCATAAATTGGTTCAATGCACACACTCAGAAATGTGCTGGAAGAAACTATTACAATAAGATCACATTTTGACTATGTAATTTGTCATCATATCTACAGGGAAATGAACCAGATTTCTGATAGTCTATCTAAAGAAGCAGCGCAACAAAATTTTGGTACTTGGATGATACAGGAACATATAGGACAAGAGTTCTACCAGTATTTTCATAGGCCATTCATTGATCTTCAGCCACAGGGGGCAGCAGCAACTTGATCATACACAACACATAGATGGGCCTCGTTTTGCAAACCTTGCTTTATGGAATGTATATATTTTATATGTTTTTTATTTCGAGTTACAATTATCTATCAATTGTTATTTGAACTCTATAAAATATTATGGCAGTTATGACCACCAATTTTGAGATATGCTCCTTTTGCAGCATCTACAACATGTAATTTTCAATATTTTATATAATGAAAATTAAGATTTTTCTTTGGGAAAAAAAATTGTTCTTATTTTTATATTATTAATATTAATGTAATTAATAATATTGATCATTATTTTTATTATATTCGTTATGTTGATATTAATATTATTACTTAAATAATATTAATGTTAATAGTATTAAAATTATTAATAATATATTAATTTTATTTAATATTATCAGTAATATTTTTATTAATATTAATAATTCAATTATATTATTATTTAACATTATTAATGCTATAATCTAATATTAAATATATTTATTAACATTGTAACCTAATATTAAAACAATAATTTAATAAAAAACAATGTGACATGTGCTTATTGGAATTTCACATTATTATTATAATAATACGATGATCATCATGTATGTCGGTCCTGAAAGAAGATTATCATAATGATAATAATAAAAATGTACTCCCACCAAGCTTACAAAAATAAAAACTTAATTTGACATAGAATAAATAGTAAGAATGATCATAATTTCACATTATAATAATAATAATAATATGATGATCATCATGTATGTCGGTCCTTAGAGAAGATTATCATAATGATGATAATAAAAATGTAATCCCACCAAGCTTACAAAAAAAAAAATTAATTTGACATAGAATAAATAGTAAGAACGATCATAATTTCACATAATAATAATAATAATAATAATAATAACAATAATAATAATAATAATACGATGATCATCATGTACGGCAGTGTTTAAATAAGATTATCATAATGATAATAATAAAAATGTAGTCCCACCCAACTTACAAAAATACAAACTTGATTTGACATAGAATAAATAGTAAGAATGGTGGTTGATGAAGGTCAGTGAAAAAACTCTGATATCTATATATATATATATATATATATATATATATATATATATATATATATATATATATATATATATATATATATATATATATATATATATATATATATATATCTTACCCATTTCTAAATGTTTTATATTGCTCTCTCAACTGCACATTAATATCTAAGTTCAGCTCGCGTTAATTTGTATTTCTACCCTTTGACTTGAGGCGTTAATTTTTATTTTTACCCTTTGACTTTGACTTGGGACACAGTATCTGAGTTGGTTTAAGTGGGACAATCAATGGAAAACGATATGGTCAACACAGTGGCGCTGGAAACGTTTGACAAAGAAATTTTTTGGGTGGGTAGAGAAATTGCAATGGAGTCGAAGGTGATAAAGAATATGGCATAATTCATCGATATATCTCATGCAACTGTGCCTGTTTATGTATCCACTCCAATATTGGAAAAGGTGATCTATTATAGTTTTTGGCCCTTTTCTTCCGGGAGCCTCGGAACATTCTCTAGCAAAGTGGTTGTATTCATGGCATAAACAACATTTATCAAAGTGATCATATTCATGACATAAACAACATTTGAATGATGTTTGCTTGTAATCTAGGGTTTGACGATGTATCCACTCCCCCGTTGTGGATTAATCATAGAAGGAAACCCCTTTTCTAGATCTTTTCTAAATCGAGATCCACGCATATTTTGGTGCATCTGAACTGCGAGTCATCTACCAACTCCACTTTTGATTGCCCTTTCCTAGATCTTTTCTAGATCAACATCCACGCCTATTTTGGTGCATGTAAACTAGGAGCCATCTACCAACTCTACTTTTGATTTCCCTTAGCAATCATTACTCCAGTAAGATAGTAATAATCTCGTGAGTTTAACCCAAATTAGGATCCAAGAAATTTAACCCAAATTAGGGTCATAATTAGCACCAGTTTTTTTCAGCAAAGAAATCGCTAGCAGTGGAGCGCGTTCCATTGTAAATGTACAAAATTCAAAACTTATTCACCAATAAAGTATTGATAAATAAATAAATAAATTATTAGATGGTAAGGTGTTTTCTTTTTATAACAACTCCCCCAACTGCCACTCTGCACTAGTCTACAAAATTGGATTGAAAGTTAGAAGATTAAAATGTCTTCGGTAGTTCGATCCCACAACATAACTGTCAACCAACTTCATTGTCATTACCCTGCTACAACTCGTTATGCAACCGTTCGGTAACAATTGGATTTTGGTTTGAGTCTCTCAAAAGTGGCGGTTGCTGCTCTCTGCAATTGTATTCAAAGTTTAAGCAGAGTTATTTTCGAAAACTGTGATGGTTGATTATAAGCTATGTGTGTTTAGTGAATCCAACTTCCTCAACAGTTTTGCCTAATGTTGAATTTATAAGAGTAGTCTTATTGGCATTTAAACAGGGCTATGGGAAGACTGTAGTTAATGAAGAAATTAGACGTTTTATTAGAAAGTAAAGAGTACAAGGAGGCATATAAAGCCTTTCACAATGATTTTGAGCATCGGTCATTCGATATTTTTGTGGAAATGCAGAAGATACATTTTGAAGCTATGAAAGATTTTTTAACAGGGAAGCTGGAGACATTGATTCTGTTAGCCTCACTCTCATGTGATGAAAACAATTCTAAGTCCAAAATAATTAAATTAATTAAAATCATGAAAGTTAGGATTTAATCCTACCTTTCAAGATTGACTTTGTTCCCCATGGGTAGGATTCAGTTTAGGCCTAGTTGGTTGAGAAATTCTCTCCAACTACTTAGGCTCCTAGATTAGTGTTTGGTTGAAAAATTTGCTCAACCATATGATGAGCCCCAAAAATGGATAATTATATGGGCTCATTCAGCCTCCTAATTCAATTTAATCCACCATTCTCATTAGTTTATTGCATGTTTTTATTATATTTATGCTAATAGAGTGAACTGGGTTAGTCATTATGCCAAAAAGTCTAATGGGTGCTTTGTGCAGATTTTTAGTCAATTTTGAGACAAAATCAAAGGTTTAAATGAGCACTTGGCAACCAAATTCGTGGAGAGGATTTTTAGAAAGGTGTCCCCTTCATTTATGGGCCCTTACCTCAAATTCTCCACCATCATCTCGGAGTTCAAGGGCCACCACATCAATTATCACAAGGGCAGTCGAGCAAGGGCTAGTAAAGGGGTTGTTAACTATAAGTTTTGGCAGCCGAGTTCCTAAAGTATAGGAGGGCTGTCGGGGTCCTCAATTTTTATAAATAAGAAGGCTTAGGGCCTCATTTAATTTAGTCACTTTGTAGGCAGAAGTTAGCTAGTTTATAGTTCGATTTTAATCATTCTTTTAGTCATTTTTTAGGCAGTAGATTAGCTCTGCATTTCAGCACACTTTCAAGCTTTCCCTTGTGGACAGTTTTTTATGTAACTATTATTTCTTGCCCAATAAAGATGAATCCAGCTTTGCACCAGCTCTAATCCCTTTTAGGAGGCTATAGCTCTTGGGGTTGGGCCCAACCCAAGTGCCCAGTACCTCATTTGTTTACCTTTATGTGTTTTTGCTGCATTCTTAGAATAAAATCTGCTATTTAGATTTAAATCTTGTTTTGATATTCAGATTTCTTTTGATGATTAAAAAGGCTTTTCATGTTCAGATTGATTTGATAGGTTAATAACAGAGAATATCTTCAGAAAAAGGATATCAAGCACCTCTGATCTCACCTCTCCCTCAGTGGGACCATGAGCTGGGACCAAGGTGTCCTTGCTGCCACCAAAAACACTGTTTTTACTTCATCATGCAATTATTAGTGTTAGATTCTCATTTGCCGAAGTTGATACCAGTTGTGGTTACATGCTCAGGTTCATGATTTCTTAGTTTACATAGCTATTTCACATGATTTCGTTGCAAATAAACTTCTGTTCATTTTCTTTGCTGTTATTTAGATCATATTAGGTTAAAGTAGCTAGGTCCTTGATTTTCTGAGTCTTTGTTTGTTCAGTTTGAGAAATAGCTTGCAGAGCACCTGTATTACCTCTCTATCTACCTTTCCTCCATTAGATAATCTTCTCCAACCCTTAATCCATGATCCTTGCCTTTCATTTGCCATACTTTCTCCCTTTGCCCTAATTTCTATATTCTTGTGCATCATTGCTCCCTCCATCCTTGAACCAAATCCAATCGCTCCTTAGCCTCATGCGCCAGGTCCTAGACCCCTTAATATATTTATCCAACCTCCATGTCCACTTTCCCACCATTTTTCCTCCATCAACCCTCCAAAATCCTCTTTTCAGAACATCCTGTAGAAATTTCAGAACGTCCTGTAGAATCCCTGCAGACTTCTTGTAGAAGCTCACGAAAGTGGTTTCTTGAGATCCGATCAATGTGAAACTCTCTGGAAGGGTGCTAGGGACCCCTTAGCCCCTCTTCTAACCTTCCCAACCTCCTGCAAGCATTTCCTTTTGCCAATCCACCTCTGCACAATCAAAAATAGTTAAATCACATGCATAATAATTCTGCCAACTTACTCAAAAATACAAAAAGATGTTTCTTCCAAATTTTATTGTAGAAGTAGCTTAGTCAGTTGCATTTTACGTTCCTAGAAGTCAATGGCATCCATTTCCACTGCTTTCATCACTTTTCTTGCACCAGTAGGGTTAGTCGGTAAAACTAAGGTTTGCTAGGGTTTGCATTTCCTTTCAACTTTCCGCTCCTTTCTACAAGTAGATTATCCTTTGTTGAGTTAGCTTTCATCCATCACAGTTAAAAGCTTCTTCTAAGAGCTCATAGAAGTTTTCTTAAGCTCCTAGAGGACTTGTGTCAGCTGATCAAGTGACAGTCGCGGCAAGAGCTAGTACTTGTGCATATAGCACTGTCACTTCCAAGTTTGTTACGAACTACCGGGTTGATAAAAGTAAAGAAGGGAGTCGCAGGAGTTGCAGCATTATTGTTGCAATACTGGGGCCCACCATCTTTTTGGTGCCGTTGCCGGGAAAGCGTCAGAGTATTGGTGATTTCTGCTTGTCTTCTATTTTCTACTACAACCTTCCGCTAAGTAGTTTATCTCATTTCAATTCCGTAATTTCAATTCTGCAAGCGTAGATTAGCATTTCAATTCTGCAAGCATAGATTAGCATTTCATTCCTGCAATTTCATTTGAGAAAAATAGATTAATCATTTCCTACTTTCATTTCAATTCCGCATTTTCATTTTAGAAAGATAGTTAGTTGCAGTTCAATCTATTTTAGTTTTGTAGGTACAAGCAGAAAAAAGCAAAAATCCACCAAAAATATTTCCTTTCATGCCTTGCAGAACTAGAGATAATTCAGAAAAATGATTGCACAACACCCCCACTGCTTCACACATCCAACCTTCTCTCTTCTTCGATGGTTGTGATTAGAGAACCCTCAGGTGGACAACAAGACATATTTGAAGAACCTCAAGGGAAGAAGAAGAAGAAAACATTCCTCTGGAGCGAATGGCTACAAGCAGAAATTTTGGGAGCAGTACCTTATCCAAAAATGAATTTGCAAATCAGATGGAAGATTTCAAGAGCGAGATGAGGCAGTTTCTTGCCATGCAACTAGATACCTTGCAGATCCAAAGGAAGCAAGAGGAAGCCAAGAGGGCTTTGGCCATCTTTTGTCCTAGGTGCACTAGAAAGCATCCTATGAACGAATGTCCATTGCACTCCGTAGAAGTTTGTTTTGTCTGTGAAAGAGACCATCCTACGAATCAGTGCCCTTCCTTGCCTGGAATTAAAGCTACATATCAGAGAGCCAAAGGAGCCACTAAATCACTCTATTATATGAACCAAAGGAGGCCACATGGACCCATACCCTACCAGCATGGAATGCAAGGGAAATCCCAGACCTATTACGACCCCTATCAAGCCACTTTCATGCCTTCTTGGGGTCCCCCTACTCATCCTTCCTGGTCCACACCCCCTCCTTGGTCGTATCCTTCTCAATACCGTGCTTCTCCAGTTTCTCATTCGTTTCACTCTTATGCTCAGCCACAGCCTCAGTGGAATGCACCTCATCAGGGGTGGAGGCCCCAGTACAACTCTCCTTCCGCTCATTTGCCTCCACCACCTGCCCAACCACAACCCCATCCACATCCATCTCAAATATACACCCCCACTCAACTACCCATACCACCACTTCCAAACCCGCACATTGGAGTAGCTCAACTCCATTACAATGCTGAGTCACAACATGTCCAAACAACTCCTCTTGAGCTCCAAGATATTCACCATAGCTCAGGAAGAGTATTGGAGAAAAGAGATTATATTGACAGCACTGAAGGATCACATCCACCAAAAGAAGATTCAAGAGAGGAGATAAAAGAACCATGGGCTGCACTTGATGAAGAGAAGAGATCAGAATCAAAGATCGAGAAATCTCCCTCATGGTTAACATCAAATCCTCCATGTACTCAAAAGAAAAATCAGCAAAAAGAGGAAGATGAGAAGGTCATGATAGAAGAAGATATGAATAATGATCCAGATCAGCAAAAGGACCAAGGATATCTGAGCTATATTGAGATATGGTTCCAAATGGTCACTAAGTTGCAGCAGTACTCTCTTCCTCAGCTATGCTTGGTCCCTTCAAAGTCAAATCATTTGGTCTCTGAAATCCGGATACCTATCAAAGCATGCATTTCAAGCCTCCACATCATTTTGTCTCTAAGCTCGATGTGCACATGGCTCCATTGGAAGTATTCTTATACTTGAAAATGATTTTTTTTTTCAAGTAGGGTAGGGTAAAAAAAAAAAATGAATGAAAATGAGAGGAAAATAAAGATCTAAGGTGAAAACCTCCTCGAAGATGCCTCAGATCGGCTCATTGATTGAAAACCTCCATGAGGTGGTCAATGGGTTGGTCAAGAGGATCCAAAGCCTAACTCGAAATGGGGAGTAAAGAAATGAAGAATATAAAGAAAAGGAAATATTAAAGGGATATGCTCCAATTGCAAGCTTCAAGTTAGATCACATAATCTGGACAGGATTTAAGAAAATAGGTATACCGTTAAAGAAGGTTAAGAAAGGCTAATTGGCAATCTCTCACAACTCCTTAATTTGGATAACATGTGGGGTAAAATTTGGAATAAAGATGGTTTTCCCAAAGTTAACCTAGGAACTAGTGCATGGAAAAATTCTACTGGTAGAAAATCTATAAAAAAAAGAACTATTCATTGTACTCTTTACTTTTGGATAAAATGTCTAATTGCTTCATTAACTACAGTCTTCCCATATCCCTGTTTAAATGCCAATAAGACTACTCTTATAAATTCAACATTAGGCAAAATCGTTGAATAAGTTAGATTCACTAAACACACACAAATTATAATCACCCATCGTAGTTTTCGAAAACAGCTCTGCTTAGACTTTGAATACAATTGTAGAGAGTAGGAACAACCACATTTGAGAGACTCAAACCAAAATCCAACCGTTCCTAAACGGTTGCATGACGAGTAGCAACAGGGTAATGGAAATGAAGTTGGTTGACAATTATGTTGTGGGATCCAACTACCGAAGACATTTTAATCTTCTAACATTCAATCCAATGTTGTAGACCAGTGCATAGTGGAAATTGGGGGAGTTGTTATAAAAAGATAATACCTTATCTTCTAATAAAAACAAAATATTTATTAATACTTTATTGGTGAATAATTTTTGAATTTTTTACATTTACATTGGAACGTGCTCCACAGCTAGCGATTTCTATGCTGAAAAAACTAGTGCTGTTTACGATCCTAATTTGGGTTAAACTCACCAAACTGTTACTATCTTACTGGAGCGATGATTGCTAATGGAAATCAAAACTAAAGTTGGTAGATGGCTCCCAGTTTACATGCACCAAAACATGCATGGATGTTGATAAAGAAAAGATCTAGAAAAGGGGCAATCAAAAGTGGAGCTGGTCGCTGACTCAGAGTTTACATGCACCAAAATATGTGTGGACATCAATTTAGGAAAGATCTAGAAAAGGGGCTTCCTTCTGTGATTAATCTGACAACAGGGGAGTGGATATATCGCCAAACCCTAGATTACGAGCAAATATCATTCAAATGTTGTTTATGTCATGAATACCATCACTTTGCTAAATGTTGTTTATGTCACAAATACGACCACTTTGCTAGATAATGTTCCATGAAAAGGGCCAAAAACTACAATAGAATAAGGGTAACAATGGTAAATGCAATGAAAAGAATGAAATAAGTTGACATTGGCACCAGATGCAAACGCCCAAAACAAAAACGGGGCCTCCACATCCATAAACCACCTTGAGGTTATTCAAAATCATGAAGAAGCTGGTCAAGAGGATCTAAAGCCTAACCCAAAATGGGGAGTAAGGAAATGAAGAATATAAAGAAAAGGAAATATTAAAGGGATATGCTCCAATTGCAAGCTTCAAGTTAGATCACGTAATCTAGACAAGATTTAAGAAAATAGGCATACCGTTAAAGAAGGTTAAGAAAGGCTAATTGGCAATCTCCCACAACCCCTTAATTTGGATAACATGTGGGGTAAAATCTGGAATAAAGATGGTTTTCCCAAAGTTAACCTTTTCTGCTGGGAACTAGTGCATGGAAAAATTTCACCTGTAGAAAATCTATAAGAAAAGAACTATTCATGGGCCTTCCCAATGCATATTATGTGAAAAATCCAAAGAAAATACCTATCATGTTTTCAAACTGTGTTCATTCTCCACTGAAGTATGGAAATTTGCAATCCCAAACGTGAGTGATGTTACCCATATCACCTAGAATAGTGTACACATTAGGATAATCTAGGACATGCAAAACAAAAGTAGCTACATCATTGGCAATTCGAAAATCTCATTGATTATTTATGGAGGGAGAGGAAATCAAAACTTCAGGCAAAGAACCATTATGCTCATGCTAGAGTCAATGAAGAAGAAAACAAATTGACTTAATGCAAATTAAAAAAAAAAAAAGTTTTGAATTTTATTACAACCTTAAGTTTACATCAGACGATCATATAAATTAAATGTTCCATAAATATAGGTATACATAAATGTTATTATTAATATTAATATTATTATATAATAATATTGAAATTAGTATTCAAATTAATAACACATAATAATAATAATTTAAGTGAATAAAATTAGAAAATTTAAATTAATTTCTTGTTAAATGAGTTACGTGTCAGAGAAAAAAAGAAAGAAAAGAAAGTAGTTCCAAAAAATTAAATGATTTATAAGTAATTTTCAAAACAAGTAAGAAATAGTAAATTAATCAAATAAAATAAATCATTTCCTAAAATCTGTGAATAACAACTTAAATTAACATTTTGATATTTATTGTCTCAAGTTATTATAAATAACAACATTATTGAAAATTTTGATATTTATCTAAATTTAATTTATAGATGAAATGAAACTAATAAACATAAATAATTTTATAAGATAAAACAATCATAATTATATAATAATATAATTTTCATTGTTCATGAGAGTGGGACCATTACTAAATCCTTAGAGTCCAGGGGGGACCTGAGAACCACTATGTGAGTGTGAGAGGATGGAAATTGCTAGACCAAAGGAGGATGGCTACGTTGACCCTCCAATTTCAAGAATTCTAATGCATACTGAGATACAGGGCAACTAAAGAGTTTGTTGATGCAATCCGGAGTGCAGGCATGGTGACCATAAACAAGTGAGAGAGAAACACTAAGCATACCTAACATCAATAATAAATCTTCAGAACTGGTCATCGGGTCCGAAGGCAGGCTTAAATAAGGACGCATACGAGCCATGACGCCAGCTTCAACCATCTCCATCAAAGTAAGCCTCTTCGTGAAATAATAAGGCGACATGATGAACCAATGAGGGACGATGTACGATAACAGGAGCAAGTAAATGATTCCATCTCGCGAGTATAAATATGAGCCTGCCGGCCTATTTGAGGGTTGAATCTATGGGCCAAGTGGCCACCTAATCCACTTGTGGTCAGCATGACAAGGACAATTGTCTGGAGCCAACACCCAGTCTGGGGGTTCTTAATATTAACGTTAATGTTATTAATATCATTGTTATTCATAATAACATTAGTATATTATAATAATGCCCCTAGTTCGTGGAATGATTCTATTTAAAGCAATGAAACCTGCCCCTTCTGGTTTGTTGGGGTATTTGGTTAAGAAGGAACCAAAATATTTTTCAAGATAAGGTATCAAACTGGAATCTTACATGTTCCCACATAGTGGCACTTTCTAACTTGATCCCTGAGGATGAATTTAAATAGAATCACTAGAACATTAATGCGGAAATCATCGACAAGGTTGTCCTTTTGGTGTATTTTGATGGATTTGCTCAACAAGGTGGTTTTGGTAGAGGAGCAGTTTTGTATTTAAATGAAGATCATTATTACAAGATGAAGTTGGGTTTAGGGAGAGGCACAAATAACTATGCATAACTTAATAGCCTTAGGCTTCTTATTTTTTCCCTTGAGAAAGGATGTCAGCAACTTCAGATATTTGGTGACTCTAAACTAGTCATAAATTGGTTCAATGCACACACTCAGAAATGTGTTAGAAGAAACTATTACAATAAAATCACATTTTGACTATGTAATTTGTCATCATATCTACAGGGTAAGGAACTAGATTTCTGACAGTCTATCTAAAGAAGTAGCGCAACAACATTTTGGTACTTGGATGACACATGAACATACAGGACACTAGTTCCACCGGCATTTTCACAGGCCATTCATTGATCTTCAGCGACAGGGGGCAGCGGTAACTTGATCCTACACAACACATAGAATGACCTCTTTTTGCAAACCTTGATTTATGGAATGTATATATTTTATATGTTTTTTATTTCGAGTTACAGTTATCTATCAATTGTTATTTCAACTCTATAAAATATTGTGGCAGTTATGACCACCAATAATAAGAATGATCATAATTTCACATTATAATAATAATAATAATAAAAAATAGTAAAAATGATCATAATTTCAGACAAAGGATCTGAGTCGAACGATCAATGGAAAACGATATGGTCAACACAGTGGCACTGGAAACGTCTGACGGAGAAATTTTTTCGAGTGGGAAGAGAAATTGCAATGGAGTCGAAGGTGATAAAGAATATGGCAGAATTCATCGATATATCTCAT
Source organism: Pinus tabuliformis (assembly GCA_031772625.1). Lineage (NCBI taxonomy): Eukaryota > Viridiplantae > Streptophyta > Pinopsida > Pinales > Pinaceae > Pinus > Pinus tabuliformis. The sequence goes on from CM062813.1 coordinate 701,535,257, forward strand.
GCAGCTGTGCCTGTTTATGTATACACTCCAATATTGGAAAAGGTTATCCAATACTACGACTATCATTTACGCAACTCAACTCAAACCTCACGTGAAATTAAAGAGTGGGATGAGAATTTTATCAGCGTGGACATATCAACACTGTGGGATATAATAAAGGTAATGTTATCATAAAAATAATGTGGAGTATTATCTTTTTACAAGTCAATAAGTAATGTAATTGAATGCTGGTTGATATGTTTTATATTATGTTATTGCAGGCAACGGATTTTCTTGCTATGTAGAGTCTTTTGGATTTGTCAACTGAGAAACTGGAAAGAGAAATCCTTGCAAGGCCCGAGATCGAGAGTGATGAATTTTTTATATAAAAATAATTAAATCAAAAGAAAAGTTGTATTTAGTTAGTTTGATATTTTTTTGGAGTAATTTTTAGGTCTGATATTTTGGAGTTTTTGGTGGATTTCTGGCTAAAAATTTTATGGCCAAATCTTGATTTGTGTTGTTTAAACTCGTTTTTTTACTGCATATATGGATTCAACACCCTCAAAAATCTTTAAGGCACTCTTTGTGATTTTAATGAAGCTGAAAACTTTCCAAAAAGTGGCACATAAAACTACTCTTTATTTTTATATCATTCCTTTTATATTATATTCCATCATATTGTTTTTAGTGAATTTTAAAACATGATTGATATTATTTTATAAAACTGCAAATTATATTATTATATAATTATGATTGTTTTATCTTATAAAATTATTTATATTTATTAGTTTCTTTTCATCTATAAATTAAATTTAGATAAATATCAAAATTTTCAATAATGTTGTTATTTATAATAACTATTTCTTACTTGTTTTGAAAATTATGTATAAATCATTCAATTTTTTGGAACTGTTTTCTTTTCTTTCTTTCTTTTCTCCCACACGGTAACTCATTTTATGTATTTCTATATTTACGAAACATTTAATTTATATGATCGTCTAGTGATGTAAACTTAAGGTTGTAATAAAATTCAAAACTCTTTTTTTTATTTCCATTAAGTCAATTTGTTTTCTTCGTCATTGACTCTAGCATGACTCTAGCATGAGCATAATGGTTCTTTGCATGAAGTTTTGTGGTGGTTGCTGCTCTCTGCAACTGTATTCAAAGACTAAGTAGAGCTATTTTTGAAAACTGCGATGGGTGATTATAAGCTGTGTGTGTTTAGTGAATCCGACTTCTTCAACAGTTTTGCCTAAGGTTGAATTTATACTAGTAGCCTTATCGTCATTTAAATAGGGCTATGGGAAGACTATAGTTAATGAAGCAATTAGACGTATAAAGCCTTTCACAATGATTTTAACCATCATTCGTTCGATATTTTTGTGGAAATGCAGAAGATACATTTTGAAGCTATGAAAGAGTTTTTAACACGGAAGCTGGAGATGTTGATTCCGAAGGATATTCTTGCAAAATTAAAGGATGCATTTAGTTTTGTAGAATTGGGCGAAAGGGGTAAGAAGAGAATCATATGTATTTATGACCCTATTCCATGTTACTAGTTTGAAATCCTCCTGTGCTGGTATGACAATTGAAATCAAAGGATCAAATGACAGGAGAAGAGGCGCAAACCCTCAATGTAGTGATTTTTGTTGATTGAATAAACTATGGGTCAAATTTGTGAAGGCAAAGACGAATTGGAAGAAATTTAGAAGTTTGTACCCATATTTTTCTAAATCAAACAAAGTCCAAGCTCTATCACTGTTATTGGGGGTGATTTTCACCATATTTCTAGGGCATGTTTGAGTTATATGGAAGTTTGATTTACTGCTTATTGATTGTTGCATTTTTATAGAGGATGTGGCTGAGATTGGGCACATTTCCTTTGGCTAGGAATTCCATTCTTGTAGTCGCACGAATACTAAATTATAATCAGGCTTTGGGGCGTTCCACTACACAAAAGGGCTTCTTGGTATGGAGGAGTGAGGGTGCACTAAAAAGAACTCATAATTTTCTTAAGGTTGGAGATTGGAACCATATTCTTGAGGTTGTGGCCAACAATAACCTAAAGGTTCACCTCATTTCCTCATTGTTGAGTGAAAACATTGGTTAAATATTCCTTGTATAGGTGACCCACTATTGTATAGAGGCTGCGAAATACTCAAGAAAGTCAAACTAAGTTTTATTCCAAGTTTTGGGTGCATTCAAACTCTAAATCTACATTTACAACAAGGATGTGAAGAATAAACAAAGTTAATATCATTATAATTGTGTTTCATAAAATGTTCTCCCTTACTTCCTCTTAAATTGCTTGGATTTGGGGTTATTGTTGCATTTGGTGTATTAGGCAATCATTTTCCACTAAGTTTAAAATAAAGAGATTATGTCCTAGAAAACCATTCAATCAAGCATAAACCAGCAAACCCAAAAAAAGTTTGACAAAATTCCAACCTCAAAATTTCAAACAAAATATGTTAATTAACATACAATTTAGAGGGATAAGTAGACTAATTAATTTTGTAGTTTAAGATCACTTGTACAAAAGGCTGCGAGCACATTATAAGAAAAAATACTTCCACATAGGATTAACAAAAAGTGTTTGACGAAAGTTGTCAGCACCATTAAACCATTGAAATCGGCAGTAGAGAAAATATAGTTGAGACAAAACATTGATTCTTCTTTAAATGGATGGGAGAGGGCTCTTTAAGAGTAAGAAGTAGGCGAAGTTGTTGTCCTATATGGAGAATACGAGGTCCCTTTGTTGACTTGTGCACTTCCATCCCACCATACTCTAGACAATGGTGGTTCTGGCCTATGGAAGCAGTCGTGCAAGAGTTTTTGCAGAAGGCCCCTTATCCACTTCAACACAATATTGCACCGTGGCTCTTAAGAATTTACAATCAATTCGAGAATAGGACTAGAATTCGATAGCAGAGAACAATTGTCAAAAGCATCAGATATCTATCTAGGTAGCTCGAACATTGTGGTACATGCCTCTAGAATATTTTAATCGATATATTGCTACAAAGTAGGTCGATGTTTACAACGTTGTAATGTTGATGATGGAGATTGTCAATGTAAGGAAGCATAACCTTTGTATCCAGGTTTCATTGACTGTCGTCTCTAATGTTTGGGTCCATATATTACATGCTTGCACATACCCATATCCACAGATAGTTGGTCTTGAATTATCTATAACTTTAATCATTGTATCATTTGTGAGTTGCTATAGATATAGTTCAACATAATGTAAGTGAGAAAATTTGGCAAAAGAAAAAGGAACGTATGAACTACTATAGTATGGAAATAAATCCTATGGTTATATATGAGGAATCCAAACGTTGACCTATGTCCATATCAATCTTTGAAAGACAATTGGCATGTAGGGTAAATATGAGTTTGCAAAACCTAGAAATTGGAACAAGAAGGTGGGAACAAATGGAAAAAATAGAACACACGTGTCTTCTATGTGATGAACAATGATGCAGGAGCATCTAACCCCCCTTAATCAAAGAGGAATCTAAAGTAGAGTAAAGAGAGGACAACATGGACCATGGAGTAAAACAAGGGAAAATCTATTTTAAAACAAATTTAAAGATGGAAGTGATAAGTCTCAAAGACTTGATCTAAATGTAATCTGCCATGTGTTGTATGCATGCATGTAATGAGAGCTTTAAGGTATTTTTGTTAGAGGGTTGATTGGATCCTTCCGTGATCCGATCCAACAATGCTTCCTTATATATATAGAGGGAAACACAGAGTGACATGAATAGATTGTGTAATCAGTGCTTAGACTGATGTAGTCGGGGAAGAACCCGTGTTAAGGCTGAAATGCTTTAGCTATACTGTATATAATAAATATGTGTTTTTCGGGTTTCTATATGTCTGTGTATTAAGTCTTTCACTTCTATTATATATGTGTGTGGGAGGATTGAAATCCCAATTCTAAATTCATGATGATCGACCATTGATCACGGAAGGATCAATGGAGATCCAAAGATCTCGTGTTTATATGAAGGTTATGTGTGTTAACAGAGAGTGGCAGAGTAATTGTGTTTTAGGCGAGAATCCATCAAAGGAAACGAACTCCATTTACATAGGGAAATAGTGAAAACCCCTTAGCAAATCTGTAAAGCGGACCTGAAATATTATAAATCATGGCATTTTCCCTTATCGGGTCTGGAATGCATATCGGGTTGGCACATTCAGCCAGTCAAAACAAGCCTTTGAAATGTAGCGATAGTGATATGCGATTAAATCGCAACTGTCGGATCAGAAAGCAGATCGACGATGCGAATCTAATCGCTAATCGCAATCAGGGACTTAAGAGATAGTGTGAGCGTGATCAACGCCGATGGCCGACGAGCAAATATGGTGATATCACTGATAACCCAATCGGCGATCGGAGGTGTCGGTAGTCGGGTATCAAAGGTCAAAGGTGGAGCGTCATTGAGAAGCGACAAAAGGAACAAACCCGCCGATATATAGAGGCGGGTGTATTATTTTTTAAGTCCGTATATGTGAAATGGAGCAGGATTTACATGGTTTCCCGTGTATTTTGTATTATGTGTAGCTGCAGGGTTAAGGCTTGAACCCCATAGTTATATTGGCTCGACTTCTAATGTAAGTCCGCGATTATAATTTAAAAGGCTTAAAGCCTAGAAAGCTTCCGATAAGGATTTGTGGGCCCATAACCCATAGGCCTCATAATTCTTTTGTTTAAGGAAAGGGATTTTGACTTACCCCCAAGATCTCTTTTCATCAAGTGGTATCAGAGCAGAATATGATTCTATGTGAAGAAGGAGTGCAAGCAGAAGCGAAAGGAGGTATAGTTGTTTAAAATTGGAGAGTTTGTGGTCTTACTATCGTGCAGATAGCGAGAGTAGAAGGTGAGATGACTTGCAACAAACTTAGAGCAAGGTGTGCTCATATAGTTCCAAAGGAGAGAACCAGAAGGATGCCAAAAGACCGAGTGAGGAGGGCTTGGTGAGGTATCGTGTAAAAAATGAAGACTATTACTGCAGAGGTTTGGTTGCAGCTCACAGAAGACCATGAAGGCAGTTCCACTAAAGAAATGCAGTGGGTAGAATTGCCAAGGACAAGGAGAAGCATATGACCAGGAGGTCATAAAATTTTGTGCCTCGGGAGTCTGATGCAGGAGCATCTAACCCCCGTAATCAAAGAGGAATGTGAAGCAGAGCAAAGAGAGGGCAGCGTGGACCATGGAGAAGAACAGGGGAAAATCTATTTTAAAACAGATTTAAATATGGAAGTGATAAGTCTCAAAGACTTGATCTAAATGTAATCTACCATGTGTTGTATGCATGCATTTAATGAGAGCTTTAAGGGCTTTTTATTAGAGGGTTGATCGGATCCTTCTATGATCCGATCCAACAATTCTTCCTTATATATATAGAGGGAAACACATATTGACATGAATAGATTGTGTAATTAGTGCTTAGACTGATGTAGTCGGGGAAGAACCCATGTTAAGGTTGAAATGTTTTAGTTGTACTGTATATAATAAATATGTGTTTTGCGAGTTTCTACATGTCTGTGTATTAAGTCTTTCACTTCTGTTATATATGTGTGTGGGAGGATTGAAATCCCAATTGTAAATGCATGTTGATCGACCATTGATCACCGAAGGATCGATGGCGATCCAAAGATCTCATGTTTATATGAATCTTATGCGTGTTAACGGAGAGTGGTAGAGTAACTGTGTTTTAGGCAAGAATCCATCAAAGGAAACGAACTCCATTTACATAGGGTAACGACAAAAACCCCTTAGCGGATCCGTAAAGCGTACATGAAATGTTATAAATCATGGCCTATACCCTTATTGGGTCTGGAATGCATATCGAGTCGGCGCATTGAGCCGGTTGGAACAGGCCTTTGAAATGTAGTGATAGCGATATGTCGATATCACTGATAAACCAATCGGTGATCGAAGGAGTCGGTAGTCGCGTATCGGAGCGATTCTGAAGAGTGACAAAAGGAACATACCTGCCAATATATATAAAGGCCGGTGTATTATTTTTGAAGTCCATATATGTGAACCAGAGCGGGATTTCAATGGTTTCCTGTGTATTTTGTATTATGTGTGGCTGCGGGGTTAAGGCTTGAATCCGATAGTCATATTGGATCCGATTCTAATGTAAGTCTGCAATTATATTTTAAAACCCTTAAAGCCTAGAATGCTTCTAGTAAGGCTTTGCGGGCCCATAACCCACAGGCCTAAGAATTGATTTGTTTAGGGAAAGGGATTTTGACTTACCTGAAAGATCTATTTTCATTAAACAACCCTTTGAGGATGAAACTTGTTTGTTGCTAAATTGTTCCACATATGACAAACATTCAGTCCAAAGGGCTAAATGCTTTGTGTAATTTTCTAGCAAACATATAGGAAGTTTTCCCAATGAACTATAGTTTGTTTTAGATATCAAAAACTTTCAGTTCAAAGGGTTGAATGCTTTGTTGAATTGAATTTCTAGCAAACATATAGGAATATTTTTCAAGGAGTTGTTAGAATATAGAAAAAACCATTTTCTAGCATAAGCAGGGGTGAAGAGTTTATAAGTGTATTGATATACAAGGAAATTTGAGCGATATATATTTGTATTAACATCACATATCTTATACAACTAAATATAAGAAGATAAATTTCATGGACTCTATTTTTATGATGTCCCATAAATATGTTTGAGCTCTTAGAGGATGATAATAAAATTTATGCTTCATTTAATTTCAAATTCATTTGCTCAACTAGATTCGTGGATCATTTCTACTTCTGCCACATTTCCTCTCTGTACATACTACTTCCAAAATATAATATGTAACCTATTTAAAATTTCCGTTGACAAAGAGACTTCGGCCAATAATTTAAATGCATAGTCCTCAAAAGGCATGTCAAAGTCATGTCAAAGTCCTGCTTCTTCTTCAAAAAAATGTGTACACTAATTTCTTTGATTTAGATTTTGAGTTATTTGTTATTTATATTTTGATAAAATGAATTAAATTGATGAAATGTTCGTGATTTTTGTTTATATAATCAAAATGTAGACTTAATTGACATAGTCTTCATTGTTGGACAAAGAAAAACTTGTCATTTGTTTATAAAGGATCCTTCTATTAGTACTGTTTTGTGCAAGTTGAAGTATACATTGGTAATCTTTATTGTATCTTTACTCATTTTGTTTTGTGCGCTTCAATACAAAATGATATTATGCAATCGTAAAAGGAGTAAATTTTTTTATCGTTGATGTAGAAAAAAATTTAGTGATGCATTTTTTTCCTGCATACTCTAAATTAATATGGTTTACTTTGATGAAATGAAACCAAACGACATGGAGATCCTATGACAATTGTACTTGAAAGCATAGGAAACAGTGGTTTTGTTCAAGTCGGCGGAAATCATTTTAGAGTTTCAATTACTATGAAGGAAGGGAGGTTCTCTAATTGAGTGAAATTGCTCGGTATGCTCCTACTTTCATATTCGCAACCGGAATCAAGTACGTGCATATTTTTCAAGAGGAAGTGGCAGAGTAATCAGGATGGATTCAGCGCCCACAAGATGATGGAGGCAATAATCTTGTGATTGATTCAATTTCTGGACACTCCTTATTACCCTACAAGGACTATAAGGATAGGTACTATGAGAAGAAAGAAATAGGTTGTTAATCATGTGAATAAGCCCACTCCCTATAAAATATCATTGTAAAAATGTTTCATTTCTCTATTAGAAATATCATGGAATGGTTTGAAGTTCCACACACTCCTTTCTACCTGGAACTTCATTCCAAGCCTGGTTTTGACTCATGTTACAACTTGTGTGATGTTGTACTGACACAATAGTAATGCATTGTAAGAAACCCTTTTCCAAGCTAGGATAAGACATGTTTTTGTTTTATATAGATTAACTTACTCTAGAATGGGATCTTGTTAGAAGAGTAATATGGATACTAAGTCCAAAATCGATTAGTAAAGCTACCTTTGTAACAAAAGAAACCAATATAATCAGGCATAATTCAAAACTACTATAAGGAAATATAAATATGCATCTATAACATTTTCTATATGGATACTGAGTTCAAAATCAATCAGTAAAGATACCTTTTGTTTATTGCCTTTTTTAACAAAAGAAACCTATATAATCACTCAGAATTCAAAATTAAAAAAAGGAGATCCAACTATACATATGTAACATTTTCTCAATTCATTCGATCAAGTGAAATATTTAACTTTATAGTCTTGATTTGAGTAAAAAGAACTTGGCATGGGTCTTTGAGAAGCCACACGCATCATTTTTGTCAATATTTACCAAAGTTCACATACAAACAACATTTTTTTAAATAACAACCTCGATAAGATAATAGCTTCGTGGAAGGAAAACATAAATTCTTCCACATATTCTAAAACCTAAATTCTTCCTCATATTTTATGTTAGGACATGCATGTAAGTAATTTGTGTTGAAATAACTTATAGTATTGTATGTTAGGATATGTATGAAAGTTATTTGTGTTGAAATAACATATAGAATTTGGAAAAAGGATTATTCGCAATAAATGTCTCTACACTGGAAAAGGGCATGATTTGAGTTCAAAAGAAATGTTATCTAACACATGTCTATTCCCGGTATTCAAGATAGTCCAAAAATATTGAACTTTTAGTCACTTGAAAGCCTTTACCTACCTTTAACAAGATTACCTAAAAATTGTAGATTCAAAAAGACAAATCCTTATTAGGCGGTTGATGCAAACATAATAGGAAGTGTACAAGCAGTCAATAAGAAGAAATACAATTAACAACTGCATTGAGCATTTTTTAGTGTTATGCAACCATGCAATAGATATCTAAAATATATCATTACACTAACTCATATGTGCTTCATAACATTGAAAAATCTAGTAGTTGTTAATAATACCTCAAAAAACTACAAAATTAAGGGAATTAAATAATACTAAAATGTTGTATAAACATACCCATGGGGCATACAACAAACAATGCCAAGGTGTTATGTTAAGGCGCTTTGTGTTGTAAAGGTCACTAGTTCTCAACTAGAAGGGAAGGACTCGCAGAGATATGATTATGATGATGATGTTTAAGCGTGTTTTTGGGTTGTTGAATATTTTTTCACCGACCTTTTTATGAGTGTGTGCATTGAACCAATTTATGACTAGTTTAGAATCACCAAATCTCTGCAGTTGCTGACATCTTTTCGCAAGGGAAAAAATAAGACACCTAAGGCTATTAAGTTATGCATATTTATTTGTGCCTCTCCTTAAACCCAACTTCATCTTGTAATGATGATCTTCATTTAAATACAAAATTGATCCTCCACCACAACCATCTTGTTGAGCAAATCCATCAAAATACACCAAAGGGTAAGCCTTGTCGATGATTTCTGCGTTATTGTTCCAGTGATTCTGTTTCAGTTCATCCTCAGGGATCAAGTTATAAAGTGCCACTATGTGGATGTTCGTGGCTAGTGTTTGTGGTTGACGGTTTGGAGATGTATTATTCGCGTTGCTCGTGGTTTGCTAGGGAAGCTCCATCGCATTGGATGCCAAGGGCCCGAGTTTGTGGAATGCTTCTATTCAAAGCCTATGGGCCACTGCTGCTCACCATTCATGTCCTTGGCTATCTTATTTCAAGTTTTAATGGTAAATGGGTGAAATAATTATTTTATGGTTCGACCTACATCAAAACCCAAAACCTATCTTGTTCAGTCAATAGGAGTTTACAATAGTCCATTCCACTTTAACTCACTAAATTGGAGCTCTTTAATTTTGACCCAAAAAAGAAACAAAAGAGGAGAAAATTATGAATATTGAACAAAACATTAGTAACCTTCAACAAGTAGTTTCAAAATCCAAAAATTTACACATTCATTAATGAAAACGAAAGATTTAAAGTATATTAAATGATATGATGATGCAAGAATGAGACCAGACAAGTCGTGGGCTGTACTTTCTTGTCACACTAGAAGGAAGAAAGATTATACTATATCTGTGAGGCTTTTGCAATATACAAAAATATTCAACAACCCAAAAACATGCTTAACATCATCATCATAATCATATCTCTACAAGTCCTTCCCTTCTAGTTGAGAACCAATGACCTTTACAACACAAAGTGTGTTAACATAACACCTTGTCATTGTTTGTTGTATGCCCCATGGGTATGGTTATACAAAATTTTGAGTATTAATTAATTCCCTTAATTTTGTAGTTTTTTGAGGTATTATTAACAACTACTATATTTTTCAATGTTATGGGGAACATATGAGTTAGTGTAATGATATATTTTAGATATATGTTGCATGGTTGCATAACACTAAAAAATGCTCAGTGCAATTGTTAATTGTATTTCTTCTTATTGGCGACTTGTACAATTCCTATTATGTTTGCATCAGCTGCCTAATAATGATTTGTCTTTTTGAATCTACAATTTTTAGGTAATCTTGTTAAAGGTGGGTAAAGGATTTCAAGTGACTAAAAGTTCAACAATTTTGGACTATCTTGAATACTTGGAATAGACATGTTTCAGATAAAATTTCTTTTGAACTCAAATCATACCCTTTTCTAGTGTAGAGACATTTATTTGTGAATAATCCTTTATCCAAATTCTGTCTATTATTTCAACACAAATTACTTGCATACATATCCTAACATACAATACTATAAGTTATTTCAACACAAATTACTTACATGCATCTCCTAACATACAATATGAGGAAGAATTTAGGTTTTAGAATATGTGGAATAATTTATGTTTTCCTTCCATGAATCTAGTAGCTTATCAAGGTTTTTATTCAAAAAAATGTTGTTTGTATGTGAACTTTGGTAAATATTGACAAAAATTATGTTTCTGGATTCTCAAAGACCCATGCCAAGTCCTTTTTATTCAAATCAAGTCTGTAAAGTTAAATATTTCACTTGATCGAATGAATTGAGAAAATTTTACAAATGCATAGTTGGATCTCTTTATAATAATTTTGAATTCTGAGTGATTATATTGGTTTCTTTTTTCACAAAGGGAAATAAACAAAAGGTATCTTTACTGATCGATTTTGAACTCAGTATCCATATAGAAAATGTTACAGATGCATATCTATATCTCCTTATAATAGTTTTGAATTATGCCTGATTATATTGGTTCATCTTGTTACAAAGGTAGCTTTACTGATTGATTTTCGACTTAGTATCCGTATTACTCTTCTAACAAGATCTCATTCTAGAGTGAGTTAATATGTATAAAACAACAACATGTCTTATCCTAGCTTGGAAAAGATATTCTTAGAATGTATTACTATTATGTCAGTACAACATCATACAAGTTGTAACATCAATCAAAACCATGCCTGAAAAGAACTTCGAGGTAGAGAGGAGTGCGTGGAACTTCAAACCATTCCATGATATTTCTAACAGCCAAATGAAACATTTTTACCATGGTATTCATAGGGAGTGGGCCTATTCACATGATTAGAAGCTGATTTCTTTTTTCTCGTAGTAGCTATCCGTGTACGGTAATAAGGAGTGTCTAGAAATTGAATCAATCACCAGATTATTGCCTTCATCATCTTGTAGGGGCTGATTCCATCCTCATTACTCTCCCACTTTCTCTTGGAAAATATGCAGGTGCTTGATTCTAATTGAGAATATGAAAGTAGGAGCATACTGAGCCATTTAACTCAATTAGAGAACCTTCCTTCCTTCATCGTAATTGAAACTCTAAAATGATTTCCGCTTACTTGAACAAAGCCACTGTTGCATGTACTTTCAAGGACAATTGTCATAGGACCTCCATGTCGTTTGGTTTCTTTTCATTAAAATATAAACCATATTAATTTAAAGTATGGAGGAAAACAAACGCAACACCAAAAAATTTGCTACATCAAGGATCAACAAATTTACTCCTTTTATGCTTGCATAATATCATTTTGTCTCAATGCAGAAAAACCAAAATTACTGAAGATACAATAAATATTAAGAGTGTATACTTCAACTTGCACAAAAATGTACTAATAGAGGGATCCTTTATAAACAAGTTGCAAGTTTTTCTGTGTCCAACAGTGAAGGCTATGTCAATTAAGTCTACATTTGGATTCTATAAAAAAAATCACAAAAATTTCATCAACTTAATTAATTCTATCAAAATATAAATAACAAATAAATCAAAATGTAATTTGAAGAAATTAGTGTACACATTGTTTTGAAGAGGAAGCAGGACTTTGACATGACTTTGACATGGCTTTTGAGGAATATGCATTTAAATTACTCGTCGAAATCTCTTTGCCAGAGGAAATATTTAAATAGGTTATAGATTATATTTTGGAAGTAGTATGTACAGAGAGGAAACGTGGCAGAAGGAGAAATGACCCAAGAATCTAGTTGAGAAAAAGAATCTGAAATTAAATATAACATAACTTTTATTACCATCCTGGAAGAACTCAAACAAATTTATGAGACATCATAAAAATAGAGTCCATGAAATTTACAAAGAAAATTCAAATTCAACAAAGCATTTACCCCTTTGGATTGAAAGTTTGTCATATTTGGAACAATTTAGAAAAAAATAAGTTTCGTCTTCAAAGGGTTGTTCATCACGCAAGAGACATGTCTGTTCTATTTTTTCCGTTTGTTCCCACCTTCTTGTTCCAATTTCTAGGTTTTGCAAACTCATATTTATCCTACATGTCAATTGTCTTTTGGAGATTGATATGGACTTATGTCACTTAAAGTTATAGATAATTCAATACCAACTACCTACCGATATGGTTATGTGCAAGAAGGTAATATATGGACCCAAACATCAGAGACAAGATTCAATGAAACTTGGATACAATGGTTAGGATTCCTTCCATTGACAATCTCCATCATCAACATTACAACATTGTAAACATCGACCTGCTTCGTAGCAATCTATCCATTAAAATATTCTGGAGTCATGTACCCCAATGTCCCAGCTACCTAGATATATATTTGACTCTTTTGAAAAAATTTCTCTGCTATGGACTTCTAGTCCTATTCTTGAATTGATTATAAATTCTTAAGAGCCACGATGCAATATTGTATTGTAGTGGATAAGGGGCCTTCTGCAAAAACTCTTGCACGACTGCTTCCATAGGCTAGAACCATCATTGTCTAGAGTATGGTGGGATGGAAGTGCACACGTCAACAAAGGGACCTCGTGTTCTTCATAGACGACAACAACTTTGCCTACTTATCACTCTTAAAGAGCCCTCTCCCCAACATCTAAAAAAAGAATCAATGTTTTGTCTCAACTATATTTTCTCTACTGCCGATTTCAATGGTTTATTGGTGTTGACAACTTTGATCAAAAAACTTTTGTGAATCCTATGAAGAAGTATTTTTTCTTAGAATGTGCTTGCAGCCTCTTGTACAAGTGATCTTAAACTACATAAATAATTATTCTACTTATCCCTCCAAATTGCATGTTAATTAATAGATTTTGTTTGAAATTTTGAGTTTGGCATTTTGTCAAACTTTTTTTGGGTTTGCTGGTTTATGCTTGATTCAATGGTTTTTTGAGACATAATCTCTTTATTTTAAACTTAGTGGAAAATGATTGCCTAATACACTAAATGCAACAATAACCCCAAATCCAAGCAATTTAAGAGGAAGTAAGGGAGAACATTTTATCAAACACAATTATAATGATCTGATCTTTGTTTATTCTTCACAAGCTTGTTGTAGATGCAGATTTAGAGTGTGAATACACCCAAAACTTGGAATAAATCTTATTTTGACTTTCAGGAGTATTTTCCAGCCTCTATACAATTGTGGGTCAGCTATACAAGGAATATTTAACAAATGTTTGCACTCAACAATGAGGAAATTAAGTGAACGTGTAGCTTACTATTGGCCACAACCTCAAGAATATGGTTGCAATCTCCAACCTTAAGAAAATTATCAGTTCTTCTTAGTGCACCCTCACTCCTCCATAATAAGCAACCCTTTTGTGTAGTGGAATGAAGAAAATTAAATCAACTAATAATAAACCACTCATACAAATAAATAGTAGAAATATATCCAAACCAGACATGGTAGAAAAGGCCTCAACCTTACAGTGTTCCTCACATTCTCTTTATTAATCAATCCAATGTACAAAGAATGATAATAGTACAAATAAATACATGAGGAAGTTGGTATCAAGATAGTACGACTATCTTAGACACTATGGTTGAGAAAATATCTCAACAACACACTAATCTAGGACCTTAACTAGTTGGAGAGAATATCTCAACAAACTAAGCCTAAACTGACTCCTAATCATGAGGAACAAACTCAATCTAGAAAGGTAGGATTAAGTCCTAACTTTCGTGATTTTAATTAATTTAATAATTTGGACTTATAATTTTTTTTTAAAGTGAGAGTGAGGCTAACATTCCCCCCCAATGATAAGTCCAAAATAAGAACAAGAAACCCTCTTCCAAGTTATCAAGTTGATCCTCAAAAAACACTGCCTGAAAAACCGCCAAAGCTGGATGCTAAAGAAACTGCTTGAAATCAACATCCTTTGTCCATTGACAAAACATTGAGAACACCCACTAGCTACGTTGATGTTGACAGCCCACTCGCGAATTTGTTGATGTCGAAAACTGCGCACTGCAGCTTTTGTTGTTGATGCCCACTAGCTGAATTTGTTGAAGAACAACTCACTGTTACTTTTGCTATGTTTGAAAATAGCTCACTGCTGACTTTGTTATCGGTCGCCCACTGACAAATTTGTTGATGCTCACTCAATGATGAAAATGCCCACCAGCTGCTTCGCTGATGTTGTCGAGACTTTCAGTCTGACAACCACTGTCAATTTCATTGACATTTTCCCCTGGCAATGTAACCAAGTTGTAAGCTACGTGAAAGATTTCAATTTTCATACCAACATAGGAAGATTCAAATTAGTAACATGGAAATAGGGTCATAAATACATATGATTCCCTTCTTACCCCTTTCACCCAATTCTACAAAACTAAATGCATCCTTTATTTTTGCAAGAATATCCTTCAGAATCAGCGTCTCCAGCTTTCGTGTTAAAAACTCTTTAATAGCTTCAAAATGTATCTTCTGCATTTCTACAAAAATATCGAATGAACGATGCTCAAAATCATTATGAAAGGCTTTATATGCCTCCTTGTACTCTTTACTTTCTGATAAAACGTCTAATTGCTTCATTAACTATAGTCTTCCCATAGCCCTATTTAAATGCCGATAAGACTACTCTTATAAATTCAACATTAGGCAAAATCATTAAAGAAGTCAGATTCACTAAACACACGCAGCCAGGGAAAATTTTAAGAACGCCCCTAAATTTATAAGTATAATAAATGGGCGAATCTCCATGGTATATAGGAAAAATGGAAGGCGATTTTATCAATAATATAATATGTATATATAATTTTTTGGCGAATCTCTCACCAGGCATGGCGAATATTTTACTCAATTATAAAATCTTGTAAGATCTTGGTATTACCATGGGTTATCATAAACATGGAGCTTAAAAATTACTATTAGTAATTTATAAAAAATAATAAAATTAATAGTTGATTTGTATTCTATTTTTTGTTTCAACCATTATAAAATGTTTAACATACATTAAATTACAACATCCATTTTTACTCTTGATCCCCCGAGAGGGATCAAATATTTTTTCACTCTATGCTAGTTTTCTTATCACAATATTTGATACCTCTGGGCGGTTAGTAGATCCAGAGTAAAGATGGATCTATGCTGGTTTAATTTCTCCATTTAAATAGGCTACATTATACCATGGGTCAATACCATGTGCCATTTTGGTGAATACCATGGGTCAATACCATGTGCCATTTTTATTTTTATTAATACTAATATTAGGGTTAATAATGTTGTTTTGCATGGTATTAACAACAATCTAGTCCATGGTATTTGTCACATAGTATTTTTCCCATAGGTTTCACCTAAATATAAAGCATTTTTTGAGTGTTCGTAAATATAAGGTGACTTATGGAGTAAATATAAAAAAATGTTTTATTTGTTTACCATACCTCTCGTTTATTTATAATTTTTATTAATTTACCATACCTCTTTTACAAATATGGTATTTGGCCCATAGGATTCACTTAAATAAAACCTCTTTCTTGAGCCTTCATAAATAGAACGAGGGTTATGGACTAAATATAAAAAGAGGTTTTATTTATTTACCATACGTCTAGTTTATTTATATTTTTATTTATTTACCATACCTTTTGAGTAAGTATAAAAAGACATTTTATTTATTTACCATACCTCCACATTACTTATATTTTTATTTGTTTACACCCTTGCATGTATATAAGGTGACTTTGGAGTAAATATAAAAAATGTTTTATTTATTTACCATACTTCTCATTTATTTATATTTTTATTAATTTACCATACCTCTTTTATAAATATGGTATTTGGCCCATAGAATTCACTTAAATAAAACCTATTCTTGAAAATGGGCGAATGGAAGGTTGTAGCTCCTAATTTCAAGGGCTAAATTTACATTTTTTACCCTCTCCCTTAAAAGAAGGTGGGCTATTTGACGTGATTTGTAAAAATGTAATATGATACAAAATAATCGTCCACTAAAAAATTAAAACCCCTTAATTTCGCCAAAGGGCTAACATTCGCCCCTAAAATCACCCCTACACGCAACTTATAATCATCCATCGTAGTTTTCGAAAACAGCTCTGCTTGGACTTTGAATACAGTTGCAGAGAGCAGCAACAACCACATTTGAGAGACTCAAACCAAAATCCAATCGTTCGTGAATGGTTGCATAACTAGTGGCAGCAGGGTAATGGCAATGAAGTTGGTTGACAATTATGTCGTGGGATCCAACTACCGAAGAGATTCTTCTAACATTCAATCCAACGCTGTAGATCAGTGCATAGTGGAAATTGGTGGAGTTTTTATAAAAAGAAAACACCTTACCATCTAATAAAAAAAAATATTTATTAATACTTTATTGGTGAATAAGATTTGAATTTTATACATTTACATTGGAACGTGCTCCACTGCTAGCGATTTCTTTGCTGAAAAAAACTGGTGCTGATTATGATCCTAATTTGGTTTAAATTTTTCAGATCCTAATTTGGGTTAAACTCACCAGACTGTTACTACCTTACTGGAGCGCTGCTTGCTAAGGGAATCAAAAGTAGAGTTGGTAGTTGGCTCCCAATTTACATGCACCAAAATATGCGTGGATGTTGATCTAGAAAAGAGGAAATCAAAAGTGGAGTTGGTAGCTCACTCGCAATTTACATGCACCAAAATATGCGTGGATGTCAATTTAGAAAAGATCTAGAAAAGGGGCTTCCTTCTATGATTAATATCACAACAAGGGAGTGGATACATCGCCAAACCATAGATTACGAGAAAACATAATTCAAATGTTTTTTATGTCATAAATACCAACACTTTGCTAAATGTGGTTGTATGTCACGAATACGACCACTTTGCTAGAGAATGTTGCAAGACTCCTAGAAGAAAAGGGCCAAAAACTACAACAGATCAAGGATAACAATCGCAGATACAAAGAAAAGAAGGAAATAAATTGACATCGGCACCATATGCAAACACCCAAAACAAAAACGAAGCCTCCACATCTATAAACCACTTTGAGGTTATTCAAAATCATGAATAAGTTGGTCAAGAGGATCCAAAGCCTAACTCGAAATGGGGAGTAAAGAAATGAAGAATATAAAGGAAAGGAAATATTAAAGGGATATGCTCCAATTGCAAGCTTCAAGTTAGATCACATAATCTGGACAGGATTTAAGAAAATAGGTATATAGTTAAAGAAGGTTAAGAAAGGCTAATTGGCAATCTCCCACAACCCCTTAATTTGGATAACATGTGGGGTAAAATTTGGAATAAAGATGGTTTTCCCAAAGCTAACCTAGGAACTAGTGCATGGAAAAATTTAACTGGCATAAAATCTATAGAAAAAGAACTATTCATTGTACTCTTTACTTTCTGATAAAACGTCTAATTGCTTCATTAACTACAGTTTTTCCATATCCCTGTTTAAATGCCAATAAGACTACTCTTATAAATTCAACATTAGGCAAAATCATTAAAGAAGTCAGATTCACTAAACACACGCAGCTTATAATCATCCATCGTAGTTTTCCAAAACAGCTCTGCTTAGACTTTGAATACAATTGTAGAGAGCAGGAACAACCACTTTTGAGAGACTCAAACCAAAATCCAACCGTTCATGAACGGTTGCATGACAAGTGGCAACAAGGTAATGGAAATGAAGTTGGTTGACAATTATGTTGTGGGATCCAACTACCGAAGACATTTTAATCTTATAACATTCAATCCAATGTTGTAGACCAGTGCAAAGTGGAAATTGGGGGAGTTGTTATAAAAAGAAAATACCTTACCTTCTAATAAAAACAAAATATTTATTAATACTTTATTGGTGAATAAGTTTTGAATTTTTTACATTTACATTGGAATTACATTGGAACGTGCTCCACTGCTAGCGATTTCTATGCTGAAAAAACTGGTGCTGATTATGATCCTAATTTGGGTTAAACTCACCAGACTGTTACTATCTTACTGGAGCGATGATTGCTAAGGGAAATCAAAAGTAAAGTTGGTAGATGGCTCCCAGTTTACATGCACCAAAATATGCATGGATGTTGATCTAGAAAAGATCTAGAAAAGGGGCAATCAAAAGTGGAGCTGGTCGCTGACTCACAGTTTACATGCACCAAAATATTCATGGACATCGATTTAGGAAAGATCTAGAAAAGGGGCTTCCTTCTGTGATTAATATGACAACAGGGGAGTGGATACATCGCCAAACCCTAGATTACGAGCAAATATCATTCAAATGTTGTTTATGTCATGAATACCATCACTTTGCTAAATGTTGTTTATGTCACGAATACGACCACTTTGCTAGATAATGTTCCAAGAAAAGGGCCAAAAACTACAATAGATTAAGGGTAACAATGGCAAATGCAATGAAAAGAATGAAATAAATTGACATCGACACCAAATGCAAACACCCAAAACAAAAATGTGGCCTCCACATCCATAAACCACCTTGAGGTTATTCAAAATCATGAAGAAGCTGGTCAAGAGGATCTAAAGCCTAACCCAAAATGGGGAGTAAGGAAATGAAGAATATAAAGAAAAGGAAATATTAAAGGGATATGCTCCAATTGCAAGCTTCAAGTTAGATCACATAATCTAGACAAGATTTAAGAAAATATGCATACTGTTAAAGAAGGTTAAGAAAGGCTAATTGGCAATCTCCCACAACCCCTTAATTTGGATAACATGTGGGGTAAAATCTGGAATAAAGATGGTTTTCCCAAAGTTAACCTTTTCTGCTGGGAACTAGTGCACGGAAAAATTTCACCTGTAGAAAATCTATAAAAAAAGAACTATTCATGGGCCTTCCCAATGCGTATTATGTGAAAAATCCAAAGAAAATACCTATCATGTTTTTAAACTGTGTTCATTCTCCACCGAAGTATGGAAATTTGCAATCCCAAACGTGAGTGATGTTACCCATATCACCTAGAACAATGTACACATTAGGAAAATCTAGGACATGCAAAACAAAAGTAGCTACATCGTTGGCAATTCGAAATTCTCATTGATTATTTATGGAGGGAGAGGCAATCAAAACTTTAGGCAAAGAACCATTATGCTCATGCTAGAGTCAATGACGAAGAAAACAAATTGACTTAATGCAAATTAAAAAAAAAATAAAGTTTTGAATTTTATTACAACCTTAAGTTTACATCAGACGATCATATAAATTAAATGTTCCGTAAATATAGGTATACATAAATGTTATTATTAATATTAATATTACTATATAATAATATTCAAATTAGTATTCAAATTAGTAATACATAATAATAATAATTTAAGTGAATAAAATTAGAAAATTTAAATTAATTTCTTGTTAAATGAGTTACGTGTCAGAGAAAAAAAGAAAGAAAAGAAAACGGTTCCAAAAAATTGAATGATTTATAAGTAATTTTCAGAACAAGAAATCGTAAATTAATCAAATAAAATAAATCATTTCCTAAAATCTGTGAATAACAACTTAAATTAACATTTTGATATTTATTGTCTCAAGTTATTATAAATAACAACATTATTGAAAATTTTGATATTTATCTAAATTTAATTTATAGATGAAATGAAACTAATAAATATAAATAATTTTATAATATAAAACAATCATAATTATATAATAATATAATTTGCATTGTTCATGAGAGTGGGACCATTACTGAAATCCTTAGAGTCCAGGGGGGACCCGAGAACCACTATGTGAGCGTGAGAGGATGGAAATTGCTAGACCAAAGGAGGATGGCTACGTTGACCCTCCAATTTCAAGAAGTCCAATGCATACTGAGATACAGGGCAACTAAAGAGCGTGTGGATGCAATCCGGAGTGCAGGCATGGCGACCATAAACAAGTGAGAGAGAAACACTAAGCATACCTAACATCAATAATAAATCTTCAGAAGTGGTGATCGGGTCCGAAGGCAGGCTTAAATAAGGACACATACGAGCCATGATGGCAGCTTCAGCCATCTCCATCAAAGTAAGCCTCTTCGTGCAATAATAAGGCGGCGTGATGAACCAATGAGGGACGATGTACGATAATAGGAGCAAGTAAATGATTCCATCTCGCGAGTATAAATATGTGCCTGCTGGCCTATATGAGGGTTGAATCTATGGGCCAAGTGGCCACCTGATCCACCTGTGGTCAGCATGACAAGGACAATTGTCTGGAGCCAACACCCAGTGTGGGGGTTCTTAATATTAACGTTAATGTTATTAATATCATTTTTATTCATAACAACATTAGTATATTATAGTAATGCCCCTAGTTCGTGGAATGCTTCTATTTAAAGCTATGAAACCTGCCCCTTCTGGTTTGTTGGGGTATTTGGTTAGGAAGGAACCAAAATATTTTTCAAGATAAGGTATCAAACTGGAATCTTACATGTTCCCGCATAGTGGCACTTTATAACTTGATCCCTAAGGATGAATTGAAACAGAATCACTGGAACATTAATGCAGAAATCATCGACAAGTCTTTCCTTTTGGTGTATTTTGATGGATTTGCTCAACAAGATGGTTGTGGTAGAGGAGCAGTTTTGTATTTAAATGAAGATCATTATTACAAGATGAAGTTGGGTTTAGGGAGAGGCACAAATAACTATGCATAACTTAATAGCCTTAGACTTCTTATTTTTTCCCTTGAGAAAGGATGTCAGCAACTGCAGATATTTGGTGACTCTAAACTAGTCATAAATTGGTTCAATGCACACACTCAGAAATGTGTTAGAAGAAACTATTACAATAAAATCACATTTTGACTATGTAATTTGTCGTCATATCTACAGGGAAAGGAACCAGATTTCTGACAGTCTATCTAAAGAAGTAGCGTAGCAACATTTTGGTACTTGGATGACACAGGAACACATAGGACATGAGTTCTACCAGTGTTTTCACAGGCCATTCATTGATCTTCAGCCACAGGGGGCAGCGGCAACTTGATCCTACACAACACATAGAATGAACTCTTTTTGCAAACCTTGTTTTATGGAATGTATATATTTTATATGTTTTTTATTTCGAGTTATAGTTATCTATCAATTGTTATTTGAACTCTATAAAATATTGTGGCAGCTATGACCACCAATAGTAAGAATGATCATAATCTCACATTATAATAATAATAATAATAATAAATAGTAAGAATGATCATAATTTCACATTATAATAATAATAATAATAATACGATGATCATCATGTATGTCGGTCCTTAGAGAAGATTATCATAATGATGATAATAAAAATGTAGTCCCACCAAAGTTACAAAAATAAAAAACATAATTTGACATAGAATAAATAGTAAGAATGATCATAATTTCACATTATTATAATAATAATTCGATGATCATCATGTATGTCGATCTTTAAGATGATTATCATAACGATAATAATAAAAATGTAGTCCCACCAAACATACAAAAATAAAACTTAATTTAACATAAAATAAATACTAAGAATGATCATAACATATGTCTCGGTGGTGGAAAAAGGTGAGTGAAAAAACTCTGAGATATATATATATATATACATTATCCATTTCTAAATGTTTTATATTTCTCTCAACTGCACATTAATATCTAAGTTCAGCTCGCGTTAATTTGTATTTCTACCCTTTGACATGGGACGTTAATTTGTATGTGTACCCTTTGACTTCGGACACAGGATCTGAGTCGAACGATCAATGGAAAACGATATGGTCAACACAGTGGCACTGGAAACATCTGAGGGAGAAATTTTTCGGGGCGGGGGAGGGGGGAATTGCAATGGAGTCGAAGGTGATAAAGAATATGGCAGAATTCATCGATATATCTCATGCAACTGTGCCTGTTTACGTATTCACTCCAATATTGGAAAAGGTGATCCAATATTATGACTATCATTTACGCAACTCAACTCAAACCTCACGTGAAATTAAAGAGTGGGATGAGAATTTTATCAGCGTGGACATATCAACACTGCGGGATATAATAAAGGTAATGTTATCATAAAAATAATGTGGAGTATTATCTTTTTAAAAGTCAATAAGTAATGTAATTGAATGCTGGTTTTTATGTTTTATATTATGTTATTGCAGGCAGCAGATTTCCTTGCTATGCAGAGTCTTTTGGATTTGTCAAGTGAGAAATTGGAAAGAGAAATCCTTGCAAGGCCCGAGATCGAGAGTGATGAATTTTTTATATAAAAATAATTAAATCAAAAGAAAAGTTGTATTTAGTTAGTTTAATATTTTTTTGGAGTAATTTTTAGTTCTGATATTTAGAGTTTTCGCTGGATTTCTGGCTAAAATTTTTATGGTCAAATCTTGATTTGTGTTGTTTAAACTCGTTTTTTTACTGCATATATGGATTCAGCACCCTCAAAAATGTTTAATGCACTTCTATTGGGAACAGCCCAATTGTCAAACTTGTGATTTTAATGAACCTGAAAACTTTCCAAAAAGTGGCACATAAAACTACTCTTTATTTTTATATCATTCCTTTTATATTATATTCCATCATATTGTTTTTAGTGAATTTTAAAACATGATTGATATTATTTTATAAAACTGCAAATTATATTATTATATAATTATGATTGTTTTATCTTATAAGATTATTTATATTTATTAGTTTCATTTCATCTATAAATTAAATTTAGATAAATATCAAAATTTTCAATAATGTTGTTATTTATAATAACTTAAGACAATAAATATCAAAATGTTAATTTAAGTTGTTATTCACAAATTTATTATTTCTTACTTGTTTTGAAAATTATTTATAAATCATTCAATTTTTTGGAACTGTTTTCTTTTCTTTCTTTATTTTCTCCCACACGTAACTCATTTTAACTCATTTTATGTACTTCTATATTTACGAAACATTTAATTTATATGATCGTCTAGTGATGTAAACTTAAGGTTGTAATAAAATTCAAAACTCTTTTTTTAATTTCCATTAAGTCAATTTGTTTTCTTCTTCATTGACTCTAGCATGACTCTAGCATGAGCATAATGGTTCTTTGCATGAAGTTTTGTGGCGGTTGCGATGGGTGATTATAAGCTGTGTGTGTTTAGTGAATCCGACTTCTTCAACAGTTTTGCCTAAGGTTGAATTTATACTAGTAGCCTTATCGTCATTTAAATAGGGCTATGGGAAGACTATAGTTAATGAAGCAATTAGACGTATAAAGCCTTTCACAATGATTTGAAGCTATGAAAGAGTTTTTAACACGGAAGCTGGAGACGCTGATTCCGAAGGATATTCTTGCAAAATTAAAGGATGCATTTAGTTTTGTAGAATCGGGCGAAAGGGGTAAGAAGGGAATCATATGTATTTATGACCCTATTTCCATGTTACTAGTTTGAAATCTTCATGTGCTGGTATGACAATTGAAATCAAAGGATCAAATGACAGGAGAAGAGGCACAAACCCTCAATGTAGTGATTTTTGTTGATTGAATAAACTATGGGTCAAATTTTTGAAGGCAAAGACGAATTGGAAGCAATTTAGAAGTTTGTACCCATATATTTCTAAATCAAACAAAGTCCAAGCTATATCATTGTTATTGGGGGTGATTTTCAACATATTTCTAGGGCATGTTTGAGTTATATGGAAGGTTGATTTACTTCTTACTGACTGTTGGATTTTTATAGAGGATGTGGCTGAGATTGGGCACATTTCCTTTGGCTAGGAATTCCATTCTTGTAGTCGCATGAATACTAAATTATAATCAGGCTTTGGGGCGTTCCACTACACAAAAGGGATTCTTGGTATGGAGGAGTGAGGGTGCACTAAAAATAACTCATAATTTTCTTAAGGTTGGATATTGGAACCATATTCTTGAGGTTGTGGCCAACAGTAAGCTAAATGTTCACCTCATTTCCTCATTGTTGAGTGAAAACATTGGTTAAATATTCCTTGTATAGGTGACCCACTATTGTATAGAGGTTGCGAAATACTCCAGAAAGTCAAACTAAGTTTTATTCCAAGTTTTGGGTGCATTCAAACTCTAAATCTACATTTACAACAAGGATGTGAAGAATAAACAAAGATCATATCATTATAATTGTGTTTCATAAAATGTTCTCCCTTACTTCCTCTTAAATTGCTTGGATTTAGGGTTATTGTTGCGTTTGGTGTATTAGGCAATCATTTTCCACTAAGTTTAAAATAAAGAGATTATGTCCCAGAAAACCATTGAATCAAGCATAAACCAGCAAACCCAAAAAAAGTTTGACAAAATGCCAAACTCAAAATTTCAAGCAAAATTTGTTAATTAACATACAATTTAGAGGGATAAGTGGACTAATTACTTTTGTAGTTTAAGATCACTTGTACAAAAGGTTACGAGCACATTCTAAGAAAAAATACTTCCACATAGGATTAACAAAAAGTGTTTGACGAAAGTTGCCAACACCAATAAACCATTGAAATCGGCAGTAGAGAAAATATAGTTGAGACAAAACATTGATTCTTTTTTAAATGGAGGGGAGAGGGCTCTTTAAAAGTAATAAGTAGGTGAAGTTGTTGTCCTCTATGGAGAATACGAGGTCCCTTTCTTGAATTGTGCACTTCCATCCCACCATACTCTAGACAATGGTGGTTCTGCCATATGGAAGCAGTCGTGCAAGAGTTTTTGCAGAAGGCCCCTTATCCACTTCAACACAATATTGCACCGTGGCTCTTAAGAATTTACAATCAATTCAAGAATAGGACTAGAATTCAATAGCAGAGAACAATTGTCAAAAGCATCAAATATCTATCCAGGTAGCTCAGACATTGGCGTACATGCCTCTAGAATATTTTAATGGATATATTTCTACGAAGCAGGTCGATGTTTACAACGTTGTAATGTTGATGATGGAGATTGTCAATGTAAGGAAGCATAACCTTTGTATCTAGGTTTCATTGACTCTCTTCTCTAACGTTTGGGTCCATATATTACATGCTTGCACATACCCATATCCACAAGTAGTTGGTCTTGAATTATCTATAACTTTAATCATTGTATCATTTGTGAGTTGCTATTAGAGATATAGTTCAACGTAATGTAAGTGAGAAAATTTGGCAAAAGACAAAGGAACGTATGAACTACTATAGTATGGAAATAAATCCTATGGTTATATATGAGGAATACAAACGTTGACCTATGTCCATATCAGTCTTTGAAAGACAATTGGCATGTAGGATAAATATGAGTTTGAAAAACCTAGAAATTGGAACAAGAAGGTGGGAACAAATGGAAAAAATAGAACACACGTGTCTTCTATGTGATGAAAAATGATGCAGGAGCATCTAAACCCCCCTTAATCAAAGAGGAATCGGAAGTAGAGTAAAGAGAGGACAACATGGACCATGAAGCAAAACAGGGGAAAATTTATTTTAAAACAAATTTAAAGATGGAAGTGATAAGTCCCAAAGACTTGATCTAAATGTAATTTGGCATGTGTTGTATGCATGCATGTAATGAGAGCTTTAAGGGCTTTTTGTTAGAGGGTTGATTGGATCCTTCCATGATCTGATCCAACAATGCTTCCTTATATATAGAGGGAAACACAGAGTGACATGAATAGATTGTGTAATCAGTGCTTAGACTGATGTAGTCGGTGAAGAACCCGTGTTAAGGCTTAAATGCTTTAGCTATACTGTATATAATAAATATGTGTTTTTCGGGTTTCTATATGTCTGTGTATTAAGTCTTTCACTTCTATTATATATGTGTGTGGGAGGATTGAAATCCCAATTCTAAATTCATGCTGATCAACCATTGATCACAGAAGGATCAATGGTGATCCAAAGATCTCTTGTTTATATGAATGTTATGTGTGTTAACAGAGAGTGGCAGAGGAATTGTTTTTTAGGCGAGAATCCATCAAAGGAAACGAACTCCATTTACATAGAGAAATAGTGGAAACCCCTTAGCAGATTTGTAAAGCGGACATGAAATATTATAAATCATGGCATATACCCTTATCAGGTCTGGAATGCATATCGGGTCAGTGCATTGACCCAGTCAGAACAGGCCTTTGAAATGTAGCGATAGCGATATGCGATTAAATCGCAAACGTCGGATCAAAAAGCAGATCGACGATGTGGGTCTAATCGATAATCACAATTTGGGACTTAAGAGATAGCGGGAGCGTGATCAAAGCCAATGGCCGACGAGTGAATATGGTGATATCACTGATAAACCAATCGAAGATCGCAGGTGTCGGTAGTCGGGTATCAAAGGTCAAAGGTGGAGTGTCGTTGAGGAGCGACAAAAGGAACAGACCTACCGATATATAGAGGCGGGTGTATTATTTTGAAGTCCGTATATGTTAAATGGAGCGGGATTTACATGGTTTCCTGTGTATTTTGTATTATGTGTGGCTGCGGGGTTAAGGCTTCAACCCCATAGTTATATTGGCTCTGCTTCTAATGTAAGTTTGCGATTATAATTTAAAAGGATTAAAGCCTAGAATGCTTTCGATAAGGATTTGTGGGCCCATAACCCATAGGCCTCATAATTGTTTTGTTTAAGGAAAGGGATTTTGACTTACACCCAAGATCTCTTTTCATCAAGTGGTATCAGAGCAGAATATGATTCTACATGAAGGAGTGCAAGCAGAAGCGAAAGGAGGTATAGTTGTTTAAAATTGGAGAGTTTTTGGTCTTACTGTCATGCAGATAGCAACAGTAGAAGGTGAGATGACTTGCAACAAACTTAGAGCAAGGTGTGATCATATGGTTCAAGAGGAGAGAACCAGAAGGATGCCAAAAGACCGAGTGAGGAGGGCTTGGTGAGGTATTGTGTAAGAAAGGAAGACTATTACTGTAGAGGTTTGGTTGCATCTCACAGAAGACCATGAAGGCATTTCCACTAAAGAAATGCAGTGGGTAGAGTTGCCAAGGACAAGGAGAATCATATGACCAGGAGGTCATAAATTTTTGTGCCTTGGGAGTCTGATGCAGGAGCATCTAACCCCCCTAATCAAAGAGGAATCTGAAGCAGAACAAAGAGAGGACGGCGTGGACCATGGAGCAAAACAGGGGAAAATCTATTTTAAAACAGATTTAAAGATGGAAGTGATAAGTCTCAAAGACTTGATCTAAATGTAATCTAATGATCTAATGATTTAGAGGGTTGATCAGATCCTTTCGTGATCCGATCCAACAATGCTTCCTTATATATATAGAGGGAAACACATAGCGACATGAATAGATTGTGTAATCAGTGGTTAGATTGATGTAGTCGGGGAAGAACCCATGTTAAGGTTGAAATGTTTTAGTTGTACTGTATATAATAAGTATGTGTTTTGCGAGTTTCTACATGTTTGTGTATTAAGTCTTTCACTTCTGTTATATATGTGTGCGGGAGGATTGAAATCCCAATTGTAAATGCATGTTGATCGACCATCGATCACGGAAGGATCGATGGCGATCCAAAGATCTCGTGTTTATATGAATGTTATGCGTGTTAATGGAGAGTGGCAGAGTAACTGTGTTTTAGGCGAGAATCCATCAAAGGAAATGAACTCCATTTACACAAAGAAACGACAAAAACCCCTTAGCGGATCCATAAAGCGGACCTGAAATGTTATAAATCATGGCCTATACCCTTATTGGGTCTGGAATGCATATCGAGTCGACGCATTGAGCCGCTTGGAACAGGCCTTTGAAATGTAGCGATAGTGATATGTCGATATCACTGATAAACCAATCGATGATCGAAGGTGTCGGTAGTCGAGTATCGGTGCGATGCTGAGGAGTGACAAAAGGAACGTACCCGCCGATATATATAAAGGCGGGTGTATTATTTTTGAAGTCCACATATGTGAACGAGAGCGGGATTTACATGGTTTCCTGTGTATTTTGTATTATGTGTGGCTGCGAGGTTAAGGCTTGAATCCGATAGTCATATTGGATCCGATTCTAATGTAAGTCTGCAATTATATTTTAAAAGTCTTAAAGCCTAGAATGCTTCTGGTAAGGCTTTGTGGGCCCATAACCCACAGGCCTTAGAATTGATTTGTTTAGGGAAAGGGATTTTGACTTACCTGCAAGATCTCTTTTCATTAAACAACCCTTTGAGGATGAAACTTGTTTGTTGCTAAATTGTTCCACATATGACAAACTTTCAGTCCAAAGGGCTGAATGCTTTGTGTAATTTTCTAGCAAACATATAGGAAGCTTTCCCAATGAACTGTAGTTTGTTTTAGATATGAAAAAATTTCAGTTCAAAGGGTTGAATGCTTTGTTGAATTGAATTTCTAGCAAACATATAGGAAGATTTTTCAAGGAGTTGTTAGAATATAAGAAAAACCATTTTCTAGCATAAGCAGGGATGAAGAGTTTATAAATGTATTGATATACAAGGAAATTTGAGCGATATATATTTGTATTAACATCACATATCTTATACAACTAAATATAAGAAGATAAATTTCATGGACTCTATTTTTATGATGTCCCATAAATATGTTTGAGCTCGTAGAGGATGGTAATAAAAGTTATGCTTCATTTAATTTCAAATTCATTTGCTCAACTAGATTCGTGGGTCATTTCTACTTCTGCCACATTTCCTCTTTGTACATACTACTTCCAAAATATAATATGTAACCTATTTAAATATTTCCTCTAACAAAGAGACTTCGGCCAGTAATTTAAATGCATAGTCCTCAAAAGCCATGTCAAAGTCATGTCAAAGTCCTGCTTCCTCTTCAAAACAATGTGTACACTAATTTCTTTGATTTACATTTTGAGTTATTTGTTATTTATATTTTGATAAAATGAATTAAATTGATGAAATGTTCGTGATTTTTGTTTATATAATCCAAATGTAGACTTAATTGACATAGTCTTCATTGTTGGACAAAGAAAAACTTGTAATTTGTTTATAAAGGATCCTTCTATTAGTACTGTTTTGTGCAAGCTGAAGTATACATTGGTAATCTTTATTGTATCTTTAGTCATTTTGGTTTGTGCGCTTCGATACAAAATGATATTATGCAATCGTAAAAGAAGTAAATTTGTTGATCGTTGATGTAGACAAAATTTTGGTGATGCATTTTTTCCTGCATACTCTAAATTAATATGGTTTACTTTGATGAAATGAAACCAAACGACATGGAGATCCTATGACAATTGTCCTTGAAAGCATAGGAAACAGTGGCTTTGTTCAAGTCGGCGGAAATCATTTTAGAGTTTCAATTACTATGAAGGAAGGGAGGTTCTCAAATTGAGTGAAATTGCTCGGTATGCTCCTACTTTCATATTCTCAACCGGAATCAAGTACCTGCATATTTTTCAGGAGGAAGTGGGAGAGTAATCAGGATGGATTCAGCCCCCGCAAGATGATGAAGGCAATAATCTAGTGATTGATTCAATTTCTAGACACTCCTTATTACCCTACAAGGACTATAAGGATAGGAACTACGAGAAAAAAGAAACATGTTGTTAATCATGTGAATAAGCCCACTCCCTATGAAATATCATCGTAAAAATGTTTCATTTCGCTATTAGAAATATCATGGAATGGTTTGAAGTTCCACACACTCCTTTCTACTTGGAACTTCATTCCAAGCCTGGTTTTGACTGATGTTACAACTTGTATGATGTTGTACTGACACAATAGTAATGCATTGTAAGAAACCCTTTTCCAAGCCAGGATAAGACATGTTTTTGTTTTATACATATTAACTCACTCTAGAATGGGATCTTGTTAGAAGAGTAATATGGATACTAAGTCAAAAATCGATTAGTAAAGCTACCTTTGTAACAAAAGAAACCAATATAATCAGGCATAATTCAAAACTACTATAAGGAGATATAGATATGCATCTATAACATTTTCTATATGGATACTGAGTTCAAAATCAATCAGTAAAGATACCTTTTGTTTATTGCCTTTTGTAACAAAAGAAACCTATATAATCACTCATAATTCAAAATTATTAAAAGGAGATCCAACTATACATATGTAACATTTTCTCAATTCGTTCGATCAAGTGAAATATTTAACTTTATAGTCTTGATTTGAATAAAAAGAACTTGGCATGGGTCTTTGAGAAGCCAGACACATCATTTTTATCAATATTTACCAAAGTTCACATACAAACAACATTTTTTTAAATAACAACCTCGATAAGATAAGAGCTTCGTGGAAGGAAAACATAAATTCTTCCACATATTCTAAAACCTAAATTCTTCCTCATATTTTATGTTAGGACATGCATGTAAGTAATTTGTGTTGAAATAACTTATAGCATTGTATGTTAGGATATGTATGAAATTTATTTGTGTTGAAATAACATATAGAATTTGGATAAAGGATTATTCGCAATAAATGTCTCTACACTGGAAAAGGGTATGATTTGAGATCAAAAGAAATGTTATCTGACACATGTCTATTCCAGGTATTCAAGATAGTCCAAAAATATTGAACTTTTTGTCACTTGAAAACCTTTACCTACCTTTAACAAGATTACCTAAAAATTGTAGATTCAAAAAGACAAATCCTTATTAGGCGGTTGATGCAAACATAATAGGAAGTGAGTAGTCAATAAGAAGAAATACAATTAACAACTGCATTGAGCGTTTTTTAGTGTTATGCAACCATGCAATAGATATCTAAAATATATCATTACACTAACTCATATGTGCTTCATAACATTGAAAAATCTAGTAGTTGTTAATAATACCTCAAAAAACTGGAAAATTAAGGGAATTAAATAATATTAAAATGTTGTATAAACATACCCATGGGGCATACAACAAACAATGCCAAGGTGTTATGTTAAGGCGCTTTGTGATGTAAAGGTCACTGGTTCTCAACTAGAAGGATGATCTAGGTGGATATTGGTGGCCACCTGCCAAGTCCACTTGGACCCCCACCATTGTCTTTCTCAGCATTTTCAGTTTCCTTAATTGTAGCACAACTTACTATTTTTAGCAGTTTTTCGGGTCCTGAACTTCCAGAGCCATTTTGAGGCCCTAAACGACATTTTTTTGGGAATCCGGAGGCAACATGGGTCCATGGAATGGACCCATGTTGCCCGTTCCAACAATGATAGTGCTCGGATAGATCTTTCTAATGAGCTATTGTACGCGTCAAACGGAGATCATATGCCAAAGTTACGACCCCGGGAAATTGATGTACCAATTTACCCCAAACGGGGCCCACATTTTGGCGTTTCATCTCCTAGGGTTAGGTTTTGGAATGTGAAGGGTTTTCCATTGTTTCTCAACAATAGATAGGCCTTCGAGCCTCATTGTAACACAGTTCAGAGGCATGTAGCCATCACATCTCTTCTCAGAGATAAGCTACCATTGCCCTAGCTGATTTATTTCCATTTCTGATTGTAAGCATATTTCAGTATTTTTCCATTAATGAAATGAAGTATTATTTCTGCTGCATCTTTGTGTATATGGTTATCTCTGTAATTTGTTGCGTTCCTGTTTAAATCTGGATCAAAGGGAAGGACTCGCAGAGAAATGATTATGATGATGATGTTTAAGCATTTTTTTGGGTTGTTCAATATTTTTGTATATTACAAAAGCCTCACAGATATAGTATAACCTTCCTTCCTTCTAGTGTGACAAGAAAGTACATCCCACGACTTGTCTGGTCTCATTCTTGCAGCATCATATCATTTAATACACTTTAAATCTTTTGTTTCCATTAACGAATGTGTAATTTTTTGGATTTTGAAACTGCTTGTTGAGGGTTACTAATATTCTATTCAATATTGACAATCTGCTCGCCGTCTGTTTCTTATTTGGTTCAAAATTGAAGAGCTCCAATTTAGTGACTTAAAGTGGAATGGACTTTTGTAAACTCCTATTGATTGAACAATATAGGTTATGGGTTTTCATGTAGGTCAAACCATAACAAAAGTATTTCACCCATTTACCATTAAAACATGAAATAAGACAACCAAGGACATGAAATTGCGAGCACCAGTGGGCCATAGGCTTTGAATAGAAGCATTCCATGAACTCGGGCCCTTGGCGTCCAATGCAATGGAACTTCCCCAGCAAACAACGAGCAACGGGAATAATACATCTCCAAACCGTGAACCACAAACATTGGTTGTGAACATCCACTAACCATGAGCCATGATGCCATCTTCATCCATCTCCATCAAAGTAAGCCTCTTCGTGCAATAATAAGGCGACATGATGAACCAATGAGGGATGACATGCGATAACAGGAGCAAGTAAATGGTTCCATCTCGCAATTATAAATATGAGTGTGTCAACCTGTATGAGGGTTGAAGTTATGGGCCAAGTGGCCACCTAATCCACATGTGTTCAACGTGACAAGGGTAGTTGTCTGGATCCAACACCCATTGTGGGGATTCTTAATATTAACGTTAGTGTTATTAATATCATTGATATTCATAATAACATTAATATATTATAATAATGCCCCTAGTTCGTGGAATGCTTCTATTCAAAGCTGTGAAACCTACCCCTTCTGGTTTGTTGGGGTATTTGGTTAGGTAGGAACCAAAATATTTTTGAAGATAAGGTATCAAACTGGAATCTTACATGTTCCCACATAGTGTCACTTTATAAGTTGATCCCTGAGGATGAACTGAAACAGAATCACTGGAACATTAATGCAGAAATCATTAACAAGGCATTCCCTTTGGTGTATTTTGATGGATTTGCTCAACAAGATGGTTGTGCTAGAGGAGCAGTTTTGTATTTAAATGAAGATCATTATTACAAGATGAATTTGGGTTTAGGGAGAGGCACAAATAACTATGCATAACTTAATAGCCTTAGACTTCTTATTTTTTCCCTTCAGAAAGGATGTCAGCAACTGCAGATATTTGGTAACTCTAAACTAGTCATAAATTGGTTCAATGCACACACTCAGAAATGTGCTAGAAGAAACTATTACAATAAAATCACATTTTGACTATGTAATTTGTCGTCATATCTACAAGGAAATGAACCAAATTTCTGACAGTCTATCTAAAGAAGCAGTGCATCAACATTTTGGTACTTGGATGACACAGGAACATATAGGACACGAGTTCTACCAGTATTTTCACAGGCCATTCATTGATCTTCACCCACAGGGGGCAGCGGCAACTTGATCCTACACAACACATAGATGGACCTCTTTTTACAAACCTTGCTTTATGGAATGTATATATTTTATATGTTTTTTATTTTGAGTTACAGTTATCTATCAATTATTATTTGAACTCTATAAAATATTGTGGCAGTTATGACCACCAATTTTGAGATATGCTCGTTTTGCAGCATCTACAACATGTATTTTTCAATATTTTATATAATGAAAATCAAGTTTTTTTCTTTGGGAAAAAAATATTATGTTAAAAGTATTAAAATTATTAATAATATATTAATTTTATTTAATATTATCAGTAATATTTTTATTAATATTAATAATTCCATTATATTACTATTAAAAAATTTAACATTATTAATGTCATAATTAATATTAAATATATTTATTAACATTGTAAACTAATATTAAAACAATAATTTAATAAGAAACAATGTGACATAGAATAAATAGTAAGAATGATCATAATTTCACATTATAATAATAATAATAATAGGATGATCACCATGTATGTCGAAGATTATCCTAATGATGATAATAAAAATGTAGTCTCACTAAGTTTACAAAAATAAAAACTTAATTTGACATAGAATAAATAGTAAAAATGATCATAATTTCACATTATAATAATAATAATACGATGATCATGTACTACAAAGATTATCATAAAGATAATAATAAAAATGTAGTGCCATCAAACTTACAAAAATAAAACAATAAATAGTAAAAATGATCCTAACATATGCCGGTGATTGAAAAAGTTGAGCGAAAAAACTCTATATGTATTATCCATTTCTAAATGTTTTATATTTCTCTCTCAACTGCACATTAATATCTGAGTTCAGCTCGTTAATTTGTATTTCTACCCTTTGACTTGGGACGTTAATTTTTATTTCTGCCCTTTGACTTGGGACGTTAATTTTTATTTCTAACCTTTGATATGCTTTATATTATGTTATCGCAGGCAGCAGATTTTGGATTTTTCAAGTGAGAAATTGGAAAGAGAAATCCTTGCAAGGCCAGACATCGAGATATATTTTTAATTAGTGATGAATTTTTTATATAAAAATAATTAAATCAAAGAAAATCTGTATTTAGTTAGTTTGATACTTTTTAGGAGTAGTTTTTAAGTTTGATATTTTGGAGTTTTTGGTGGATTTCTGGCGAAAATTTTTATGGCCAAAAGTTGATTTGTGTTGTTTAAACTTGTTTTTTCACTGCATATATGGATTCAACACCCTCAAAAATCTTTAAGGTACTTCTACTCGGAAGAGCCCAATTTTCAAACTTGTGATTTTAATGAAGCAGAAAACTTTCCAAAAAATCGCACATAAAACTACTCTTTATTTTTATATCATTCCTTTTATATTATATTCCATCATATTGTTTTTAGTGAATTTTCTTATAAAATTAGTTATATTTATTAGTTTCTTTTCATCTATAAATTAAATTTAGATAAATATCAAAATTTTTAATAATGTTGTTATTTATATAATAACTTCAAACAATAAATATCAAAATGTTAATTTAAGTTGTTATTCACAAATTTTAGGAAATAATTTATTTTATTTGATTAATTTACTATTTCTTACTTGTTTTGAAAATTATGTATAAATCATTCAATTTTTTGGAACTGTTTTCTTTTCTTTCATTCTTTTCTCCCACACATAACTCATTTTATGTATATCTATATTTACAGAACATTTAATTTATATGATCGTGTAGGGATGTAAACTTAAGATTGTAATAAAATTTAAAACTTTTTTTTTTTAATTTCCATTAAATCAATTTGTTTTCTTCTCCATGGACTCTAGCATGAGCATAATGGTTCTTTGCATAATGTTTTGATTGCCTCTCCCTCCATAAATAATCACTGAGATTTTCGAATGGCCAACGATGTAGCTGCTTTTGTTTTGCATGTCCTAGATTTTCCTAATGTGTACATTGTTGTAGGTGATATGGGTGACAGAGTTGAAAAACATAATATGCATTGGGAAGGCCCATAAATAGTTATTTTTTTTATAGATTTTTTGCAGGTAAAATTTTTCTTCCAAAGACAAATAATATTCTTCTTTTTTTATTCAACTTTGGTATCTTCCTCGCTGTGGTATCAATTTCTTCCAAAGACAAATAATATTCTTTTTTTTTATTCAACTTTGGTATCTTCCTCCTGTGGTTGAAGGTGACATGTCACTTGGTCATGGAAGAAACCCAGTGGTTTCTAAGTCTTTTTTTGATATCATATCATTTATTTTCTTTCATATTATTTGAATTCTGCTTTTTAACATATTTATTGGGAGTTAATAAGTTATTAATAAAAATATATATAATCTAATTATTAATAAATTAAATACAATTTATTTATACATTAAAATATCATATGTAAAAATTATTTATTAAATTTTAAATTTTAAAATAAAAAATTAATATATTGAAAAGTTATTTATTTATTCTTAAGCTTTTCTATTTAATTATTATTATTAATAAATGGTTTAAGCATTGTTATTTTAAATGATTCAAAGTTAAAAATAGAAGAATGAAACTTACATTATCTAAATACTTTACAAATAAATTATAGAGTAACTATTAAATTATAGAGTAAACATTAAAGTGTGTGAATTAAATGTTGCACTTTTTAAGAATATTATAATTAAATTACAAAATTATTTTTTATGTAACTAATAAATTGTATAAATTATATTGTCTATTTAATTATTATTATTATTATTTGAATAAAAATGACAAAGTTGGTATTTTTTTGGATAATGTATATTATTAATGATAAATTATAAAAATAGAATAAGTCTACTACCTCAGCCTCTCTCACACACACACACACACATATATATATATGACTACTAAAGTCTATATAATTCTCTTTAGTGAGAAAAGGGCACCACAAGGGGAGCATTTGGTTTAGATAAATCCTTGCGGGTCTCAAAGGATCAAGAGACACGAGAAGAGGCGCAAACCCTCGATGTAGTGATTTTTTTTTATTGAATAAACTATGGGTCGAATTTATGAAGGCAAAGACGAATTGGAAGGAATTTAGAAGTTTGTACCCATATATTTCTAAATCAAACAAAGTCCAAGCTGTATCACTGTTATTGGAGGTGATTTTCACCATATTTCTAGGGCATGTTTGAGTTATATGGAAGGTTGACTTATTGCTTATTGGTTGTTGCATTTTTATAGAGGTTGTGGCTAAGATTGGGCACATTTCCTTTGGCTGGGAATTCCATTCTTGTAGTCGCATGAATACTAAATTATAATCAGACTTTGGGACGTTCCACTACACAAAAGGGCTTCTTAGTATGGAGGAGTGAGGGTGCACTAAAAAGAACTCATAATTTTCTTAAGGTTGGAGATTGGAACCATATTCTTGAGGTTGTGGCCAATAGTAAGCTAAATGTTCACCTCATTTCCTCATTGTTGAGTGAAAACATTGGTTAAATATTCCTTGTATAGGTGACCCACTATCGTATAAACGATGTGAAATACTCCAGAAAGCCAAACTAAGTTTTATTCCAAGTTTTGGGTGCATTCAAACTCTAAATCTGCATCTACAACAAGGTTGTGAAGAATAAACAAAGATCGTATCATTATAATTGTGTTTCATAAAATGTTATCCCTTACTTCCTCTTAAATTGCTTGGATTTGGGGTTATTGTTGCATTTGGTGTATTAGGCAATCATTTTCCACTGAGTCTAAAAGAAAGAGATTATGTCCCAGAAAACCATTGAATCAAGCATAAACCAGCAAACCCAAAAAAAGTTTGACGAAATGCCAAACTCAAAATTTCAAACAGAATTTGTTAATTAACATGCAATTTAGAGGGATAAGTAGACTAATTACTTTTGTAGTTTAAGATCACTTGTACAAAAGGCTGCGAGCACGTTCTAAGAAAAAACACTTCCGCATAGGATTAACAAAAAGTGTTTGACGAAAGTTGTCAACACCAATAAACCATTGAAATCCACAGTAGAGAAAATATAGTTGAGCCAAAACATTGATTCCTTTTTTAAATGGAGGGGAGAGGGCTCTTTAAGAGTAAGAAGTAGGTGAAGTTGTTGTCCTCTATGGAGAATACGAGGTCCCTTTGTTGACTTGTGTACTTCAATCCCACCATACTCTAGACAATCGTGGTTCTAGCCTATGGAAGCAGTTGTGCAAGAGTTTTTGCAGAAGGCCCCTTATCCACATCAACACAATATTGCACCGTGGCTCTTAAGAATTTACAATCAATTCAAGAATAGGACTAGAAGTCGATAGCAGAGAACAATTGTCAAAAGAGTCAAATATCTATCCAGGTAGCTTGAACACTGGGGTACATGCCTCTAGAATATTTTAATGGATATATTGCTACGAAGCAGTTCGATGTTTACAACGTTGTAATGTCGATGATGGAGATTGTCAATGTAAGGAAGCATAACCTTTGTATCCAGGTTTCATTGACTCTCGTCTCTGACGTTTGGTTCCATATATTACATGCTTGCACATACCCATATCCACAGGTAGTTGGTCTTGAATTATATATAACTTTAATCATTGCATCATTTGTGAGTTTCTATTAGAGATATAGTTCAACGGAATATGAGTGAGAAAATTTGGCAAAGACAAAGGAACATATGAATTACTATAGTATGGAAATAATTCCTATGGTTATATATGAGTAATACAAACGTTGACATAAGTCCATATCAGTCTCTGCAAGACAATTCACATGTAGGATAAATACGAGTTTGCAAATCCTAGAAATTGGAACAAGAAGGTGGGAACAAGTGGAAAAAATAGAACACATGTGTCTTCTATGTGATGAACAATGATGCAGGACCATCTAACTCCCCCTTAATCAAAGAGGAATCCGAAGCGGAGAAAAGAGAGGACAACGTGGACCATGGAGCAAAACAAGGGAAAATATGTTTTAAAACAGATTTAAATATGGAAGTGATAAGTCTCAAAGACTTGATCCAAATGTAATCTACCATGTGTTGTATGCATGCATGTAATGAGAGATTTAAGGGCCTTTTTTTAGAGGGTTGGTCGGATCCTTCCATGATCCGATCCAACAATGCTTCCTTATATATATAGAGGGAAACATAGAGTGACATGAATAGATTGTGTAATCAGTGCTTAGACTGATGTAGTCGGGGAAGAACCCGTGTTAAGGCTGAAATGCTTAAGCTATACAGTATATAATAAATATGTGTTTTGTGGGTTTCTACATGTATGTGTATTAAGTCTTTCACTTCTGTTATATATGTGTGTGGGAGGATTGAAATCCCAATTGTAAATTCATGCTGATCGACCATCGATCGTGGAAGGATCGATGGCGATCCAAAGATCTCGTGTTTGTATGAATGTTATGTGTGTTAACGGTGAGTGGCAGAGTAACTGTGTTTTAGATGAGAATCCATCAAAGGCGGCGAACTCCATTTACACTGAGAAATGACGAAAACCCCTTAGTGGATCCGTAAAGCGGACCTGAAATATTATAAATTATGGCATATACCCTTATCAGGTCCAGAATGCATATCGAGTCGGTGCATTGAGCCGGTCGGAACAGGCCTTTGAAATGTAGCGATAGCGATATGCGATTAAATTACAACTGTCGGATCGGAAGGCAGATCGACGGTGCAGATCTAATCGCTAATCGCAATCGGGGACTTAAGAGATAGCGGGAGTGTGATCAATGCTGACCGCCGATGAGCGAATATGGTGATATCGCCGATAAACCAATTGGCGATCGGAGGTGTCTGTAGCTGTGTATCGGAGGTCAGGGGTGGAGCGACGTTGAGGAGCGACAAAAGGAATAGACCCGCTGATATTTTTGAACTCCGTATGTGAATCGGAGCAGGATTTACATGGTTTCCCGTGTATTTTGTATTATGTGTGGCTATGGGGTTAAGGCTTGAACTCGATAGTTATATTGGCTCGGATTCTAATGTAAGTCTGTGATTATAATTTAAAAGGCTTAAAGCCTAGAACTCTTCTGATAAGGCTTTGTGGGCCCGTAACCCACAGGCCTTATAATTGGTTTATTTAGGGAAATGGATTTTGACTTAGCCCCAAGATATCTTTTCATCAAGTGGTATTAGAGAAAAAGACGATTCTATGTGAAGAAGGAGTGCAAGCAGAAGGGAAAGGAGGTATAGTTGTTTAAAACTGGAGAGTTTGTGGTCTTACTGTCATGCAGATAGTCGCAACAGAAGGTGAGATGACTTGCAGCAAACCTAGAGCAAGGTGTGCTCATATGGTTCCAAAGGAGAGAACCAAAAGGATGTCGAAAGACCGAGTGAGGAGTGCTTGGTGAGGTATCATGTAACAGAGGAAGACTATTACTGCAGAGGTTTGGTTGCAGCTCATAGAAGACCATGAAGGCAGTTCCATTGAAGAAATGCAGTGGGTAGAATTGCTAAGGACAAGGAGAAGCATATGACCAGGAGGTCATAAATTTTTGTGCCTCGGGAATCTGATGCAGGAGCATCTAACCCCCCCTTAATCAAAGAGGACTCCGAAGTGGAGCAAAGAGAGGACAACGTGGACCATGGAGCAAAACAGGGGAAAATCTGTTTTAAAATAGATTTAAAGATGGAAGCGATAAGTCTCAAAGACTTGATCTAAATGTAATTTGCCAAGTGTTGTATGCATGCATGTAATGATATCTTTAAGGGCTTTTTGTTAGAGGGTTGATCGGATCCTTCCGTGATCCGATCCAACAATGCTTCCTTATATATATAGAGGGAAACACAGAGTGACATGAATAGATTGTGTAATCAATGCTTAGACTGATGTAATCGGGGAAGAACTCGTGTTAAGGTTGAAATGCTTTAGCTGTACTATATATAATAAATATGTGTTTTGCGGGTTTCTACATGTCTCTGTATTAAGTCTTTCACTTATGTTATATATGTGTGCGAGAGGATTGAAATCCCAATTGTAAATGCATGTTGATCGACCATCGATCACAGAAGGATCGATGGCGATCCAAAGATCTTGGGTTTATATGAATGTTATGTGTGTTAACGAAGTGTGGCAGAGTAACTGTGTTTTAGGCGAGAATCCATCAAAGGCAACGAACTCCATTTACACAGAGAAACGACAAAAACCCCTTAGCGGATTCGTAAAGCGGACCTGAAATATTATAAATCATGGCCTATACCCTTATCGAGTCCGGAATGCATATCGGGTTGGCGCATTGAGCCAGTCGAAACAGGCCTTTGAAATGTAGCGATAGCGATATGCAATTAAATCGCAACTGTCGGATCGGAAGGTAGATCAACAGTGCAGATCTAATCGCTAATCGCAATTAGGGACATAAGAGATAGTGGGAGTGTTATGAACGCCGACGGCCGATGAGCGAATATGGCGATATCGTCGATAAACCAATCGGCGATCGGAGGTGTCGGTAGTTGGGTATCAGAGCGGCACTGAGGAGCGACAAAAGGAATGGACCTGTCGATATATATAGAGGCGGGTGTATTATTTTTGAAGTTCGTATATGTGAACCAGAGCAGGATTTACATGGTTTCCCATGTATTTTGTATTATGTGTGGCTGCGGGGTTAAGGCTTGAACCCGATAGTTATATTAGCTCTGATTCTAATGTAAGTCCGCGATTATAATTTAAAAGGCTTAAAGCCTAGAACGCTTCCACTAAGGCTTTGTGGGCCCATAACCCACAGGCCTCAGAATTGATTTGTTTAGGGAAAGGGATTTTGACTTACCCCCAGGATCTCTTTTCATCAAACAACCCTTTGAAGATGAAACTTGTTTGTTGCTAAATTGTTCCAAATATGATAAACTTTCAGTCCAAAGGGCTGAATGCTTTGCGTAATTTTCTAGCAAACATATAGGAAGATTTTTCAAGGAGTTGTTAGAAAAAAAAATAAATATATATATATATATATTTCAAGCACAAGCAGAGATGAAGAGTTTATAAATGTATTGATATACAACGCAATTAGAGCGATATATATTTGTATTTACATCACATATCTTATACAAGTAAATATAAGAAGATAAATTTCATGGACTCTATTTTTATGATGTCCCATAAATATGTTTGAGCTCTTAAAGAATGGTAATAAAAGTTATGTTTCATTTAATTTCAAATTCATTTGCTCAACTAGATTCTTGGGTCATTTCTACTTCTGCCACATTTCCTCTCTGTACATACTACTTCCAAAATATAATATGTAACCTATTTAAATATTTCCGCTGACAAAGAGTCTTTGGTGAGTAATTTAAATGCATAGTCCTCAAAAGCCATGTCAAAGTCACGTCAAAGTCCTGCTTCCTCTTCAAAACAATGTGTACACTAATTTCTTCAATTTACATTTTGAGTTATTTGTTATTTATATTTTGATAGAATGAATTAAATTGATGAAATGTTCGTGATTTGTGTTTATAGAATCCAAATGTGGACTTAATTGACATAGTATTCACTGTTGGACAGAGAAAAGCTTGTAATTTGTTTATAAAGGATCCTTCTATTACTATAGTTTTGTGCAAGTTGAAGTATACACTGGTAATATTTATTGTATCTTCAGCAATTTTGGTTTGTGTGCTTAGATACAAAATGATATTATGCAATCATAAAAGGAGTAAATTTGTTGATCGGTGATGTAGAAAGGTTTTTGGTGATGCGTTAGTTTTCATGCATACTTTAAATTAATATGGTTTACTTTGATGAAAAGAAACCAAACGACATGGAGATCCTATGACAATTGTCCTTGAAAGCACAGGCAACAGTGGCTTTGTTCAAGTCAGCAGAAATCCTTTTAGAGTTTCAATTACTATGAAGGAAGGGAGGTTCTCTAATTGAGTGAAATTGCTCGGTATGATCCTACTTTCATATTCTCAATCGGAATCAAGTACCTGCATATTTTTCAGGAGGAAGTGGGTGAGTAATCAGGATAGAATCATCCCCCGCAAGATGATGAAGGCAATAATCTAGTGATTGATTCAATTTCTAGACACTCCTTATTACCCTACAAGGATTACAAGGATAGCTACTACGAGAAAAAAGAAATTGGTTGCTAATCATGTGAATAAGCCCACTCCCTATGAAATACCATCGTAAAAATGTTTCATTTCGCTGTTAGAAATATCATGGAATGGTTTGAAGTTCCACACACTCCTTTCTACCTGGAACTTCATTCCAAGCCTGGTTTTGACTGATGTTACAACTTGTATGATGTTGTATTGACACAATAGTAATGCATTGTAAGAAACCCTTTTCCAAGCGAGGATAAGACATGTTTCTGTTTTATACATATTAACTCACTCTAGAATGAGATCTTGTTAGAAGAGTAATATGGATACTAAGTCCAAAATCAATTAATAAAGCTACCTTTGTAACAAACGAAACCAACATAATCAAGCATAGTTCAAAACTACTATAAGGAGATATAGATATGCATGTGTAACATTTTCTGTATGGATACTGAGTTCAAAATCGATCAGTAAAGATACCTTTTGTTTATTGCATTTTGTAACAAAAGAAACTTATATAATCACTTAGAATTCAAAATTATTATAAGGAGATCCAACTATGCATATGTAACATTTTCTCAATTCGTTCGATCAAGTGAAATATTTAACTTTACAGTCTTGATTTGAATAAAAAGGACTTGGCATGGGTCTTTGAGAAGCCAGACACATCATTTTTGTCAATATTTACCAAAGTTCACATACAAATAGCGTTTTTTTAAATAACAACCTCGATAAGATGATAGCTTCGTGGAAGGAAAACATAAATTCTTCCACATATTCTAAAACCTAAATTCTTCCTCATATTTTATGTTAGGATATGCATGTAAGTAATTTGTGTTGAAATAACTTATAGTATTGTATGTTAGGATATGTATGAAAGTTATTTGTGTTGAAATAACAGATAGAATTTGGATAAAGGATTATTCGCAATAAATGTCTCTATACTAGAAAAGGGTATGATTTGAGTTTAAAAGAAATGTTATCTGAAACATGTCTATTTCAGGTATTCAAGATAGTCCAAAAATGTTGAACTTTTAGTCACTTGAAAGTCTTTACCTACCTTTAACAAAATTACCTAAAAATTGTAGATTCAAAAAGACAAATCCTTATTAGGTGGTTGATGCAAACATAATAGGAAGTGCAGAAGTCGTCAATAAGAAGAAATACAATTAACAACTGTATTGAGCATTTTTTAGTGTTATGCAACCATGCAATAGATATCTAAAATATATCATTACACTAACTCATATGTGCTTCACAACATTGAAAAATCTAGTAGTTGTTAGTAATACCTCAAAAAACTGCAAAATTAACGGAATTAAATAATACTCAAAAT
The DNA here is from genome assembly GCA_031772625.1 of Pinus tabuliformis. NCBI lineage: Eukaryota > Viridiplantae > Streptophyta > Pinopsida > Pinales > Pinaceae > Pinus > Pinus tabuliformis. The sequence continues at coordinate 701,579,270 of CM062813.1, forward strand.
GTTGTACAAACATACCGATGGGGCATACAACAACAATGCTAAGGTGTTACGTTAAGGCACTTTGTGCTGTAAAGGTCACTGGTTCTCAACTGGAAGCGAAGGACTCGCAAAGATATGATTATGATGATGATGTTAAGCGTGTTTTTGGGTTGTTGAATATTTTTGTATATTGCAAAAGCCTCACAGATATAGTATAACTTTCCTTCCTTCTAGTGTGACAAGAAAGTACATCCCACGACTTGTCTGGTCTCATTCTTACAGCATCATATCATTTAATATACTTTAAATCTTTTGTTTTCATCAATGAATGTGTAAATTTTTGGATTTTGAAACTGCTTGTTGAGGTTTACTAATATTCTATGCAATATTGACAATCTGCTCGTCTTCTGTTTCTTATTTGGTTCAAAATTGAAGAGCTCCAATTTAGTGACTTGAAGTGGAATGGACTCTTGTAAACTCCTATTGACTGAACAAGATAGGTTATGGGTTTTCATGTAGGTGGAACCATAACAAAAGTATTTCACCCATTTACCATTAAAACTTGAAATAAGACAGCCAAGGACCTGAAATTGCGAGCACCAGTGGCCCATAGGATTTGAATAGAAGCATTCCATGAACTCGGGCCCTTGGTGTCCAATGCGATGGAACTTCCCCAGCAAACCACGAGCAGCGGGAATAATACATCTCCAAACCGTGAACCACAAACACTAGCCACGAACATCCAAGAACCATGAGCTATCAAGAACCAAAAGAGAAACCACGAACCTCAAACTGCTACAAGCTAATGGAGCATCCACAAACCATGAACTATTGAAACCCGTGGATTGGGAAGGACAGGAGACTCCATTGAGAGGCCTTAGAGTCTTATAATGCACAATTTGACAATGCAAAACAAAGTCCCACATTCCAAATAACGAGCCACTAACTGAGTTGATAAATTACAACCTCTTATTGACCGAGAGGAAGCAGAGCATTGTTTGTTAGAGTGGGACCATTACTGAAATCCTTAGAGGCCAGGGGAGACCCAAGAGACACTATGTGAGCATGAGAGGATGGAAATTCCTAAACCAAAGGAGGATGGCTACATTGACCCTCCAATTTCGAGAAGTCCAATGCATACTAAGATATAGGCCAATTGAAGAGTGTTTGGATGCAATCAGGAGTGCAGGCATGACAACCATAAACAAGCGAGAGAGAAACACCAAGCATAACTAACATCAATAATACATTTTCAGAACTGCTCATCGGGTCTGAAGATAGGCTTAAAGAAGGATGCATATGCGCCATGACGCCATCTTCATCCATGTCCATCAAAGTAAGCCTCTTCGTGCAATAATAAGGCGACATGATGAACCAATGAGGGACAACGTACGATAACAGGAGCAAGTAAATGATTCCATCTCGCGAGTATAAATATGAGTGTGCCAACCTGTATGAGGGTTGAAGCTATGGGCCAAGTGGCCACCTGATCCACCTATGTTCAGCATGACAAGGACAGTTGTCTGGATCCAACACCCATTGTGGGGATTCTTAATATTAACGTTAATGTTATTAATATCATTGATATTCATAATAACATTAATATATTATAATAATGCCCCTAGTTAATGGAATGCTTCTATTCAAAGTTGTGAAACCTGCCCCTTCTGGTTTGTTGGGGTATTTGGTTAGGAAGGAACCAAAATATTTTTCTAGATAAGGTATCAAACTGGAATTTTACATGTTCCCACATAGTGGCACTTTATAACTTGATCCCTGAGGATGAACTGAAACAGAATCACTGGAACATTAACGTAGAAATCATCGATAAGGCTTTCCCTTTGGCGTATTTTGATGGATTTTCTCAACAAGGTGGTGGTGGTAGAGGAGAAGTTTTTTATTTAAATGAAGATCATTATTACAAGATGAATTTGGGTTTAGGGAGAGGCACAAATAACTATGCATAATTTAGAGAGATTTTTCGGCGAAAATCACATGGAATACCATTTGTCAACGCGTTTCGAACCAACAAGTGTGGTTCATCGTCAGGACAAGTTGAAGAAACAGATCCAGCTAAGCAAGTTAAATAGGCAGAACGGAGCCTCCTGACCAACGGCTAGTTTGACTCTAGGACCGAGGTCAAAAATATTTTATTAGCTTAGTTAGTAAGAATTAGGACAAAAACATATTATTGAAGGGTACTTAGTTCACAAATATTAATAAAAATTAGAAATTAGTTAAATAATGGACCTTAAAGGCAATATATAAAATAATCTTATTTAAAAATATTATTCAAAATTATAAAATAATAATAAATAGATTCATCAAAGACCTAACCAATGTCAAAATGAGGTTAGGTTAGTTAGGAAAAAATTAGTTAAAAATATTCAAAATAAAACTAATAAATAGATAAATGAAAATTAAATTAAAAATAAATAAGTAAATAAATCAATAAATAAATTAGTTACTACGAAAAACATAAAAATAATAATAATAATAATAAAATAATAAATAAATAAAATAACAATAAAGATAAAATACTCAAAATAAATTAAAATGAATAAAAATAAAATAATCAAATCAAAAAACAAATGACCTAAAAATTAAAAGCCTATAAATATTATTAAAAATTATCACTTAATTAATAATAAAATCGAAGAAAACCACAGAGGTTTAGAAAAATAAGTCAAAATAAAATAAAAATAAAAATTAGTTAAAAATGGTAATAAGAATAAAATAAATAGGTTAGTTAGAAAAAAATAGTTAAAAAGTCTCATAAAATAAAAATAATAAAACGAATAAATAAATAAAATAAAAACAAAATAAATAAATAAAATTAATAATTAAGAGGTTAGGTTAGATAGAAAATTAGTTAAAAATGGTAATAATAGAACGAGAAAATAATTAAAATAAGAATAAAAATAATAAATTAGTTAAAAAGACTCAAAAAATATAAAGGAATAATAGAACGAATCAATAAAACATAAATCAATAAAACATAAATCAGTTAAAATAAATAAGTTAATATTAAATAAATAATAATAAAAAGTAAATAAATAAAAATAATAAATAAAATATTAAAGAAAAGAAATTAACCCTAAGGAGGAGGGCGGAAACCAACTAGGGAGAGAGAGTAGGGACCCAACATCTACTAACTTTCCAGCCATCGACTCTATTAAGATTGCAAGGCCTTTTTTCAATCTCAAGCGCTTCCCTAAATTTACGATGATGGAAATGTGAAACCCTAGCAATAACACTAGCCTCCTCAATACAAACATGATGATTGGTTTTCTCAGCATGTTCAGCTAAAGCGGAAGACTTAGCTCTCCTATGTTTAAGGTCCGCAGTGTGTTCGCTAATCCTTTGATTAATGGAGCGACCAGTCTCTCCAATATAGGGGGTCCCACAGGAACAAAGGATCAAATAAACACCTTTCATATCCTTAGGGTCGATAGGATGCTTTACAGATCTTAGGGACCCACGAATGGTGTTCAGGGGCCCGAAGGTCACAGGGATACTATGCTTCCTGAGAATCCTTCCAATTCTATCAGTGGTCCCTTGAACATACGGAAGAAGAACACCTGGAATTCGTTCCTTCGGTTCCCTTTTAGTCAAAGAATTCTTGGAAGCCTTAAGAAAATCCCTCTGACCCAAGTATCTACTATAACCATTCTCAACAAAGACATCAAGCAGATGGGATTTTTCTTTCTCAGAGCTCTTTTTGTCGGAGATTCTTAGGGCCCGAGTACCAAGGGTATTGAGGACACCCATCTTTTGAGCTGGGAAATGGTGGGAATTGGCATGAAGATACTGCACCGTATGAGTTTTCTTACGAAAAACTCGATGGGCGAGGGAACCATCACTATTTCTTAGAAATAAGAATATCAAGAAATGTAAGACATCCATCAACTTCTTGCTCCTTAGTGAACTTAATGGCTGAGGATTGATTGTTGAGATGATCAAAGAAGAGATAAAGCTCAACCTGCCCATGAGGTCATATTACATTGCATAACTTAATAACCTTAGACTTTTTATTTTTTCCCTTGAGAAAGGATGTCAGCAACTGCAGCTATTTGGTGACTCTAAACTAGTCATAAATTGGTTCAATGCACACACTCAGAAATGTGCTGGAAGAAGTTATTACAATAAAATCACATTTTGACTATGTAATTTGTCGTCATATCTACAAGGAAAGGAACCAGATTTCTGACAGTTTATCTAAAGAAGGAGCACAGCAAGTTGCTATTAGAGATATAGTTCAATGGAAAGTAAATGAGAAAATTTGGTAAAATAGAAAGGAACATATGAACTACTATAGTATGGAAATAAATCCTATGGTTATATATGAGGAATACAAACGTTGATATAAGTCCATATCAGTCTCCGAAAGACAATTGACATGTAGGATAAATATGAGTTTGCAAAACCTAGAAATTGGAACAAGAAGGTGGGAACAAATGGAAAAAATAGAACACACATGTCTCTTATGTAATGAACAACCCTTTGAAGATGAAACTTGTTTGCTACTAAATTGTTCCAAATATGAAAAACTTTCAGTCCTAAGGGCTGAATGCTTTGTTGAATTTTCTAGCAAATATATAGGAAGCTTTCCAAATGAACTGTAGTTTCTTTTAGGTATGAAAAACTTTTAGTACAAAGGGTTGAATGCTTTGTTGAATGGAATTTCTAGCAAACATGTCAGAAGATTTTTCAAGGAGTTGTTAGAATATAGAAAAAAATCATTTTTCTAGCACAAGAAGAGATGAAAAGTTTATAAATGTATTGATATACAAGGAAATTTGAGCAATATATATTTGTATTTACGTCACATATCTTATACAACTAAATATAACAAGATAAATTTCATGGACTCTATTTTTATGATGTCTCATAAATCTGTTTGAGTTCTTTGAGGATGGTAATAAAAGTTATGTTTTATTTAATTTCAAATTCTTTTGCTCAACTAGATTCTTGGGTCATTTCTCCTGCTGCCACACTTCCACTCTGTACATACTACTTCCAAAATATAATCTGTAACCTATTTAAATATTTCCTCTGACAAAGAGAATTCACCGAGTAATTTAAATGCATAGTCCTCAAAAGCCATGTCAAAGTCACGTCAAAGTCCTGCTTCCTCTTCAAAACAATGTGTACACTAATTTCTTTGATTTACATTTTGATTTATTTGTTATTTATATTTTGATAGAATTAATTAAGTTGATGAAATGTTCGTGATTTTGTTTATAGAATCCAAATATAGACTTAATTGACATAGTCTTCACTGTTGGACAGAGAAAAACTTGCAATTTGTTTATAAAGGATCCCTCTATTAGTACATTTTTGTGCAAGTTGAAGTATACACTCGTAATCTTTATTGTATCTTCAATGGTTTTGGTTTGTCTACATCAAGACAAAATGATTTATGTAATCATAAAAGGAGTTCATTTGTTGATCATTGATGTAGCAAATTTTTTGGTGATGCATTTGTTCCTCCATACTTTAAATTAATATGGTTTATTCTGATGAAATGAAACCAAACGACATGGAGATAATATGACAATTGTCCTTGAAAGCACATGGAACAGTGGATTTTTTCAAGTAAGCGGAAATCATTTTAGAGTTTCAATTACTATGAAGGAAGGGAGGTTGTCTAATTGAGTGAAATGGCTCAGTATGCTCCTACTTTCATATTCTCAATCGGAATCAAGCACCTGCATATTTTCCAAGAGCAAGCGGGAGAGTAATGAGGATGTAATCAGCCCCCCAAGATGATGAAGGCAATAATCTGGTGATTGATTCAATTTCTAGACACTCCTTATTACCCTACAAGGATAACTACTACGAGAAAAAAGAAATCAGCTTCTAATCATGTGAATAAGCCCACTCCCTATGAAATACCATGGTAACAATGTTTCATTTGGCTGTTAGAAATATCATGGAATGGTTTGAAGTTCCACACACTCCTCTCTACCTGGAAGTTTTTTTCAAGCATGGTTTTGATTGATGTTACAACTTGTATGATGTTTTACTGACACAATAGTAATGCATTGTAAGAATCTCTTTTCCAAGCCAGGATAAGACATGTTGTTGTTTTATACATATTAACTCACTCTATAACGAGATCTTGTTAGAAGAGTAAAATGGATACTAAGTCCAAAATCGATCAGTAAAGCTACCTTTGTAACAAGATGAGCCAATATAATCAGGCATAATTCAAAACTATTATAAGGAGATATAGATATGCATCTGTAACATTTTCTATATGGATACTGAGTTCAAAATCGATCAGTAAAGATACCTTTTTTTATTGCATTTTGTAAAAAAAGAAACCAATATAATCACTCATAATTCAAAATTATTATAAAGAGATCCAACTATGCATCTATAACGTTTTCTCAATTCGTTCGATCAAGTGAAATATTTAACTTTACAGTCTTGATTTGAATAAAAAGGACTTGGCATGGGTCTTTGAGAAGCCAGACACATCATTTTTGTCAATATGTACCAAAGTTCACATAAAAACAACATTTTTTTAAATAAAAACCTCCATAAGCTACTAGATTCGTGGAAGTAAAACATAAATTCTTCCACATATTCTAAAACCGAAATTCCTCCTCATATTGTATGTTACGATATGCATGTAAGTAATTTGTGTTGAAATAACTTATAGTATTATATGTTAGGATCTGTATGCAAGTAATTTGTGTTGAAATAACAAATAGAATTTGGATAAAGGATTATTCACAAATAAACGTCTCTACACTAGAAAAGGTTATGATTTGAGTTCAAAAGAAATTTTAGCTGAAACATGTATATTCCAGGTATTCAAGATAGTCCAAAAATTTTGAACTTCTAGTCACTTGAAAGCCTTTACCTACCTTTAACAAGATTACCTAAAATTTATAGATTCAAAAAGACAAATCATTATTAGGCGGCTGATGAAAACATAATAGGAATTGTACAAGTTGCCAATAAGAAGAAATACAATTAACAATTGCACTGAGCATTTTTTTGTGTTATGCAACCATGCAACAAATATCTAAAATATATCATTACACTAACTCATAGGTGCTTCATAACATTGAAAAATCTAATTAGTTGTTAATAATACCTCAAAAAACTGCAAAATTAAGGGAATTAATTAATACTCAAAATGTTGTATAAACATACCCATGGGGCATACAACAAACAATGACAAGGTGTTATGTTAAGGAACTTTGTGTTGTAAAGGTCACTGGTTCTCAACTGGAAGGGAAGGACTCGCAGAGATATGATTATGATGATGATGTTAAGCATGTTTTTGGGTTGTTGAATATTTTTGTATATTCCAAAAGCCTCACAGATATAGTATAACCTTCCTTCCTTCTAGTGTGACAAGAAAGTACATCCCACGACTTGTCTAGTCTCATTCTTGAATCATAATATCATTTAATATACTTTAAATCTTTCGTTTTCATCAATGAATGTATAAATTTTTGGATTTTGAAACTACTTGTTGAAGGTTACTAATATTTTATTCAATATTGACAATCTGCTCGTCTTTTGTTTCTTATTTGGGTCAAAATTGAAGAGCTCCAATTTAGTGAGTTAAAGTGGAATGGACTCTTGTAAACCCCTATTGATTGAACAAGATAGGTTATGGGTTTTGATGTAGGTCGAACCATAACAAAATTATTTCACCCATTTACCATTAAAACTTGAAATAAGACAGCCAAGGACATGAAATGTCGAGCAGCAATGGCCCATAGGCTTTGAATAGAAGCATTCCACGAACTCGGGCCCTTGGCGTCCAGTGCAATGGAGCTTCCCCAGCAAACCACGAGCAACGGGAATAATACATTTCTGAACCGTGAACCACAAACACTAGCCACAAACATCCACAAACCATGAGCTATCAAGAACCAAAAGCGAAACCACGAACCTCAAACTGCTACAAGCCAATTGAGCATCTACAGACCATGAAATATTGAAACCCACAGACTGGGAAGGACGGGAGACTCCATTAAGAGGCCTTAGAGTCTTATAATGCAAAGCGAAGTCCCACATTCCAAATAAGGAGCCAGTGACTAAGTTGATAAATTACAACCTCTTATTGACCGAGAGGAAGCAACGCATTGTTCGTGAGAGTGGGGCCATTACTGAAACCCTTAGAGTCTAGGGGAGACCCGAGAGCCACTATGTGAGCGTCAGAAGATGGAAATTGCTAGACCAAAGGAGGATGGCTACATTGACCCTCCAATTTCGAGAAGTCCAATGCATACTGAGATACAGGGCAACTAAAGAGTGTGTGGATGCCATCCGAAGTGTAGGCATGGCGACCATAAACGAGCAAGAGAGAAACACTAAGCATACCTAACATCAATAATAAATCTTCAGAACTAGTCATCGGGTCTGGAGATAGGCTTAAAGAAGGACGCATACGAGCCATGATGCCATCTTCGGCCATCTCCATCAAAGTAAGCCTCTTCATGCAATAATAAGGCGACATGATGAACCAATGAGGGACGATGTATGATAACCGGAGCAAGTAAATGATTCCATCTCGCAAGTATAAATATGAGCATGTCGGCCCGTATGAGGGTTGAATCTATAGGCCAAGTGGCCACCTAATCCTCCTGTGGTCAGCATGACAAGGACACTTGTCTAGAGCCAACACCCATTGTGGGGGTTCTTAATATTAACGTTAATGTCATTAATATCATTGATATTCATAATAACATTAGTATATTATAATAATGACCCTAGTTCGTGGAATGCTTCTATTCAAAGCTCTGAAACCTGCCCCTTCTGGTTTGTTAGGGTATTTGGTTAGGAAGGAACCAAAATATTTTTCAAGATAAGGTATCAAACTGGATCTTACATGTTCCCACATAGTGGCACTTTATAACTTGATCCCTGAGTATGAACTGAAATAGAATCACTGGAACATTAACATAGAAATCATCGACAAGGCTTTCCCTTTGGCGTATTTTGACGGATTTTCTCAACAAGATGGTTGTGGTAGAGGAGCAGTTTTGTATTTAAATGAAGATCATTATTACAAGATGAAGTTGGGTTGAGGGATAGGTACAAATAACTATGCATAACTTAATAGCCTTAGACTTCTTATTTTTTCCCTTGAGAAAGGATGTCAGCAACTACAGATATTTGGTGACTCTAAACTAGTCATAAATTGGTTCAATGCACACACTCAGAATTGTGCTGGAAGAAACTATTACAATAAGATCACATTTTGAGTATGTAATTTGTCATCATATCTACAGGGAAAGGGACCAGATTTCTGACAGTCTATCTAAACAAGCAGCGTAGCAACATTTTGGTGCTTGGATGATACAGGAACATATAGGACACGAGTTCTACTAGTATTTTCATAGGCCATTCATTGATCCTCAGCCACAGGGGGCAGTGGCAGCTTGATCATACACAACACATAGATGGGCCTCATTTTGCAAACCTTGCTTTATGGAATGTATGTATTTTATATGTTTTTTATTTCGAGTTACAATTATCTATCAATTGTTATTTGAAATCTATAAAATATTGTGGCAGTTATGACCACCAATTTTGAGATATGCTCCTTTTGCAGCATCTACAACATGTAAATTTCAATATTTTATATAATGAAAATTAAGATTTTTCTTTGGGAAAAAAATATTGTTCTTATTTTTATATTATTAATATTAATGTAATTAATAATATTGATCATTATTTTTATTATATTCTTTATGTTGATATTAATATTATTACTTAAATAATATTAATGTTAATAGTATTAAAATTATTAGTAATATATTAATTTTATTTAATATTATCAGTAATATTTTTGTTAATATTAATATTTCAATTATATTATTATTAAAAATATTTAACATTATTAATGCTATAATTTAATATTAAATATATTTATTAACATTGTAACCTAATATTAAAACAATAATTTAATAAAAAACAATGTGACATGTGCTTATTGGAATTTCACATTATTATTATAATAATACAATGATCATCATGTATGTCGGTCTTGAAAGAAGATTATCATAATGATAATAATAAAAATGTACTTCCACCAAGCTTACAAAAATAAAAACTTAATTTGACATAGAATAAATAGTAAGAATGATCATAATTTCACATTATTATAATAATAATAATATGATGATCATCATGTATGTCGGTCCTTAGAGAAGATTATCATAATGATGATAATAAAAATGTAATCCCACCAAGCTTACAAAAATAAAAACTTAATTTGACATAGAATAAATAGTAAGAACGATCATAATTTCACATTATAATAATAATAATACGATGATCATCATGTACGGCAATGTTTAAATAAGATTATCATAATGATAATAATAAAAATGTAGTCCCACCAAACTTACAAAAATACAAACTTAATTTGACATAGAATAAATTGTAAGAATGGTGGTTGATGGTCAGTGAAAAAACTCTGATATATATATATATATATATATATATATATATATATATATATATATATATATATTATCCATTTCTAAATGTTTTATATTGCTCTCTCAACTACACATTAATATCTAAGTTCAGCTCGCGTTAATTTGTATTTCTACCCTTTGACTTGGGACGTTAATTTTTATTTTTACCCTTTGACTTTGACTTGGGACATAGTATCTAAGTTGGTTTAAGTGGAACAATCAATGGAAAACGATATGGTCAACAAGTGGCACTGGAAACGTTTGACGAAGAAATTTTTCGGGTGGGTAGAGAAATTGCAATGGAGTCGAAGGTGATAAAGAATATGGCAGAATTCATTGATATATCTCATGCAACTGTGCCTGTTTATGTATCCACTCCTATATTGGAAAAGGTGATCTATTTTAGTTTTTAGCCCTTTTCTTCCGGGAGCCTCGGAACATTCTCTAGCAAAGTGGTTGTATTCATGGCATAAACAACATTTAGCAAAGTGATCGTATTCATGACATAAACAACATTTGAATGATGTTTGCTCGTAATCTAGGGTTTGGCGATGTATCCACTCCCCCGTTGTGAGATTAATCACAGAAGGAAACCCCTTTTCTAGATCTTTTCTAAATCGAGATCCACGCATATTTTGGTGCATGTAAACTGCGAGTGAGCTACCAACTCCACTTTTGATTGCCCTTTTCTAGATCTTTTCTAGATCAACATCCACGCTTATTTTGGTGCATGTAAACTGGGAGCCATCTACCAACTCTACTTTGATTTCCCTTAGCAATCATTGCTCCAGTAAGATAGTAATAATCTGGTGAGTTTAACCCAAATTAGGATCCAAGAAATTTAACCCAAATTAGGATCGTAATTAGCACCAGTTTTTTACTGCAAAGAAATCGCTAGCAGTGGAGCGCATTCCAATGTAAATGTACAAAATTCGAAACTTATCCACCAATAAAGTATTGATAAATAGATAAATAAATTATTAGATGGTAAGGTGTTTTGATTATAATCTATGTGTGTTTAGTGAATCCGACTTCTTCAACAGTTTTGCCTAATGTTGAATTTATAAGAGTAGTCTTATTGGCATTTAAAGAGGGCTATGGGAAGACTGTATTTAATGAAGCAATTAGACGTTTTATTAGAAAGTAAAGAGTACAAGGAGGCATATAAAGCCTTTCACAATGATTTTGAGCATCGGTCATTCGATATTTTTGTGGAAATGCAGAAGATACATTTTGAAGCTATGAAAGATTTTTTAACAGGGAAGCTGGAGACATTGATTCTGGTAGCCTCACTCTCATGTGATGAAAACAATTCTAAGTCCAAAATAAAAAAATTAATTAAAATCATCAAAGTTAGGATTTAATCCTACCTTTCAAGATTGACTTTGTTCCTCATGGGTAGGATTCAGTTTAGGCCTAGTTGGTTGAGAAATTCTCTCCAACTACTTAGGCTCCTAGATTAATGTTTGGTTGAGAAATTTGCTCAACCATATGATGAGCCCCAAAAATGGATAATTATATGGGCTCATTCAGCCTCCTAATTCGACTTAATCCACCATTCTCATTAGTTTATTGCATGTTTTTTATTATATTTATGCTAATAGAGTGAATTGGGTTAGTCATTATGCCAACAAGTCTAATGGGTGCTTTGTGCAGATTTTTAGTCAATTTTGAGACAAAATCAAAGGTTTAAATGAGCACTTGGTAGCCAAATTCGTGGAGAGGATTTTTAGAAAGGTGTCCCCTTCATTTATGGGCCCTTACCTTGAATTCTCCACCATCATCTCGGAGTTCAAGGGCCACCACATCAATTATCACAAGGGCAGTCGAGCAAGGGCTAGTAAAGGTGTTGTTAACTATAAGTTTTGGCAGTTTAGGTCCTAAAGTTTAGTAGGGTTGTTGGGGTCCTCAATTTGTATAAATAAGAAGGCTTAGGGCCTCATTTCCGTTAGTCACTTTGTAGGCAGAAGTTATATAGTTTGTAGTTCGATTTTAATCATTCTTTTAGACATTTTTTAGGCAGTAGATTAGCTCTGCATTTCAGCACACTTTCAAGCTTTCCCTTGTGGACAGTTTTTGATGTAACTATTATTTCTTGCTCAATAAAGATGAATCCAGCTTTGCACCAGCTCTAATCTCTTTTAGGAGGCTGTAGCTCTTGGGGTTGGGCCCAACCCAAGTGCCCAGTACCTCCTTTGTTTACCTTTATGTGTTTTTGCTGCATTCTTAGAATAAAATCTGCTATTTAGATTTAAATCTTGTTTTGCTATTTAGATTGCTTTTGATGATTAAAAAGGCTTTTCATGTTCAGATTGATTTGATAGGTTAATAACAAAGAATATCTTCAGAAAAAGGCTATCAAGCACCTCTGATCTCACCTCTCCCTCAGTGGGACCATGAGCTGGGACCAAGGTGTCCTTGTTGCCACCAAAAACATTGTTTTTGCTTCATCATGCAATTATTAGTGTTAGATTCTCATTTGCCGAAGTTGATACCAGTTGTGGTTACATGCTCAGGTTCATGATTGCTTAGTTTACATAGCTATTTCACATGATTTCGTTGCAAATAAACTTCTGTTCATTTTCTTTGCTGTTATTTAGATCATATTAGGTTAAAGTAGCTAGGTCCTTGATTTTCCGAATCTTTGTTTGTTCAGTTTGAGAAATAACTTGCAGAGCACCTGTATTACCTCTCTATCTACCTTTCCTCCATCAGATAATCTTCTCTAACCCTTAATCCATGATCCTTGCCTTTCATTTGCCATACTTTCTCCCTTTGCCCTAATTTCTATATTCTTGTGCATCATTGCTCCCTCCATCCTTGAACCAAATCCAATCGCTCCTTAGCCTCATGCGCCAGGTCCTAGACCCCTTAACATCCTTATCCAACCTCCATGTCCACTTTCCCACCGTTTTTCCTCCATCAACCCTCCAAAATCCTCTTTTCGAAACATCCTGTAGAAATTTCAGAACATCCTGTAGAACCCCTGCAGACTTCCTGTAGAAGCTCACGAAAGCGGTTTCTTGAGATCCGATCACTGTGAAACTCTCTGGAAGGGTGCTAGGGACCCCTTAGGCCCTCTTCTAACCTTCCCAACCTCCTGCAAACATTTCCTTTCGCCAATCCACCTCTGCACAATCAAAAATAGTTAAAGCACATGCATAATAATTCTGCCAACTTACTCAAAAATACAAAAAGATGTTCTTCCAAATTTTATTGTAGAAGTAGCTTAGTCACATGCATTTTACCTTCCTAGAAGTCAATGGCATCCATTTCCACTTCTTACATTGATTTTCTTACACTGGTAGGGTTAGTCTGTAAAATTAGGGTTTGCTAGGGTTTGCATTTCCTTTCAGCTTTCTGCTCCTTTCTACAAGTAGATTAGCCTTTTTTGAGTTAGCTTTCTTCCATCACAGTTAAAAGCTTGTTCTAAGAGCTCATAGAAGTTGGCTTAAGCTCCAAGCGGACTTGTCCGAGTTGATCAAGTGACAGTCGCGACAAGAGCTAGTACTTGTGCATATAGCATCGTCGCTTCCAAGTTTTTTACGAACTACCGGGTTGATAAAAGTAAAGAAGGGAGTCCCAGGAGTTGCAGCATTATTGCTGCAATACTGGGGCCCACCATCTTTTTGGCGCTGTTGCCGGGGAAGCGTCAGAGTATTGGTGATTGCTGCTTTTCTTTTATTTTCTACTACAACCTTCCACTAAGTAGTTTATTTCATTTCAATTCCGCAATTTCAATTCTGCAAGCGTAGATTAGCATTTCAATTCTGCAAGCGTAGATTAGCATTTCATTCCTGCAATTTCATTTGAGCAAAATATATTAGTCATTTCCTACTTTCATTTCAATTCCGCATTTTCATTTCAGCAAGATAGTTAGTTGCAGTTCAATCTATTTTAGTTTTGTAGGTACAAGCAGAAAAAAGCAAAAATCCACCAAAAAGATTTCCTTTCATGCCTTGCAGAAGTAGAGATAATTCAAAAAAATGATTGCACAACACCCCCACTGCTTCACACAGCCAACCTTCTCTCTTCTTCGATGGTTGTGATTAAAGAACCCTTAGGTGGACAGCAAGACATATTTGAAGAACCTCAAGGGAAGAAGAAGAAGAAAACATTCCTCTGGAGCAAATGGCTACAAGCAGAAATGTTGGGAGCAATACCTTATCCAAAAATGAATTTGCAAATCAGATGGAAGATTTCAAGAGCGAGATGAGGCAGTTTCTTGCCATGCAACTAGATACCTTGCAGATCCAAAGGAAGCAAGAGGAAGCCAAGAGGGCTTTGGCCATCTTTTGTCCCAGGTGCACTAGAAAGCATCCTAGGAACGAATGTCCATTGCACTCCATAGAAGTGTGTTTTGTCTGTGAAAGAGACCATCCTACGAATCAGTGCCCTTCCTTGCCTGGAATTAAAGCTGCATATCAGAGAGCCAAAGGAGCCACTAAATCACTCTATTATATGAACCAAAGGAGGCCACATGGACCCATACCCTACCAGCAGGGAATGCAAGGGACATCCCAGACCTATTACGACCCCTATCAAGCCACTTCCATGCCTTCTTGGGGTCCCCCTGCTCATCCTTCCTGGTCCACACCCCCTCCTTGGTCGTATCCTTCTCAATACCATGCTTCTCCAGTTGCTCATTCGTTTCACTCTTATGCTCAGCCACAGCCTCAGTGGAATGCACCTCATCAGGGGTGGAGGCCCCAGTACAACTCTCCTTCCGCTCATTTGCCTCCACCACCTGCCCAACCACAACCCCATCCACATCCATCTCAAATATACACCCCCACTCAACTACCCATACCACCACTTCCAAACCCGCACATTGGAGTAGCTCAACTCCATTACAATGCTGAGGCACAACATGTCCAAACAACTCCTCTTGAGCTCCAAGATATTCACCATAGCTCAGGAAGAGTATTGGAGAAAAGAGATTATATTGACAGCACTGAAGGATCACATCCAGCAAAAGAAGATTCAAGAGAGGAGATCAAAGAACCATGGGCTGCACTTGATGAAGAGAAGAGATCAGAATCAGAGATCGAGAAAGCTCCCTCATGGTTACCATCAAATTCTCCATGTACTCAAAAGAAAAATAAGCAAAAAGAGGAAGATGAGAAGGTCATGATAGAAGAAGATATGAAGAATGATCCAGATCAGCAAAAGGACCAAGGATATCAGAGCTATATTGAGATATGGTTCCAAACGGTCACTAAGTTGCAGCAGTACTCTCTTCCTCAGCTATGCTTGGTCCCTTCAAAGTCAAATCATTTGGTCTCTGAAATCTGGATACCTATCAAAGCATGCATTTCAATCCTCCACATCATTTTGTCTCTAAGCTCGATGTGCACATGGCTCCATTGGAAGTATTCTTATACTTGAAAATGATTTTGTTTTTCAAGTAGGGTAGGGTAAAAAAAAAAAAATGAATGAAAATAAGAGGAAAATAAAGATCTAAGGTGAAAACCTCCTCGGAGACGCCTCAGATCGGCTCATTGATTGAAAACCTCCATGAGGTGGTCAATGGGTTGGACAAAAGATAAAAGAAAAAAATAAGATCCCTGTGTGAAAACCTCCCTTGGAGGCGCCCAAGGCAGGAAATTAGGGTGAAAACCTCCATGAGGCGCCCTAGTTGTTTTCAAAAAAAAAAAAAAGAGAAAAAGGAAGAAGAAAAAGTAAAGCTAATTTCCATTGAATAATTGCAGGTTGCAGCAAGGACATTGCAGGTTAGGAGGATCGCTTAAAACAAAGATAGAGGAAGTTCTGTGCCTTCTACACGAAGTTCTGTGTCTTCTACAGGAAGTTCTGTGTCTTCTACAAGAAGCCTACAAACGAGCCAAAATTGATCTCTGAAGAGGACCTGAAGGCCGAGAATCTGTCCATGAGGCCTGCAAGCATCCATGTTTCCATCCCTCACCCTTCTCCATCATTTTTTCCATCTCATTGTGCTTCTTTCCTCAAAACTGCGTGTTCTACAGGAAGTTCCTGTAGAAATTACAGGATTTCTACAGGAAGCTAGAAATGGATTTCAAAAAGGCAGTTTGGCGAACATGATAGCTTCCTCACAGGTTCATAAGTCCTCCTACAATCCTCAAACCTCTCTCCCATCAATTCCATGCCTGCATCACAGCCCAAGTTCATTTTTCTTACCATGCAAAAAACTGCAGAATGCTTGGAAGCAAAAATACATAGTGCTGATTTTTTTTTTCTCTCACGTGAAAAATGTGCATCCATTTACAAAACCATTTTACGGGGAGTTGTATAGGGATGATGGCAACATGCCCGAGAAATTTCAGCCAATTTCGATGCACGGTTTCCAAGAAATCAGCATCCATCACCTTCAGACATTTTTGCATTTTCTCCATATCCGTGTATCCGTTTCAAATCCTGTTTCCTGAGGAGATGCATACGGGTGATAGTAACGTACCCAAGTAGTTTTAGCCGATTCTGATGCATGATTTCCAAGAAATTGATCTCTGTAATCTTCAGCCATTTTCCATTTTTCTCGAAATCTGTGCATCCATTGATCGCAATTTTGCTATGGGAGGTGCATAATGATGATAGGAACGTGCTCAGAAAGTTTCAGATCGATCCGGTCTATCATTCAGGAGCAATGGAGAAAACAAGTTTCTGTCTTGTTAAAATTCAGCGTCAACAACATGAGGGTGCAGATCTGAACGTTGAAGCCAGCTCCTACAGCGTGGATCCGTCCAGAGGATACCTGCACAAGGAAAATAACCACACATCAGACAAAAAAAAGCTTATAGCATAAAGGATCCAGGCATGCAGCAAGAGAATGTGAGCATGCAGCAGCAAAAAAAGGACCCAGCAGCACGTCGGCTTATAGCTATGTGTCTAAACCAGTTCCTCTATTTGCATCAATATGATTTGAAAGTGCATAAATGAATGAAGTGGTGGGATTAAGCCGACAGTGCCTTGTCCAATTCTCTAGCGCTCAGCCAGAAATCATGCAGCATACGTGTATAGACAACTCACGTGAAATTAAAAAAACAGGTAGTGTTGGTCGTTTGAACTCCAGTGCAACTGATTAACAAGAAGAGAACATACAGTTCATCATAGCACTACAGTCTGCATGTGGCCACGTACACCTGGCCACCTCACTCCCTCACCATGAATCACGCCGAAATTAAATGGTGCTCAGCTGAAACTCTCACCACTCTTTGTTCAACTGCGGTCACAACTGAAGCACGCGTCCACCATGTCCAGATCAGTTAACCAGTGGTCCTCTGCAAGATTCCTACCTGATTTCTCGAGATTTCTGCCGTTTTTTAAAAATCTCCCGCCTATCGGGCTCTACAGGAAGCGTCGTTTCGTTCTACAGGAAACGCAGGAAACAACCATGCAGAAAGAAAACCTGGGATTGTCAGCGAAGTTCAAGCTCAAAATGAGGTAGGATCGGGGAAACTTCTTTGTGCATAATTTTTTGGTGCAAAATGGTGAATTGAACACGGCATTAAATTGAAAAATGAGAGTAAAAAGTCTGCCTGTGCATTGAGAACAGTGGAAGTCTGCTTGCATGATTCACTGAGTTTACCCATTTTTTTTCTTCTGCATCCGAAATCTCCTCATCAGTTTTAAAAAAATAAAATAAAAAAATTCCCTTGCAAAGAAGACATGCAGCAGTAGAGACCAACCTGTGTGTGTGGAAAAACCTGAATTTACATATCTATCAATGTGTTGAAAAAACCAATGTCCTTATGCTCTGCTCTGTAAAAAAATTTCTTTCATAAACAGACAGACCAATTCTAGGTGACAGCAGTTTTAACACAAGGGAATTACTACCATTTGATGTTGTAAGGAGCACATGAAGAATTCCTTATTTGGTCTCAGAAAAAGAAGAAAATTCAGCTATCCTCTGTCGCAGTGAAATGACTGTTTCCCTGAACAATTTTCTTTTTTTTTTGTTAAAACACAAACTCAACACCATGCCAACTGAAGAAATTGAGAAGAACATTGATGAGGGAGCACAAGACATTCAAGCAAAGGGAAAAACAGAGGAAGAACAGAAGGAAAAAGAGGAATTTGACATGACCGCTGAGCATGAGACAGAAAAGGAGACAACAGCAAAAACAGAGAGGGTGAAAAAGGAAAAAGGTTGGGAAGAAAAAGGCCAAGAAAGCCCAAATGAAAGTTATCACAACCAAGGCAACCACACAAAAATTAAAAGGAAAGACACATCCAGCCAAGCAGACCGAAACAGTTGAAAACAGTTTCTACAGGAAGCATGAGAACAGTCGACACAGGACTTTCTACAGGAAGTATAAAAACAGAGTAGCAAAAGGAGAAATCACCCGAGATATTGGCTAGGGAGGTAGCAGCTGTGCTTGCTGCCTTAAGCACATCTCCCAAGAAGAAAGGGAAGAGAAAGAGGCAAACCTCCATGTACTTTAAAGCGAGGAGGAGCACACAGATCAAAGTAGGCAGACCCCAGCCACAGTCAAAGGAGCAAATTGTCATTAAGGACACAACAACTAAACAAAAGGAGGAGTCTCATTCAAAGATAACCATCACCTATGAATGAGGAAGCCAAAAACCTTCACTTGGAGAGAGAGAATTCAGATGATGGACTCAAAGACAGCTCTACAGGAAGCTGAGATAGTTCTACAGGAAGCTGAGAATTCTCTATAGGAAACTCGGGCTAAGCTAAGAGAGACCGAGAAATTGGAGGAAAAGGTGGCCAAACAATCACAGGAAGAAGGAAAGACAAGGAAACATCTGATGAACAACAAAGAGAGGACAAGCTGCAGGCTGAGGTTGAGGCGCTAACAAAACTACTACAAGAAAAGGAGCACAGGTAGTGGGAAGAAGCAGAGAGAAAAGCATGGTTTCATGACCGAGAAGAGGACATCACTTCAGAAGCTTGGCATGACAGGGAGGCCACCAGGGCCATCAAAGATGAAGAGATAGATTAGTTGCTCAGAGGATGAGCAACACTTTCAGTAGGGGGGTGATGATGAACCCCAAAAATGGATAATTATATGGGCTCATTCAGCCTCCTAATTCGACTTAATCCACCATTCTCATTAGTTTATTGCATGTTTTTTATTATATTTATGCTAATAGAGTGAATTGGGTTAGTCATTATGCCAACAAGTCTAATGGGTGCTTTGTGCAGATTTTTAGTCAATTTTGAGAAAAAATCAAAGGTTTAAATGAGCACTTGGCAGCCAAATTCGTGGAGAGGATTTTTAGAAAGGTGTCCCCTTCATTTATGGGCCCTTACCTCAAATTCTCCACCATCATCTCGGAGTTCAAGGGCCACCACATCACTTATCACAAGGGCAGTCGAGCAAGGGCTAGTAAAGGTGTTGTTAACTATAAGTTTTGGCAGCCGAGTTCCTAAAGTTTAGGAGGGTTGTTGGGGTCCTCAATTTGTATAAATAAGAAGGCTTAGGGCCTCATTTCAGTTAGTCACTTTGTAGGCAAAAGTTAGCTAGTTTGTAGTTCGATTTTAATCATTCTTTTAGTCATTTTTTAGGCAGTAGATTAGCTCTGCATTTCAGCACACTTTCAAGCTTTCCCTTGTGGACAGTTTTTGATGTAACTATTATTTCTTGCTCAATAAAGATGAATCCAGCTTTGAACCAACTCTAATCTCTTTTAGGAGGCTGTAGCTCTTGGGGTTGGGCCCAACCTAAGTGCCCAGTACCTCCTTTGTTTACCTTTATGTGTTTTTGCTACATTCTTAGAATAAAATCTGCTATTTAGATTTAATTCTTGTTTTGCTATTTAGATTGCTTTTGATGATTAAAAAGGCTTTTCATGTTCAAATTGATTTGATAGGTTAATAACATAGAAGATCTTTAGAAAAAGGCTATCAAGCACCTCTGATCTCACCTCTCCCTCAGTGGGACCATGAGCTGGGACCAAGGTGTCCTTGCTGCCACCAAAAACATTGTTTTTGCTTCATCATGCAATTATTAGTGTTAGATTTTCATTTGTCGAAGTTGATACCAGTTGTGGTTACATTATCAAGTTCATGATTGCTTAGTTTGCATAGCTATTTCACATGATTTCGTTGCAAATAAACTTATGTTCATTTTCTTTGTTGTTATTTCGATCATATTAGGTTAAAGTAGCTAGGTCCTTGATTTTACGAGTCTTTGTTTGTTCAGTTTGAGAAATAAATTGAAGAGCACCTATGTTACCTCTCTATCTACCTTTCCTCCATCAGATAATCTGCTCCAACCCTTAATCCATGATCCTTGCCTTTCATTTGCCATACTTTCTCCCTTTGCCCTAATTTCTATATTTATGTGCATCATTGCTCCCCCCATCCTTGAACCAAATCCAATCGCTCCTTAGCCTCATGCGCCAGGTCCTAGACCCCTTAACATCCTTATCCAACCTCCATGTCCACTTTCCCACCGTTTTTCCTCCATCAACCCTCCAAAATCCTCTTTTCGGAACATCTTGTGGAAATTTCAGAACATCCTATAGAACCCCTGCAGACTTCCTGTAGACGCTCACGAAAGCGGTTTCTTGAGATCTGATCACTGTGAAACTCTCTGTAAGGGTGCTAGGGACCCCTTAGGCCCTCTTCTAACCTTCCCAACCTCCTGCAAGCATTTCCTTTCGCCAATCCACCTCTGCACAATCAAAAATAGTTAAAGCACATGCATAATAATTCTGCCAACTTACTCAAAAATACAAAAATATGTTTCTTCCAAATTTTACTGTAGAAGTAGCTTAGTCACATGCATTTTACCTTCCTAGAAGTCAATGGCATCCATTTCCACTGCTTTCATCGCTTTTCTTGCACCGGTAGGGTTAGTCGGTAAAACTAGGGTTTGCTAGGGTTTGCATTTCCTTTCAGCTTTCCGCTCCTTTCTGCAAGTAGATTAGCCTTTGTTGAGTTAGCTTTCATCCATCACAGTTAAAAGCTTCTTCTAAGAGCTCATAGAAGTTGGCTTAAGCTCCTAGCGGACTTGTGCCAGCTGATCAAGTGATAGCCGCGGCAAGAGCTAGTACTTGTGCATATAGCACCGTCGCTTCCAAGTTTGTTACGAACTACCGGGTTGATAAAAGTAAAGAAGGGAGTCCCAGGAGTTGTAGCATTATTGCTGCAATACTGGGGCCCACCACCATAGTGTCCAAGATAGACGTACTATCTTGAGACAAACTTCCTCATGTATTTATTTACACTATTATCATTATTTGTACACTGGATTGCATCATGAGAGGAATACAGTGAGGCTAAGGCCTTTTATGCCATTTCTATGTTTTTGGTATTTTTTATGTGTGTTAATTTTATTTATTATTCTACATCTGGTATAGGAGCCATGGCTTGAAGCTGTGCGCTATTTAGTACTGAAGGTTCAATTGTCTAGAGGAGACAATGACCTCTGTTGGTGTGTACAGTATGTGAGGAATTTGAGACCTCTCACGAGTTTTGTGTGGAAATTAAGTATATAGGAAATATGTTGGAGAATGGGAATAGTTTTTTGTAAATGAAGGGAATTGTTCATAGAGGAGCAAAGCGCAAGCAAGGAACATTCTGTGTCAATTACAGTAGTTGAAAATCAGATCTTGAATGATGGAATTGAGGTCTCGTTATAGAGATCTATGAAAGGGTGAGAAGAAAATTGAGGAGAAGGAGCTCTGATATGCTATGACTTGTCGCAATATTCACCCAAAAATTGCGACCCAAAGATGATAGATGGGATGACTGGTTTCCAGCATGAGGTGTAACGTGGTAATTGGATTATCCAACAAATGACATTGAATCAGTTCATAACAAAGAACCTGAGGAACTTGCGATCACAAATCATCATTGTGTAATCTTCCTGTAAGGATGTGAGACATATGGCTTCAATATCTTTGCAATAATCAAAGGGAATGTGCAATTGGAATTGAACAACGGAAAAAGATCCCTGTCAAAGTTTGAGTGTTGCTACCACTTTGCAATCAGTGGTGGCATCAGAATCTCAAGATATTCAGCCTAATTGAGCTCGCCTCCAACAACATCTGCAAGTGTACCAATTTCATCATACACAATTTGAAGATTATGTCTCTAATATTTACTAAAGGCACACAAGAGGTGCTGTAAAATGAGCTCCAACCGAGGTGCCAAGTCTTCTGCAACCTCCTCTTCAAGAGTAGCAAAGGCCGAACAAGCAGCCTCCTGGACTCTCTTGTTGCTATCTAAAATCCACCTGAGAAGACCAGTAAGCACCTTATAAAATTGATCATGCCCTTCTAGATGTCTTGTACCTTGAACAATCCATTTGTTGTAGTGAGAAAGGGTCCAGCATGTGATGCTCCGCACTAAAGGAAATTTATCATCAAGGAGAGGTACAAGAAATGGAACTATCTCCCATAACTGTGGAAAAGACCATTGATATAGCCTTCCGCAATTGCACCCAATGCCAAAACGGAAACTTCCCTTTCCTTCCAGGAAATGTCAACATTGGACAACTTGACCTGTACTAAAGGCATTAGAATGGGGAGAATTTCATCACCAAATATAGTAGAGAGTAAATCAAGCCCAACAACACTGCATTTTCTCAAATTCCAGGAATTGATAATGTCATCTTCATCTTCTTCCTCCTCAGCACCATCTGCTCCATGAGATTATGAAGTGTGAAATCTAGGTTTCAAATCCTGATCCTTGTCAGGCACAGTTTCATCCACCTCCGCATCAACAAGTGCTTTATCATCATCTGCCTATACCATGTTCAACAGCAATACCACAATCAAGGGTGAGAGAAATTCCCTCAGTATCTCTGGAGGAAGATGAGCTTCGCAAAATGTAGACCATAATTCACATGCTTCTAGAGCAACATCTGCATCGCTGTCCTGATTTCCTGCACTTTATATTTCTTTTTTACATGCATCCATTAAACTTAAAAGTTTGGAACTAAACGTGGATTCACCTTTTATAAAGTCATATCATAAAAGGATGCTAAATTCATTTTTAAGTGGGATGATAAAGTAGAGTTTTTATGGAGCTTTTGGAGAGATAAGGTTATGAAAGATTTTTTCTTTAAGATTTGCAATCATGATAAAGTTAATGGCGTAATAAGGACATTTTTTTTAATTTGTATAACTTTTTTTGGAATGGTAAGGTGAACTTCATTTAGTCATATTTGAAGTCATAAGTGAATTTTTGTATTTGGAGTGATAAGTGAAAGTAATTATTGTAATTCAAAGTAATATTTTACTTTGAGAGCGATTGAGTCAGTGCAGGCAGTTTTAGAAGACAATTTGCTTCCAAAGTTTGTAAGTGTGACATTCTCATTAAGAAGTTTCCACAAAAAAGTTGTGACATGGAAGAATGATGTACTTTAGTAATTAATAAAATCATAATTTTTGTGGTGCTTGTGTCCTAGATCCGCCCGAAATTGAATAAGGGGATCTTAGGTACACCGTGTGTAATGAATGTGTGTGCATGACTTGTGTTCAGATTATCAAAATGCTTTCTTTGTATTATTCTTAAACAACTACATGCACATAAGAAAGCTTAAGTATAAGAACGCTTAATCAAGCTCATGTAATCAAGCTTAAGTACACAAGCACAAAGCGTCACATCATCAACTTGATAAGATGATCTTCCAAGCAAGCACATTTCACATCATGTAATCAAAGCAATCAAGTTAAGGACGCTACAAAATCAAGTATTTCAAACCAAGACGAAATCAACACTTTTTGTATCACTTGCAGATAAAAAAAAATTAGCTGAATTGTACGGGTGCATTCTCGGTTATAACCGACACCCTAATTTGAATTGTTAAGGTGAATACATTAAGTCAAGTAAGTCTTCAACTGAGTCATCAAGATTGAACTTGTCATTTGTCTCTTGGGTGCATTTTCGATAGTGTTCGACACCCTTCCTTTTTTAAAATCAGCACATTCAGTGAATACATTAAAGAAAGCACAAAGTGTCAGTGATCAATCAAGCAAGTTCAAGCAAGCTATCTAGCAAGCAATCATCATCAAACAAGTGTGAATTCTAGTATTCTATTCTTCAAGTGAGCATCAAATCAAGCCAGTGTTTAATGCAAGTGAAATAAGCAATAAATCAAGGGAGCGTGTCATTCAAACAACAAAGCAAGCGAGCGTGTCATTCAAACAACCAAGCAAGCGAGCGTGTCAAAATCAAGTGTGAAAGTTCAAAGCACGACATCTACAACAAACGAGCCAGTCTGAAGTTGATTGAAGCATTCACAAAGTGTCAGTGAAGCATTCAAGCAAAGCGAGCGTGAAATCAAGAGTTCAAGCAACCAAGTTATAAAACTCTAGCGAGTGTTTAAAACATCAGCAATAAGCAATAGTACAAGCAAGCCTAAATTCAAAGTGGGCAAGCTAACATGGCGACACACATTCAACTATCCCAAATTCTTAACAATTTGATTTTATCATCAGCTGACGACATGGTGAACATCAGCAAAACAACTCTTGCTGATATTCAAGTGCATCTTCAACATGCACATGAAATGATTGAGTTCCTTCAACTGGAGTCGCAACTACAAAGAACTAAGTTGCTAGAGAAGAGTGATGCTTCCAAGTCTTTGAACAATACAAATACAGCTGATGATTCCAAGTCACTGATCCAACCAACTTCAAGTGTCGAAGTGGTCCCTGATCCAGTTCAACTTTCTTCCAAACCAATCATCAAGCCATGGGAAGAAATCCAAAGTAACAGAAATCGACGAGGCTTAGGATATGTCAAAGATGACGCCAACTTGCATATCCCAGATTATTCAAGGCCCATTAAGTTTGTCAGTGTAGGGTTTCTTGCACAAATCACATCGGCTAGTTCTGAGAAAGTTGAAGACAAACAGAAATACACGCAAACTGAAGTTGCAGTCAAACCAAAATGCCTTCATTGTCAAGGATCTAGTCATCTAGAAGATCGGTGTTTTGATCTCCATCCTTGTCACCATTGTGGAAAGTCAAATCATTCATCAGCACAATGCAGCAAACAACAATAATCAACCAGATTGAAGCTCAATTATTCATGGACTTATCCCTGGGAATGGTCATCCATGGTCAGAAGATTGTATAAGTTTTACAATCGAATTCACTCACACATATTACATCCAACAGTAAAAATGAAGATGGTACTCTCGTGCAGTTGAACGGGGGAGTACACCAGTGAAACACTCCTACACCTAAAGGGGGGGAGTTAAGAAATAATTTGAAGAAGATTGTCTCTCCTTTCAGCTAACAAAGGGGGGAAAATGTCAATGAAAATGATAGTGGTTGTCAGACTGAAAGTGCCAACAACATCAACGAAGAAACTAGTGGGAATTTTCATCAGTGAGTGAGCATCAACAAATTCGCTAGTGGGCAATCGAAAGCAAAGTTAGCAGTGAACAGTTTTCAAACACAGCAAAAGCAACAGTGAGTTGTTTTTCAATGTCATCAGCCAATGGGCGATCCTCATTAGCAGATTTTCCAATGGGAATTCATCAACTTTTGTCAGTGGACAAACAAATATGCCAGTGGGCGTTCATCAAATTTTTTCAGTGGACACAAGATGTTGATTTCAAGCAAAGGACAGTTAGATCCTTTTGCAGCTTGGCACGTGATGGAGTTGTCAAGTGACATTCAAAGATGAATCAGACATGCAGCTGACTCATGGTCTCTTCATATTATAGTTTCTTCAACATCCAACTTTGGTGGTTTTTTAGGCAGCGTTTTTGAGGATCAACATGAGAACTTGGAAGATGGTTCCTTGTTCTTATTTTGGACTTATCATTGAGGGGGGGAATGTTAGCCTCACTCTCATGTGATGAAAACAATTCTAAGTCCAAAATAATTAAATTAATTAAAATCATGAAAGTTAGGATTTAATCCTACCTTTTTTGATTGAGTTTGTTCCTCATGGGTAGGAGTCAGTTTAGGCCTAGTTGGTTGAGAGATTCTCCCAACTAGTTAGGCTCCTAGATTAGTGTTTGGTTGAGAAATTTGCTCAACCATAGTGTCCAAGATAGACGCACTATCTTGAGACAAACTTCCTCATGTATTTATTTGTACTATTATCATTATTTGTACATTGGATTGCATCATGAGAGGAATACAGTAAGGCTAAGGCCTTTTCCGCCATTTCCATGTTTTTGGTATTTTTTATGTGTGTTAATTTTATTTATTATTCTACAGATTCCAAAGGGTATTCTTGCAAAATTAAACGATGCATTTAGTTTTGTAGAATCATGCGAGAGGGGTAAGCAGGGAATCATATGTATTTATGACCCCATTTCCATGTTACTAATTTGAAATCTTCCTGTGCTAGTATGACAATTGAAATCTTTCACGTAGCTTTCAACTTGGTGACATTGCCAAGCTTTTAAATTTGCTACTTTTATATCTGAATTGGCTGAGACTAAATACTTTGCTTCATAATACAGTCCAACACATCCATACTAAGGCTTTCCAGAATGTTTTTTGCTCTGCATTTCTGCAAACTCCATTGTCTCCAAGGAAGAAGGTAGATCATTTGTATCTGCTACAATCATTCTTATGCCCATTAGCAGCCAGGGCATCGGATCAGCACCATTCACAAGTGTAAACCTACAAATATTCTGCAACACGTATCAATTTCTTCCAAAGACAAATAATATTCTTCTTTTTTTATTCAACTTTGTATCTTCCTCACTTTGGTTGAAGGTGACATGTCACTTGGTATTGGAAGAAACATAGTGGTTTCTAAGTCTTTTTTCGATATCATATCATTTATTTTCTTTTATATTATCTGAATTCTACTTTTTAACATATTTATTATGAGTTAACAAGTTATTAATAAAAATATACATAATTTAATTATTTAATTATTAATAAATTAAATATGATTTATTTATACATTAAAATATCATATGTAAAAAATATTTATTAAATTTTAAATTTTAAAATAAAAATTAATATATTGAAAAGTTATTTATTTATTCTTTAGTTTTTTTATTTAATTATTATTATTAAATTAAATGGTTTAAGCATTCTTATTTTAAATTATTCAAAGTTCTCTTTCGTGCGTGCAGCAGCAGCCCCTGGTGTGATTTGAATACTCCCTCCATCGCCATGGCCCCGAGAGGGGGCCCTGAGGCCCCTCCTCCACCAGAGATCCTTGCATTCAAGAAGCTGATCGGTGACAGTAGTAAACACCCAGCAAGGGCTCAGCGCAAGTTAGTGTAAAAAACTGGACAGCACATCCCCAGTGGCCCTGCGCGTTGAAGATTCTTGTAGATCTACTTTGAACTTAGCTGAAAGAGGGCTCATCGGTCAATTTACAGGGCTATGGCCTTCCCCCAAGGCTCTCGAGGCGTGGGTACAGAAGAACTGGCGACCACTAGTAAAGGAAGGCATCAGAAGCTTCCTGGTTGGTAAGGGATTTTTTGTCTTTGTTTTTGATTCAGTAGAAGACAGAAATCATCTTTAGGAATGGACCATATTTCACGGGACCTCAGGGTCTGTATCTAAACTCATGGTCACCAGATTTCGATCTCACACAAGATATTTCGTCAACAGTTCCAGTGTGGGTGCGCCTCCCTCATCTTCCACTGCACTGCTGGAACCCAAAGTCACTAGAAACGATTGGTAACACCCTAGGAAAATACATAAACAGAGCAGAGAGAAGGGATCAGTATTCATGTGCAAGAATATGCGTCGAAGTCGACCTGGAAATAGGCTTACCTGAAGCCATAAAGTTAACAATAGCAGACTGGTCTTATATCCAAGAGTTAGACTACGAACAACTACCATTCAAATGCAGAAATTGCCATGAATATGGGCATTTCGCAAGATACTGCAAAAAAAAAGGAGCAAGATCTAAAGAAGTTGAAATGAGAGAAATGGATCTAGGTGCAGAAAGCAGTCCAGGCCAAGGTGAGTAATAGGAATAAAGGGAAAGAGGTACCGATGGAGTCTAGAACTCCCTTAACAGGAATGGTTCAAATGGAAGGAAGAGGAGAACAGCCAAAGAAAACGGCCACAATAAACCCATTCGAAACCCTCAGCTCTTCAATCAAAATTCTAGAAACAGAGATAGAGGAGATTGAACAACAAGTTTCCTCACTCGAAGCAGAAAAGAAGAACATGGAAGTAACCCAACTTGACTCCCCAACAGGAACCTCCTCCTCACCCACATATGCAGAAATGACAAGGAAAAAACCCCCGGAAACCTCTGGGTCATCGGAAGACGAGACATTTGAGAGAACCTATAAAAGAGTTGGAAGGAAATCTCATAAGGAAGCCAGGGAAGAAGAGGTGGAGAGGAAAAAAATGCAAGGCAGCCAATCCACCATTGAAATGTCTATCGGGAAAAACACCAGAACAAGGTTCTCTAAGGGGGGAGCAACTCATTCCAATCCCACTAAATAATGAAACTAGTCTCTTGGAATTGCAAAGGCTTGGGAAACCCTTCGAAAGCTGAAGCAGTAAAAGATCTTCTAAAAATAGACACTCCCAAGATCCTCATGCTCCAAGAGACTAAGATTTAATGGGAAACCCTTCTTGATATCAGCAAATTAAAATGGGGAAAAAATGCAGGAAAGGCCATTAGTGCAAGAGGTACTTCTGGTGGCCTAGCAACATTGTGGTCGGAGGAAAAGTATCAACTAGAAAGCTCCTTTGAGACCCAACATTGGATATTCACCAAACTACGGCACCTATCTAGTAAGCTCTACATCTCTCTCTTCAACCTTTATGTTCTTGTCTACCTTAAAAAGAAGAAATAATTTTGGCAGACCTTGTCTGATTTCTTAGACATTTACTCCCCTCAGAATATAATAGTGGCTGGAGATCTCAACCTCGTCATTGATCCAAAAGAAAAGATAAGTGGAAATAGTGGTAGGGACCAAATGCTTCCATTAGTAGAGGAGCTGATACTTCACTGGGATCTTATTGACTTCAAACCAAAGAAAGGTCTTTACACCTGGACGAACAATAGAGTTGGGGCAGAACACATCTATGCTCGCCTAGATCGCTTCCTAGTGTAGAGCTCTTTGTTGTTAGGAAAAAGACTGATCTCCTAGAAAATTCTCCCAAAGCTGGCCTCAGATCACAAACCTATTCTCTTAAAGCTTAAAGAGGAAGAAAATTTGGGCCCTATGGGTGAACCATGTATGTCCATGGGGTAAGTGGGGAAACTGAAGTAACCTACACAGGGATTCAATACTTCCTGAAATACCAAGGCCATTTGCTAGCAATGAACCAAAACAGAGAAGCTAGAGTTCTACCAGTGTGTCGCCAAGTGTTGTAGCGGCTACAACCACCCTCCAAAATTTTGGCCTGCACCAATTTCGGAGCCTCCCTTGGAGAGTTTCACTTGATGACTGCACACACTCGGGTTCACTCCGTGAGCTCGTGTGAGTCTTTATGTTCACCTTGCTTGTTTATTCCACTCGATTCTCCACATGTTGATGTCTAAGTCATGCTTGCGACCATTTTCTGGTCATGCTCAAAGTCTTTGCTTCTTATGTGTTTAATGTGTTTGCCATGAAAGCATTTGTCGCACTCACACATGGAGTCACATTCACTGTCATGCACGTGTTGTCTCAATCATCTTGCTTGTTGCTTGCACCATCAATCAATCATGTTTAACATATGTATCCGGATGGTTTGGTCGTTTTGTCGTCAAGTCGTGCGAGTGTGTATCCGTATGATCACCTATGCATCTTTTGACTGTTCACACACTGAGTCATTTTGTTGAAGTTCTGATGACCAGACTCTTCATTGACAACCGGACCATCACCCTACTTTTGATTCGATCGACTATCAAGCAGAGCAGCATCGAAGCACTAATCTAGTTCTTTCAAGCTTTGTTGCCCGCAAGCATTTTAATCAGCACTCATGCTGGCCACCCGGACAGTCGACCGACTGTTCATCTCAGAAATTGCACAGTGCCCATGAGCAGGCCTCCCACTGTCCATCAGTCATCCCAGCTCAAGAATTACACAAATATGATCAACAAGTCAGCCTCCCAGCCTTAATGCAGTTTTCCCAGCCAGCAACATACTGCCTGTTCCCTCTAGGAATTACGTAGTTTCTACTGCCAGTGACTGAGTAGCCAACCAACAGTTCCCTCCAGGAATTGTGCATATCTAGCTACTAGTGACCCTAACAGCCAATTGGAAGTTCCCTCTGGGAATTGCATAGATCTAGTTGCCAGTGACCCCAGCATCCAACTGGTAGTTCCCTCTAGGAATTACGCAGATCTAGCTGCCAGTCCCCCGGGCAGTTCCCCAGAAAAATTGTGCAATCCCTGCCTGCTGACCCCTGATGCATCCCGGCCCATTCCTCTGGAAAATTGCGCAAATTTAGTTGTCTATCACCAGCTGGCTATTCATATTGGAAAATGCGTAGATCATGCCTGCCTTACCTTCCAGCAACGCAGATTTTTCCTCCCGAAATTTGCACAATTTTGCCTCCCAGCCGAGCTAGACCTTGCAATCAGTCACTATCGACTCAGATCGCCTATCTTCATCTCTCAGTGACTCTTGCGTGGTTTTCATCAGTAGTTTCCCGAAGCCATATTCCCACATCATAGCCCTGTTGCCTCTCCCAGTCACCTGCATCTGAATGATCATGTGTCATGGTAGACTAGGAGGTTTTGGATTTGATGTCATCTCATCATGAGTGACTAAAGGTACAGGTACACCCACAAACATGTCAAGACGACGAACGGATGAACGAAGGGAGCACATGCAGATGGACAGGTTCACCAACGGACAAACGAACAAAGCATTCGAAGCGGACAAACGTGAAAAACATGCATCTTCGTGAATAAGTGAGCCTGTCAAGCCTTCCAACATGAAAGCAAGGAAAACACGCTAGAACTTCATCAAGCGAACTAAGGACCATTGAAGACTCCGCACACTTCGCCATGTGGAGGTGAAGCTATGATACACCATGAAGACATCCATCACTTAGCAGCATTGTAGCTCGACATGCACTCCAACAATAACATGAATGTACCAGCATTGTCTTGTCAAGTCATGTCGAGTCAAGTCATGAGTCATGCTGACCACTTCTCCATTATGGACTTGTTGTCAATCCATGTGATGTAACGTGGAAGTCCAAGTGACCCACTTGTTGAACATAGAGTCATGTAAGTCGGAAAGTCATGGAAGTCGAACAGTCATGAGGGTAGTTGAACAGCCACAAGGGTCAATTTCACCCTTGGCTATAAATACCCCCTCATTTG